>CP136057.1:622553536-623083536 GCA_032464435.1 Aegilops umbellulata
CAAACGCCGTGGTAAATGGCGTGGTTGGGTTGCCCACGTTCGTATTAATGAGAATCCCGTTAAAGTGGGGCACATGATCTCTGCTTCGACAGGACGTGCCAAGGAAACCGCCTCGCCAAACGAGCTGAGGTGGAACAATGAAAACAATTTATATAAAGGGCTTGGCCGCAGTGTTATGACGCACTGCGGAATACGTCAGCAGATTCGATTTGTGTTAATAATATTCTCTGTATGGCAATATGTGGAACTTATTTTACAGAGCCGGACACTATTCTGTGGTGTTTATAACCTTCTTGAAGAACTTGGAGGAGGAACCCGCCTTGCAATGCCGAAGACAATCTGCGCGCCGGACTCGTCGTCATTGAAGCCTGGTTCAGGGGCTACTGAGGGAGTCCTGGATTAGGGGGTGTTCGGATAGCCGAACTATACCTTCCGCCGGACTCCAGGACTATGAAGATACAAAGTTGAAGACTTCGTCCCGTGTCCCGAAGGATCTTTTCTTGGCGTGGAAGGCAAGCTAGGTGTGCGGATATTCAAGATCTACTACCATTGTAACCGACTCTGTGTAACCCTAACCCTATCCGGTGTCTATATAAACCGGAGGGTTGTAGTCCGTAGGACAACCATCATCATACACAATCATACCATAGGCTAGCTTCTAGGGTTTAGCCTCCTTGATCTCGTGGTAGATCCACTCTTGTACTACCCATATCATCAATATTAATCTAGCAGGAGTAGGGTTTTACCTCCATCGAGAGGGCCCGAACCTGGGTAAAATAAAGTGTCCCTTGTCTCCTATTACCATCCGACCTTGACGCGCAGTTCGGGACCCCCTACCCGAGATCCGCCGGTTTTGACACCGACAGGGGCGTTAGGGGAGGGCGCTAGGATTTGTTTCGTACCAGATTGGAAGTTCATTGATTAATTCCAGGCTAAATCTTAGCGTCTGGTCTTGTCGATGCCAATTAGTGCAGCGGGCGCTTGCCTTCTTTTTTCCTTCCGCACGAGTTATGGAAGGCATCGATGGCCCATGTTTTAATTCGATACTACTGACCGTGATTAGCGCCTAGAGTTGAGGAGACCACGGTTGGATAGTTTTTTATTTTCCAATATTTATTTTATTTTAGATAAGTGCCTTGCAATGGAGATTACCTTATATGACCGTTCAAACATAACCAAGCTGAATCTAATGATAGTATTTGCACATTCATGGAACTCAGCATGCTTGTACCTCATGCAGTAGCGTAGAGCACAATTTTTATGTTGGTATATATAAGCTACATTCGTCTGTATGAGTGTTTAAATTGTATACCATGCTGAATCTAATCACACTTGCACATCCATTGAACCCATGATGCTTCTTTGCCGCCATATGAGGAGTTCATAAACGGATTGAACATGCAGCAAAGGATGTACATCCAGTTGATAGGACTCGGTGGACTTTTAAAGACACCTAGCATCAAAATTAGACGTGTACTGTGCCTGGCCATCGCTAATTCATATGATGTAGAGCAGGATGCCTTTATCATCAATGGGAGACCATGTAGGATCACACTAGAAGATGTAGCGCATATAAAAGGCATGCCCTGCCATGGGAAGAAGCACGTCCCTTCAAATCTTGATGATAATATGGAGTTGTGGAAGAAACTGAAAGACCGTAATGACACCAAAATAACTTTCAAAGGATTGCTAGCCAAGATGAAAGGCGACAGCACACCAAATTTTGTTAGGCCATTTGTCTTGTACACCATAGGAAAATATGTATGCCAAACAAAAGAGGAGTATGTGGATAAAAAATATATTGGGATTGTTAGAAACGTTGAGACGATAAAGGGTACAAATCTTGGACAGCTAATGCTTGACTATCCTATGGATAGTGTGAAGAATTTTGTAAATGGTGAGGCAATTCTGGAGGGGAATCTACCACTGTTGCAGGTAATTCATAGTAGTACAATTATCAGTTACCTAACATACATTACATAATGTACGAGAATGTTCGTAAACTGCTTTTGTTGTCATGCAGACATGGTACTACGAGAAGTTCAGAGTGCAGCAATTGGACTCTAGCATCTCGTATGAATCAAGGTGAAGGCCGTTGATCCAGAACTGGAGCGAGGAGAAGGCATAAAAGGTTGACAACATAATCCAGAATAATTATCTGGGAGTTGGAGAGGTAAAATGTCAGCACATTGCCTGGATTAGGTAACATATATATTTTCGAAATCATACTAATGACACTAAACTGTAGTATGTTGAGGACCCGATGAGGCCTTTCATTCTAGCACGAGATGGTATGCTGGCCAAACCGAAGACTAGCGCTCAGGTAAATGAATTACATCAGCCACAAATATATATTGTAACATTCCAACTAGTATGAAGTTATATGATTCTAATTGTTTCAAAGTCTTAGATTAAGGTACTCGTTAGACGTGTATTGACTGATTTGCAAGAAGTTGCCTCCCTCGTGCGGGAGTTCGGTGCAGAACAAGTCAATAGGATGTGCACCCTTGAAAAGAAAATGGATGAGTGCCTTAGGCGTACCCGTACAAATGGCAAGCTCACGGAGGACCTCATCAAAGAATTGAACGTAAGCCTAGAATTATGAGATTTGTATACATAATTGGAAATTTACGTGTACAAGTTTTTTTCTAAATTACTTTACTATGGAAACACCCTAGACAACATGTATTTTTTAAAGAAAAAACGCAATGGAATATTTCCAGGAGTGGAGGACATACATCTATCTGACCTCGGGGCACCTTCACACCCAATGGAGGCCTCTGTTGAGAATGCTGAGCTAGCTTCTGACCAGGGGAAACAAAAGGATGTCACGGAGGTCGCTGCTAAGCACGATTGTAAGCATGGAATAAAAAATGATGACATGGAGCCCCCCATGAAGAACCTTGATGAAGATTTTGATGTATGCATGCATGTTAACTTAATTATGAAACAATCATTGTCATTTCAGAAATAACATGTGATCTTCCATGTACAGGATGAAGCATTAGAAAGAGCTGCTGTAAAAATCAAACAAGATCTTAGTGGTGTTCATAAGCTTTTGAAAGAGGTGGATGATATCCAGGGAGCTCCTAGTTTTGATAAGCAAATGCATTCCAAAGCCACCACAAGCCTTGAAGATTTCCAGGTGATGCACATTTTACCTCTGCTAAAGGCTAAAACGCAGTTTATTTCGTATGACAGAATCCGTTCAACAGACGAAGTAACCAGCACTCTGTGAAGGCTACGGGGTCGCGAGATCCTGAAGAGCCCCGTGCCTTCACAGATGATGACAACCATGATGAATCCTTTCGAAAACAGCAACAAGTAAGTGTGGTTGAATCAACGCCACCAAATCATGGGGGCGAAAAGAAAAGGGTGGTATTGCAATTATTTAAGAATGACGAGTATGCTTCGTACGATACTAAGAAAAAAAAAGGAAAAACAAGAATCCATCAGAGTGTACAAATGATTCTGAGGACAAGAACAATAAAAAGAGGAAAATCGGCTCTAGCAACTTAAAAACGAGGTCAGAAGTTCCTGAAACCCAGAGGCACCAACTAGACGTGGTTCGGCAGAATTTCGTGGTGTTACTAATCAACACTACAAATCATGAAAAACAAATGGTCTTAGTTGATGACATTGTCGTGCTATCAAAGCATTTGCAATGCCTCACCCATAAAGATGAATCTGAAGATGCCGTATGGTTGGGTGACGAAGTAAGATAGTATTTCGCAAATTAGTTTATGAAGTTTCATTTTTGTACAATACAATTAACTTAATTATTGTTGTAGGTGGTTGATGCTGTGATCCAGCTCATGCGTCATGATGAACCAATTGACACAAGGGACAGCCAACTGGTTTACATTGAGAGGGTGGCCGGCGTCACTAAGCTCGAAAGAGATGGTAGGATAGAGGAGTGCTACGAGGACGCTTTGGCAGGAATTCCTGGAACAACACAAGGCGCCACCTACCTGAAACATGATATGGTATTTTAACCTGACGTAGAACATATTTTTTTATTACTATGCACGTTGATCTAATTATCTGTGCACTTCAGGTTTTCCTACCTAAGAATAGTTTAAACGTCCACTGGTTCCTTGTGGTCGTAAACCCCAGAAGGAAGGAGATTTAGATTCTTGATTCACTTTTCCACTGTATGGTACCCAGAGAAGTAAATAATGTGGTCAGAATTTCAACCTATTTAATTATAAGAAAGGATTTAACATCTTATGTAAGTATTATTGCTACCTCTTGAGCACTACGTTGGATTTACTTGAAGAGGAAAGGATGATGCAGCAAAGTAGCGTAAGTATTTCTCTCAGTTTTTGAGAACCAAGGTATCAACCCAGTAGGAGGCTACGCGCGAGTCCCTCGTACATGCACAAAGCAAATAACTCCTCGCAACCAATGCGATAAGGGGTTGTCAATCCCTTCACGGTCACTTACAAGAGTGAGATCTGATAGATATGGTAGGATAGTATTTTCGGTATTTTTGTGATAAAGATGCAAAGTAAAATAAAAAGCAAAGTAAAAACGCAAAGGCAATAATAAAGTGATGGAAGATTAATATAATGAAGATAGACCCGGGGCCATAGGTTTCACTAGTGGCTTCTCTCAAGAGCATAAGTATTTTACGGTGGGTGAACGAATTAATGTTGAGCAATTGACAGAATTGAGCATAGTTATGAGAATATCTAGGTATATAATGTATATAGGCATCACGTCCGAGACAAGTAGACCGAAACAATTCTGCATCTCCTACTATTACTCCACTCATCGACCGCTATCCAGCATGCATCTAGAGTATTAAGTTAAAAATAGAGTAACGCCTTAAGCAAGATGACATGATGTAGAGAGATAGATTCATGAAATATGATAAAAAACCCCATCTTGTTATCCTCGATGGCAACAATACAATACGTGCCTTGCTACCCCTACTGTCACTGGGAAAGGACACCGCAAGATTGAACCCAAAGCTAAGCACTTCTCCCATTGCAAGAAAAACCAATCTAGTAGGCCAAACCAAACTGATAATTCGAAGAGACTTGCAAAGATAACCAATCATACATAAAAGAATTCATAGAAGATTCAAATATTGTTCATAGATAACTTGATCATAAACCCACAATTCATCGGTCTCAACAAACACATCGCAAAAAGAAGATTACATCGAATAGATCTCCACGAGAGAGGGGGAGAACATTGTATTGAGATCCAAAAAGAGAGAAGAAGCCATCTAGCTACTAACTATGGACCCGAAGGTCTGAGGAAAACTACTCACACTTCATCGGAGGGGCTATGGTGATGATGTAGAAGCCCTTCGTGATGGATGTCCCCTCCGACGGAGCTCCGGAACAGGCCCCAAATGGGATCTCGTGGGTACACAAGGTTGTGGCGGTGGAATTAGGTTTTTGGCTCTGTCTCTGATCGTTTGGGGGTATGTAGGTATATATAGGAGGAAGAAGTACGTCGATGGAGCAACATGGGGCCCACGAGGGTGGAGGGCGCGCCCTGGGTGGGTGGGCGCGCCCCCTACCTCGTGCCCTCCTTGAAGCTTCCTTGACCTAGGGTCAAAGTCTCCTGGATCACGTTCGGTGAGAAAATCATGTTCCCGAAGGTTTCATTCCGTTTGGACTCCGTTTGATATTCCTTTTCTGCAAAACTCTGAAATAGGCAAAAAACAACAATTCTGGGCTAGGCCTCCGGTTAATAGGTTAGTCCCAAAAGTAATATAAAAGTGGATAATAAAGCCCAATATTGTCCAAAATAGTAGATAATGTAGCATGGAGCAATAAAAAATTATAGATACGTTGGAGACGTATCAGGCATCCCCAAGCTTAACTCCTACTCGTCCTCGAGTAGGTAAATGATAAAAATAGAATTTTTGATGTGGAGTGCTACTTGGCATAATTTCAATGTAATTCTTCTTAATTGTGGTATGAATATTCAGATCTGAAAGATTCAAGATAAAAGTTCATATTGACATAAAAATAATAATACTTCAAGCATACTAACTAAGCAATTATGTCTTCTCAAAATAACAAGGCAAAAGAAAGTTCATCCCTACAAAATCATATAGTTTATTCTGTTGGAAATATGACCTAGAGGCAATAATAAAAGCATTATTATTATATTTCCTTATTCATGATAATTGTCTTTATTCGTGCTATAATTGTGTTATCCGGAAATCATAATACATGTGTGAATAACAGACAACAGACATGTCCCTAGTGAGCCTCTAGTTGACTAGCTCGTTGATCGACAGATAGTCATGGTTTCCTGACTATGGACATTGGATGTCATCGATAACGGGATCACATCATTAGGAGAATGATGTGATGGACAAGACCCAATCCTAAACATAACATAAGATCGCTTAGTTCGTTTGCTAGAGTTTTCCAATGTCAAGTATCCTTTACTTAGACCATGAGATTGTGTAACTCCCGGATACCGTAGGAGTGCTTTGGGTGTGCCAAACGTCACAACGTAACTGGGTGACTATAAAGGTATACTACGGGTATCTCTGAAAGTGTCTGTTGGGTTGACATGGATCGAGACTGGGATTTGTCACTCCGCTTGAAGGAGAGGTATCACCGGGCCCTCTCGGTAATGCATCATCACAATGAGCTCAATGTGATCAAAGTGTTTAATCACGGGATCATGCATTACGGTACGAGAAAAGGGACTTGCCAGTAACGAGATTGAACGAGGTACTGGGATACCGACGATCGAATCTCGGGCAAGCAAAATACCGATTGACAAAGGGAATCGTATACGGGATTAATTGAATCCTCGACATCGTGGTTCATCCGATGAGATCATCGTGGAGCATGTGGGAGCCAACATGGGTATCCAGATCCCGCTGTTGGTTATTGCCCGAGAGCCGTCTCGGTCATGTCTGCATGTCTCCCGAACCCGTAGGGTCTACACACTTAAGGTTCGGTGACGCTAGGGTTGTGAAGATATGTATATGCAATAACCCGAATGTTCTTCGGAGTCCCGGATGAGATCCCGGACGTCACGAGGAGTTCCGGAATGGTCCAGAGGTAAAGAATTATATATAGGAAGTGCTATTTCGGCCATCGGGACAAGTTTCGGTGTTATCGGTATTGTACCGGGACCACCAGAGGGGTCCCGGGGGTCCACCAGGTGGGGCCACCTGCCCCGGTGGGCCACATGGGCCTTAGGGGGTGCGCCTTGGCCTGCATGGGCCAAGGGGAACCAGCCCCAAAGGGGCCCATGCGCCTAGGGTTCCAAAAGGGAGGAGTCCTAGTGGTGGAAGGCACCTCCTAGATGGCTTGGGGGGGAGGGAAACCTCCCTGGCCGCCGCCCCCCGTGGGAGATCAGATCTCCCAGGGCCGGCGCCCCCCCAGAGGCCTATATAAAGGGGGGAGGGGAGGGTGGGCTGCGCACCCTTTGCCCTGGCGCCTCCCTCTCCCTCTCCAACACCTCCTCCTCCTCCGTAAGAGCTCGGCGAAGCCCTGTCGGAGTACTGCAGCTCCTCCATCACCACGCCGTCGTGCTGCTGCTGGAGTCTTCTTCCCCAACCTCTCCTTTGCCTTGCTGGATCAAGAAGAAGGAGACGTTACGCTGACCGTACGTGTGTTGAACGCGGAGGTGCCGTGCTTTCGGTGCTAGGATCTCCGGTGATTTGGATCACGGTGTGTACGACTACTTCATCCCCGTTCGTTGAACGCTTCCGCTCGCGATCTACAAAGTGGTATGTAGATGCAATCTCTCTCTCCCATGACTCGTTTCTAGATGAACTCATAGATGGATCTTGGTGAAACCGTAGGAAAAATTTTAATTTTCTGCAACGTTCCCCAACAGTGGCATCATGAGCTAGGTCTATGCGTAGTTCTTCTTGCACGAGTAGAACACAATTTGTTGTGGGCGTAGATGTTGTCAACTCTTCTTGCCGCTACTAGTCTTATCTTGCTTCAGCGGTATTGTGGGATGAAGCGGCCCGGACCAACCTTACACGTACGCTTACGTGAGACCGGTTCCACCGACTAACATGCACTAGTTGCATAAGGTGGCTGGCGGGTGTCTGTCTCTCCCACTTTAGTTGGAGCGGATTCGATGAAAAGGGTCCTTATGAAGGGTAAATAGAAGTTGACAAATCACGTTGTGGTTTTCACGTAGGTAAGAAAACGTTCTTGCTAGAACCCTAATTCAGCCACGTAAAACTTGCAACAACAATTAGAGGACGTCTAACTTGTTTTTGCAGCAAGTGCTTTGTGATATGATATGGCCAAAGTTGTGATGAATGATGAATGATCTATATGTGATGTATGAGATGTTCATGCTATTGTAATAGGAATCACGACTTGCATGTCGATGAGTATGACAACCGGCAGGAGCCATAGGAGTTGTCTTTATTTTTGTATGACCTGCGTGTCATTGAGAATCGCCATGTAAATTACTTTACTTTATTGCTAAACGCGTTAGCCATAGTAGTAGAAGTAATAGTTGGCGAGCAACTTCATGGAGACACGATGATGAAGATCATGATGATGAAGATCATGGTGTCAAGCCGGTGACAAGATGATCATGGAGCCCCAAGATGGAGATCAAAGGAGCTATGTGATATTGGCCATATCATGTCACGTTTATTATTTGATTGCATGTGATGTTTATCATGTTTTGCATCTTGTTTACTCAGAACGACGGTAGTAAATAAGATGATCCCTCATAATAATTTCAAGAAAGTGTTCCCCCTAACTGTGCACCGTTGCGACAGTTCGTTGTTTCGAAGCACCACGTGATGATCGGGTGTGATAGATTCTAACGTTCACATACAATGGGTGTAAGACAGATTTACACACGCAAAACACTTAGGTTGACTTGACGAGCCTAGCATGTACAGACATGGCCTCGGAACACAGAAGACCGAAAGGTCGAGCATGAGTCGTATAGAAGATACAATCAACATGAAGATGTTCACCGATGTTGACTAGTCCGTCTCACGTGATGATCGGACACGGCCTAGTTGACTCGGATCATGTAATACTTAGATGACTAGAAGAGGAATGTCTATCTAAGTGGGAGTTCATTAAATAATTTGATTAAATGAACTTTATTATCATGAACTTAGTCTAAAAATTTTACAATATGTCTTGTAGATCAAATGGCCAACGTAGTCCTCAACTTCAACATGTTCCTAGAGAAAACCAAGCTGAAAGACGATGGTAGCAACTATACGGACTGGGTCCGGAACCTGAGGATCATCCTCATAGCTGCCAAGAAAGATTATGTCCTACGAGCACCGCTGGGTGACGCACCTATTCTCCCTGCAGAACAAGACGTTATGAACGCTTGGCAGTCACGCTGCGATGATTACTCCCTCGTTCAGTGCGTCATGCTTTACAGCTTAGAGCCGGGGCTCCAAAAGTGTTTTGAGAGACATGGAGCATATGAGATGTTCGAAGAGCTGAAAATGGTTTTCCAAGCTCATGCCCGGGTCGAGAGATATGAAGTCTCCGACAAATTCTTTAGCTGTAAGATGGAGGAAAATGGCTCTGTCAGTGAACACATACTCAAGATGTCTGGGTTGCACAACCGCTTGACTCAACTGGAAGTTAATCTCCCGGATGAAGCAGTCATTGACAGAATCCTCCAGTCGCTTCCACCTAGCTACAAGAGCTTTGTGATGAACTATAATATGTAGGGGATGGTAAAGACCATTCCTGAGGTATATGCTATGCTGAAATCGGCAGAGGTAGAAATCAAGAAGGAGCATCAAGTGTTGATGGTGAATAAAACCACTAAGTTCAAGAAGGGCAAGGGTAAAAAGAACTTCAAGAAGGACGGCAAGGAAGTTTCCGCGCCCGGTAAGCAAGTTGCCGAGAAGAAGCCAAAGAATGGAACCAAGCCCGAGACTGAGTGTTTTTATTGCAAGGGAAGTCGTCACTGGAAGCGGAACTGCCCCAAATACTCAGCGGACAAGAAGGCCGGCAAAACCAAAGGTATATGTGATATACATGTAATTGATGTGTACCTTACCAGTACTCGTAGTAGCTCTTGGGTATTTGATACCGGTGCAGTTGCTCACATTTGTAACTCAAAGCAGGAGCTGCGGAATAAACGGAGACTGGCGAAGGACGAGGTGACGATGCGCGTCGGGAATGGTTCCAAGGTCGATGTGATCGCCGTCGGCACGCTACCTCTACATTTACCTATGGGATTAGTTTTAAACCTCAATAATTGTTATTTAGTGCCAAGTTTGAGCATGAACATTGTATCTGGATCTCGTTTAATTCGAGATGGCTACTCATTTAAATCCGAGAATAATGGTTGTTCTATTTATATGAGAGATATGTTTTATGATCATGCTCCGATGGTTAATGGTTTATTCTTAATGAATCTCGTACGTGATGATACACATATTCATAGTGTGAATACCAAAAGAGTTAAAGTTGATAACAATAGTCCCACATATGTGTGGCACTGCCGCCTTGGTCACATAGGTGTCAAACGCATGAAGAAGCTCCATGCAGATGGACTTTTAGAGTCTCTTGATTATGAATCATTTGACACATGCGAACCGTGCCTCATGGGTAAAAGGACCAAGACTCCGTTCTCAGGAACAATGGAGCGAGCAACCAACTTATTGGAAATCATACATACCGATGTGTGCGGTCCAATGAGTGTTGAGGCTCGCGGTGGCTATCGTTATGTTCTCACCCTCACTGATGACTTGAGTAGATATGGGTATGTCTACTTAATGAAACACAAGTCTGAGACCTTTGAAAAGTTCAAGGAATTTCAGAGTGAGGTTGAAAATCAACGTGAAAGAAAGATCAAGTTTCTACGATCAGATCGTGGAGGAGAATACTTGAGTCACGAATTTGGCACACACTTAAGAAAATGTGGAATAGTTTCACAACTCACGCCGCCTGGAACACCTCAGCGTAATGGTGTGTCCGAACGTCGTAATCGCACTCTATTAGATATGGTGCGATCTACGATGTCTCTTACCGACTTACCGCTATCTTTTTGGGGCTATGCTTTAGAGACTGCCGCATTCACTTTAAATAGGGCTCCGTCGAAATCCGTTGAGATGACACCGTATGAATTATGGTTTGGGAAGAAACCTAAGCTGTCGTTTCTAAAAGTTTGGGGATGCAATGCTTATGTCAAGAAACTTCAACCTGAAAAGCTCGAACCCAAGTCGGAAAAATGCGTCTTCATAGGATACCCTAAAGAAACTGTTGGGTATACCTTCTACCTCAGATCCGAAGGCAAGATCTTTGTTGCCAAGAATGGATCCTTTCTAGAGAAAGAGTTTCTCTCGAAAGAAGTAAGTGGGAGGAAAGTAGAACTTGATGAAGTGTTACCTCTTGAACCGGAAAACGGCGAAACTCAAGAAAACGTTTCTGAGGTGCCTGCACCGACTAGAGAGGAAATTAATGATGATGATCAAGATACTTCTAATCAAGCTCCTACTGAAATTCGAAGGTCCACAAGGACACGTTCCGCACCAGAGTGGTACGGCAACCCTGTCTTGGAAATCATGTTGTTAGACAATGGTGAACCTTCGAACTATGAGGAAGCAATGGCGGGTCCGGATTCCGACAAATGGCTAGAAGCCATGAAATCCGAGATAGGATCCATGTATGAAAACGAAGTATGGACTTTGACTGACTTGCCCATTGAACGGCGAGCCATGGAAAATAAATGGATCTTTAAGAAGAAGACAGACGCGGATGGTAATGTGACCATCTATAAAGCTCGGCTTGTCGCTAAGGGTTATCGACAAGTTCAAGGAATTGACTACGATGAGACTTTCTCACCGGTAGCGAAGCTGAAGTCCGTCCGAATCATGTTAGCAATTGCCGCATACTATGATTGTGAGATATGGCAAATGGACGTCAAAACGGCATTCCTTAATGGTTTCCTTAAGGAAGAATTGTATATGATGCAGCCGGAAGGTTTTGTCGATCCCAAGCATGCTGACAAGGTGTGCAAGCTCCAACGCTCGATTTATGGGCTGGTGCAAGCATCTCGGAGTTGGAACATTCGCTTTGATGAGATGATCAAAGCGTTTGGGTTTATGCAGACTTATGGAGAAGCCTGCGTTTACAAGAAAGTGAGTGGGAGCTCTGTAGCATTTCTCATATTATATGTAGACGACATAATTTTGATGGGAAATGATATAGAACTCTTGGACAACATTAAGGCCTACTTGAATAAGAGTTTCAATGAAGGACCTTGGAGAAGCTGCTTATATATTAGGCATCAAGATCTATAGAGATAGATCGAGACGCCTGATAGGTCTTTCACAAAGCACATACCTTGATAAAATATTGAAGAATTTCAATATGGATCAATATAAGAAAGGGTTCTTACCTGTGTTACAAGGTGTGAAATTGAGCTCAGCTCAATGTCCGACCACGGCAGAAGATATAGAAGAGATGAGTGTCATCCCCTATGCCTCAGCCATAGGTTCTATTATGTATGCCATGCTGTGTACCAGACCTGATGTAAACCTTGCCGTAAGTTTGGTAGGAAGGTACCAAAGTAATCCCGGCAAGGAACACTGGACAACGGTCAAGAATATCCTGAAGTACCTGAAAAGGACCAAGGAAATGTTTCTCGTTTATGGAGGTGACGAAGAGCTCGTCGTAAAAGGTTACGTCGACGCTAGCTTCGACACAGATCTGGATGACTCTAAGTCACAAACCGGATACGTGTATATTTTGAATGGTGGGGCAGTAAGCTGGTGCAGTTGCAAGCAAAGCGTCGTGGCGGGATCTACATGTGAAGCGGAGTACATGGCAGCCTCAGAGGCAGCACATGAAGCAATTTGGGTGAAGGAGTTCATCACCGACCTCGGAGTCATACCCAATGCGTCGGGGCCAATCAAGCTCTTCTATGACAACACTGGAGCTATTGCACTTGCAAAGGAGCCCAGGTTTCACAAGAAGACCAGGCACATCAAGCGTCGCTTCAACTCCATTCGTGAAAATGTTCAAGATGGAGACATAGAGATTTGTAAAGTGCACACGGATCTGAATGTCGCAGATCCGTTGACTAAACCTCTCCCTAAGGCAAAACATGATCAGCACCAGAACTCTATGGGTGTTCGATTCATCACAATGTAACTAGATTATTGACTCTAGTGCAAGTGGGAGACTGTTGGAAATATGCCCTAGAGGCAACAATAAAAGCATTATTATTATATTTCCTTATTCATGATAATTGTCTTTATTCGTGCTATAATTGTGTTATCCGGAAATCGTAATACATGTGTGAATAACAGACAACAAACATGTCCCTAGTGAGCCTCTAGTTGACTAGCTCGTTGATCGACAGATAGTCATGGTTTCCTGACTATGGACATTGGATGTCATCGATAACGGGATCACATCATTAGGAGAATGATGTGATGGACAAGACCCAATCCTAAACATAGCATAAGATCGCTTACTTCGTTTGCTAGAGTTTTCCAATGTCAAGTATCCTTTCCTTAGACCATGAGATCGTGTAACTCCCGGATACCGTAGGACTGCTTTGGGTGTGCCAAACGTCACAACGTAACTGGGTGACTATAAAGGTATACTACGGGTATCTCTGAAAGTGTCTGTTGGGTTGACATGGATCGAGACTGGGATTTGTCACTCCGCTTGACGGAGAGGTATCACCGGGCCCTCTCGGTAATGCATCATCACAATGAGCTCAATGTGATCAAAGTGTTTGATCACGGGATCATGCATTACGGTACGAGAAAAGTGACTTGCCGGTAACGAGATTGAACGAGGTACTGGGATACCGACGATCGAATCTCGGGCAAGTAAAATACCGATTGACAAAGGGAATCGTATACGGGATTAATTGAATCCTCGACATCGTGGTTCATCCGATGAGATCATCGTGGAGCATGTGGGAGCCAACATGGGTATCCAGATCCCGCTGTTGGTTATTGCCCGAGAGCCGTCTCGGTCATGTCTGCATGTCTCCCGAACCCGTAGGGTCTACACACTTAAGGTTCGGTGACGCTAGGGTTGTGAAGATATGTATATGCAGTAACCCGAATGTTGTTCGGAGTCCCGGATGAGATCCCGGAAGTCACGAGGAGTTCCGTAATGGTCCGGAGGTAAAGAATTATATATAGGAAGTGCTATTTCGGCCATCGGGACAAGTTTCGGTGTTATCGGTATTGTACCGGGACCATCGGAGGGGTCCCGGGGGTCCACCAGGTGGGGCCACCTGCCCCGGTGGGCCACATGGGCCTTAGGGGGTGCGCCTAGGCCTGCATGGGCCAAGGGGAACCAGCCCCAAAGGGGCCCATGCGCCTAGGGTTCCAAAAGGGAGGAGTCCTAGTGGTGGAAGGCACCTCCTAGATGGCTTGGGGGGAGGGAAACCTCCCTAGCCGCCGCCCCCCTTGGGAGATCAGATCTCCCAGGGCTGGCGCCCCCCCAGAGGCCTATATAAAGGGGGGATAGGAGGGGGGGCTGCGCACCCTTTGCCCTGGCGCCTCCCTCTCCCTCTCCAACACCTCCTCCTCCTCCGTAAGAGCTCGGCGAAGCCCTGTCGGAGTACTGCAGCTCCTCCATCACCACGCCGCCGTGCTGCTGCTGGAGTCTTCTTCCCCAACCTCTCCTTTGCCTTGCTGGATCAAGAAGAAGGAGACGTTACGCTGACCGTACGTGTGTTGAACGCGGAGATGCCGTGCTTTCGGTGCTAGGATCTCCGGTGATTTGGATCACGGTGTGTACGACTACTTCATCCCCGTTCGTTGAACGCTTCCGCTCGCGATCTACAAAGTGGTATGTAGATGCAATCTCTCTCTCCCATGACTCGTTGCTAGATGAACTCATAGATGGATCTTGGTGAAACCGTAGGAAATTTTTTAATTTTCTGCAACGTTCCCCAACATAGTCATGCTCCATTTTCGTCACACAAGAATGCTCTCATCATGCACAACCCCGATGACAAGCCACACAATTGTTTCATACTTTAGTAATATCAAACTTTATAAACCTTCAAAGCAATACATGAGCGTGAACCATGGATATATCACTATTGGTGGAATAGAATATGATGATGGGGTTATGTGGAGAAGACAAAAAAGGAGAAAGTCTCACATCAACGAGGCTAATCAATGAGCTATGGAGATGCCCATCGATTGATGTTAATGCAAGGAGTAGGGATTGCCATGCAACGGATGCACTAGAGCTATAAATGTATGAAAGCTCAACAAAAGAAACTAAGTGGGTGTGCATCCAACTTGCTTGCTCACGAAGACCTAGGGCACTTGAGGAGGCCCATTGTTGGAATATACAAGCCAAGTTCTATAATGAAAAATTCTCACTAGTATATGAAAGTGACAAAACAAGAGACTCTCTATCAAGAAGATCACGGTGCTACTTTGAAGCACAAGTGTGGAAAAAAGGATAGTAGCATTGCCCCTTTTTATTTCTTTTTTTTGGGCCTTTTTTTGGCCTTTCTCTTTTTTTATTGGGACAATGCTCTATTAAATGATGATCATCACACTTCTATTAATTTATAACTCAATGATTACAACTCGATACTAGAACAAAGTACTCCCTCCGTCCGAAAAAACTTGTCATCAAAATGGATAAAAAGGGGTGTATCTAGAACTAAAATACATCTATATACATCCCCTTTTATTCATTTTGATGACAAGTATTTCCGGACGGAGGGACTATGACTATATATGAATGCCTTCGGCGGTGTACCAGGATATGCAATGAATCAAGATTGACATGTATGAAAGAATTATGAACGGTGGCTTTGCCACAAATACTATGTCAACTACATGATCATGCTAAGAAATATGACAATGATGAATGTGTCATGATAAACGGAATGGTGGAAAGTTGCATGGCAATATATCTCGGAATGGCTATGGAAATGACATAATAGGTAGGTATGGTGGCTGTTTTGAGGAAGATATAAGGAGGTCTATGTGGGAAAGGGCGTAGGATATCACGGGGTTTGGATGCACCGGCGAAGTTTGCACCAACTCTCAAGGTGAGAAAGGGCAATGCACGGTACCGAAGAGGCTAGCAATGATGGAAGGGTGAGAGTGCGTATAATCCATGGACTCAACATTAGTCATAAAGAACTCACATACTTATTGCAAAAATCTACAAGCCATCAAAAACCAAGCACTATGCGCATGCTCCTAGGGGAATAGATTGATAGGAAAAGACCATCGCTCGTCCCCGACCGTCACTCATAAGGAAGACAATCAAAGAACACCTCATGTTTCAAATTTGTTACATAACATTTACCATACGTGCATGCTACGGGACTTGCAAACTTCAACACAAAGTATTTCTCAAATTCACAACTACTCAACTATCACGACTTTAATATTATCACCTCCATATCTCAAAACAATCATCAAGCATCAAACTTTTCTTAGTATCCAACACACTCATAAGAAAGCATTTACTATTTTTGTATACCTAGCATATTAAGATTATTTAAGCAAATTACCATGCTATTTAAGACTCTCAAAATAATCTAAGTGAAGCATGAGAGATCAATAGTTTCTTTGAAACAAATCCATCACCGTGCTCTAAAAGATATAAGTGAAGTACTAGAGCAAACCTATATAACTCAAAAGATATAAGTAAAGCACAAAGAGTATTCTAATTATTTCGAAATCATGTATGGCCCTCTCAAAAGGTGTGTAAAGCAAGCATGATTGCGGTAAACTAAAAATCAAAGACTCAAATCATACAAGACGCTCCAAGCAAAACACATATCATGTGGTGAATAAAAATATAGCTCCAAGTAAAGTTACCGATGGAAGTAGACGAAAGAGGGGATGCCTTCCGGGGCATCCCCAACCTTTCGCTTTTTGGTGTACTTAGATTATCTTGGGGGTGCCATGGGCATCCCCAAGCTTAGGCTCTTGCCACTCCTTCCATAATCCATCAAAAGATTTCACCCAGAACTTGAAAACTTCACAACACAAAACTCAACAGAAATCTCGTGAGCTCCGTTAGCGAAAGAAAAAAAAAGACCACTTCAAGGTACTGTAATGAAATCATTATTTATTTATATTGGTGTTAAACCTACTGTATTCCAACTTCTCTATGGTTTATAAACTATTTTACTAGCCATAGATTCATCAAAATAAGCAAACAACACACGAAAAACAGAATCTGTCAAAAACAGAACAGTCTGTAGTAATCTGTAACTAACGCAAACTTCTGGAACTCCAAAAAATCTACCAAAATAGGACGACCTAGGAATTTTTTTTACCGATCAGCAGCAATTGTAATAAGTATTTTATCACATTCCGGTGATTTTTAACAATTGTTTTCGTCAACAGAAAGTTTTTCTGGAAATTACAGCAAGATCAAATAACTATCATCCAAGAAGATCCTATAGGTTTAACTTGGCACAAACACTAACTAAAACACGAAAACACATCTAACCAGAGGCTAGAACAAAGATTTATTCCTAAACAGAAGCAAAAAGCAAAAAACTAAAAATAAAATTGGGTTGCCTCCCAACAAGCGCTATCGTTTAATGCCCCTAGCTAGGCATTGATAATTTTAACGATGCTCACATCAAAGACCAGAATTGAAGAGCAAAGAGAGCATCATGAAACACATGACAAACACATCTAATTCTAACATACTTTCTATTCATAGGCATCTTATAGGCAAACAAATGATCATAGCAAGCAAAAACTAGCATATGCAAGGAAGAGGAAAGAAACAATATCAATCTCAACATGACGAGAGGTAATTTAGTAACATGAAAATTTCTCCAACCATATTTTCCTCTCTCATAATAATTACATGTGGGATCGTATTTAAATTCAACAATATAGCTATCACATAACATATTCTCAACACGATCCACATGCATGCAAAGTTGACACTCTTCCAAAATAGTGGGATTAACATTAACTGAAGTCATGACCTCTCCAAACCTACTTTTATCAAAAATACCATAAGTTTGAACATTCTCCAAATATGTGGGATCTAAAGTTGACACTCTTCCAAACCCACTTTCAATATTATTGCAAACACTATTATCAATCTCATATTCATCATGGGGAGTAAGTAAATTTTCAAGATCGTAAGAAGAATCACCCCAATCATGATCATTGCAACAAATAGTAGACGTAGCAAAACTAGCATCCCCAAGCTTAGGGTTTTGCATATTATTAGCAAAATTGACATCAAGAGAATTTATAGCAAAATCATTGCAATCATGCTTTTTATTCAAAGATCTATCATGAATCGCTTCATAAAGTACTTCATCACAATTTTTAGATTCACGAATTTCAGGCAAAACCTCATAAAGATAATCTAGTGCACGCAATTCACTAGCAATAGGTTCATCATAATTGGATCTCTTAAAGAGATTAGCAAGTGGATGAGGATCCATAAACTTTTAGCAAGCGAAGATGCAAGCAAAAAGAAGGCACATGGTAACACAAGATTGAATGGAGGAAGGGCGAATAAAACGGCAAGGGTGAAGTGGGGGAGAGGAAAACAAGAGGCAAATGGCAAATAATGTAATGCGGGAGATAAGGGTTTTGTGATGGGTACTTGGTATGTTGACTTTTGCGTAGACTCCCCGGCAACGGCGCCAGAAATTCTTCTTGCTACCTCTTGAGCACCGCGTTGGATTTCCTTGAAGAGGAAAGGATGATGCAGCAAAGTAGCGTAAGTATTTCCCTTAGTTTTTGAGAACCAAGGTATCAATCCAGTAGGAGGCTACGCGCGAGTCCCTCGTACCTGCACAAAGGAAATAACTCGTCGCAACCAACGCGATAAGGGGTTGTCAATCCCTTCACCGTCACTTACGAGAGTGAGATCTGATAGATATGATAGGATAGTATTTTTTTGATAAAGATGCAAAGTAAAATAAAAAGCAAAGTAAAAAAGCAAAGGCAATAATAAAGTGATGGAAGATTAATATGATGAAGATAGACCCAGGGCCATAGGTTTCACTAGTGGCTTCTCTCAAGAGCATAAGTATTTTACGGTGGGTGAACGAATTACTGTTGAGCAATTGACAGAATTGAGCATAGTTATGAGAATATCTAGGTATGATCATGTATATAGGCATCACGTCCGAGACAAGTAGACCGACTCCTGCCTGCATCTACTACTATTACTCCACTCATCGACCACTATCCAGCATGCATCTAGAGTATTAAGTTCAAGAAAACAGAGTAACGCCTTAAGCAAGATGACATGATGTAGAGGGATAGATTCATGCAATATGATAAAAACCCCATCTTGTTATCCTCGACGGCAACAATACAATACGTGCCTTGCTGCCCCTACTATCCCTGGGAAAGGACACTGCAAGATTGAACCCAAAGCTAAGCACTTCTCCCATTGCAAGAAAAACCAATCTAGTAGGCCAAACCAAACTGATAATTCGAAGAGACTTGAAAAGATAACCAATAATACATAAAAGAATTCAGAGAAGATTCAAATATTGTTCATAGATAATCTTGATCATAAACCCACAATTCATCGGTGTCAACAAACACACCGCAAAAAGTAGATTACATCGAATAGATCTCCACGAGAGAGGGGGAGAACATTGTATTGAGATCCAAAAAGAGAGAAGAAGCCATCTAGCTACTAACTATGGACACAAAGGTCTGAGGTAAACTACTCACACTTCATCGGAGGGGCTATGGTGATGATGTAGAAGCCCTCCGTGATGGACGCCCCCTCCGGCGGAGCTCCAAAACAGGCCCCAAGATGGGATCTCGTGGGTACAGAAGGTTGCGGCGGTGGAATTAGGTTTTTGGCTCCGTCTCTGATCGTTTGGGGGTACGCAGGTATATATAGGAGGAAGAAGTACGTCGATGGAGCAACATGGGGCCCACGAGGGTGGAGGGCTCGCCCCCTACCTCGTTCCCTCCTTGAAGCTTCCTTGACTTAGGGTCCAAGTCTCCTGGATCACGTTCGGTGAGAAAATCACGTTCCCGAAGGTTTCATTCCGTTTGGACTCCGTTTGATATTCCTTTTCTGCAAAACCCTGAAATAGGCAAAAAACAGCACTTCTGGACTCCGCCTCCGGTTAATAGGTTAGTCCCAAAAAATAATATAAAAGTGGATAATAAAGCCCAATATTGTCCAAAATAGTAGATAATGAAGCATGGAGCAATCAAAAATTATAGATACGTTGGAGACATATCAATTACTCGTAGGCAACTTATCATCCCATTGGGCTTGCAGGTACGTGGGATGGAAGCACATCTGAGAGCAGCGATGCGAGTCAATGGGATTGAAATCAATGAATGGGAAGACATTAACGTGATGCAATGGCCAGTACAGAATATTAATGTGCTAAAATCCGATGAGACGTCAGTCAACAATATTAGCTTTTGTTTTTCTTTTAGATTGTTCATATCTGAAATGCTGATCTAACAACATAAAATGTTGCAGTTCTTGTTGTGCACTGTACATGTTGAAGAACATCGAATTATTTACGGGAGTAAAACTGAGGTTGCAATATGACGAAGTACGTAGAGTAACACCTAAAATTATGTCATTTTCTGAAATGTATGGAACGATACTAACATAACCTCGCATGCAGGCCTACATCGACAAATTCAGAAGAGAGCTACCTATTGTGCTTGTCGATTCACCCTACAACAAAATAAAATACAAGAATAGGTTCAAGCAGTACCATGCTAGGCTATCGGATGCAACTGCGGTTGAAGACGACGAGGATGCAAGCAGTTAGTCCAGCATTGTGGTTCATTCTTACATGTGGAGTGTACACTTGGCCATAAAGCGATGGAGTAGGGTGTGGTTGGGTTTTAGTCCCAAAGAAGGTTTCCTAGGCGTGTTGTTAGTCCATTGCGGATGAGTCAAGTTGTGAAACTTCAATAATATTGGTTACAATACTTTTCTTGAAATAAATTTGGTCTCTACGGGATATCGTAGAAATCTATATTTGCTTTTTATAACCATGTGACAGTAACAGTGCCTGGGCAAGGTTCAGACCAATTACAGTGCATGGGAAACCCTAGAAGAATAATGGATTATGACATGTCTATTTTCATACGAGAGAAAAAGGTACGAGCATGAGCATAGCCTCACAACAGAAGAAAAAATACTGCATTAATCAACGCGCAATCCTAGAAAATGGCACACTCAATGTCTCGTAGGCAGGCAGCAAAGCCAATAAAAGAGAGCATCAGGATAACCAGAGTAAAGCACGTGCCATAGGGGGCCTATGCAAGTGCTGCAACGACCATGGTGTGGCATGGTAGGACGTGTGCTGAATTGAAGGGATCACCTTCAGGAGCACAGTGGGGTGGCCATGGTACATCCATCCCGCCTCAGGGAATCACATAGCATGTTCTGTCATAGCCCTGCAAAACAGAGGAAAGATTACTACTTGTACTAACCTTCTCAAGTGTGTGCATGTAACAAATGTTGGACATAACTAAACACGGAAGAATGAAATGCAACATATGGAAGAATCTAATGCTCATTCCTTTCTCTCTGCTTTTTGCGAGGATCATTACTCTCGGCGTAACAAGGCTAAAACATCATAATAAGAATTAACGCCAATGTTCAAATGGTGGATATCCCATGTGAATCTAATTTTTCTTATAAAGCACATGCCAAGTCTGTTGATCCCAGTCCAACAATTGCACAAGAAGAAGCGAGCATCATACATATTGAGCAACATAAGCTATGAATTGTTTATAGTACATTCCAAAATTAATAGCTTATCATCTCTATTGATCTCCAAATCTCACCTATCAGCCAAATTGAAAGAATACATGTTCAATGAAATGTATAAGTGTATGAATGCAACGATTGAACGTTCATAGATCTTACAGTCGGGGCTGGAGGAATGGGGCTGGCCATCGAGGCCGGTGGCCGGCTTCATCTAGTCCCGCAGAATATGATCCATACCCAACCACGTTGCCTTCGGACGAGATGCATGGCCAGATCAAAGCTGTGGCCATGGCAGAGAGGCGTAGAGGACGCAAACAACCAATTGGGGTGTGGGAAAGAGGTTGCCTATAACCTTGTGGCTGTAGGCAACCGCATGGAGGACTGGGAGGTGGGATAGCGCCGAATCCTCGCCGGCGGCCGCCACGGAGAGGGAAGTGCGCCTCCTCTCGTGTTCTTTGTTGAAAAGGTAGATCGCGAGGGAATTAGGGTGGAGGGAGGGAGGGGCCGCGACGCGCGGCTAGATCCTGCCGGCGAGGATTAAGAGTCATTTTACCCTAGCGGCGGCGAGGAATAAAACCCTAGCGGCGGCGAGGAATAAACCCTACCAAATGGGATAAAAATCGAACCGAATATAGCCCTGAAATTTGTACCGAGAATACCCTTGAAATATTTGGGAGGAAAAATCTAATCAGTTCAAAATAATTTTCTCCTGAAAATGCCCCTCGGGGTCTGATATAATACACGTGACATCAGCGTATTGCATCGGACCTGGACCATCAAATTCGCTCCGACTGACGGTCCATATCGTCCGGATGCACTGTAAAATGACTCATCTAGTATATTCATTATACTGCTTTCCTAGAACTGGTACAGAACCAATAATGGGATCCGACGTATGGTATGCTTATGTTAGAAACATGGAATTTCTCCTGTAGTTGTAGTATTACCTACTTCCTCCGACCCATAATATAATATGTTATTACATTACGGTTGTAATAACAACTTATATTATGAGACGGAGGAAGTATATCTCTAATTCATGCCCCCGTCTCAAAATAACTGTCGCAATTTTATACTAACTTTAGTATAAAGTTGTACTAAAGTTGACACATGCCCACAAAGGGTTAAAGAACAACATGCGGAGAATAAACAACAAAATCTTAAAGAATGGCGCGAACCATCTTGTTCATATAGTTCAAGAGGAGAGGAGAAGGGGGCAAACCCTAGGGCAGATGGGCCCTAAGGCCCATGCTCCCTGCGCCTCCCTCTCCTCCCCTCTTGGCCGCCTCCCCCTTCCCCATCTAGGGCTGCCGCCCCCCTAGGGGTGGGAACCCTAGAGGGGGCGCACCCTCCTCTCTCTCCCCTATATATATTGAGGCCTAGGGCTGCCCATAACATACGTGATTCGATCTCTGCCTCTTGGTGCAGCCCTACCTCTCTCTTCCTCCTCTTCTGTGGTGCTTGGCGAAGCCCTGCAGGATTGCGACGCTCCTCCATCATCACCACGCCGTTGTGCTGCTACTGGATGGAGTCTTCCTCAACCTCTCCCTCTCTCCTTGCTGGATCAAGGCTTGGGTGACGCCACCGGGCTGTACGTGTGTTGAACGCGGAGGTGCCGTGCGTTCGGCACTTGGTCATCGGTGATTTGAATCACGACGAGTACGACTCCATCAACCCCGTTCACTTGAACGCTTCCGCTTAGCGATCTACAAGGGTATGTAGATGCACTCTCCTTCCCCTCGTTGCTGGTTTCTCCATAGATAGATCTTGGTGACACGTAGGAAAATTTTGAATTTCTGCTACGTTCCCCAACAGTGGCATCATGAGCTAGGTCTATTGCGTAGATTCCATGCACGAGTAGAACACAAAGTAGTTGTGGGCGTTGATTTTGTTCAATATGCTTAACGTTACTAGTCAATCTTGATTCGGCGGCATTGTGGGATGAAGCGGCCCGGACCAACCTTACACGTACTCTTACGTGAGACCGGTTCCACCGACTGACATGCACTAGATGCATAAGGTGGCTGGCGGGTGTCTGTCTCTCCTACTTTAGTCGGATCGGATTCGATGAAAAGGGTCCTTATGAAGGGTAAATAGCAATTGGCATATCACGTTGTGGTTTTGCGTAGGTAAGAAACGTTCTTGCTAGAAACCCATAGCAGCCACGTAAAACATGCAAACAACAATTAGAGGACGTCTAACTTGTTTTTGCAGGGTATGCCTTGTGATGTGATATGGCCAAAGGATGTGATGTATGATATATGTGATGTATGAGATGATCATGTTCTTGTAATAGGAATCACGACTTGCATGTCGATGAATATGACAACCGGCAGGAGCCATAGGAGTTGTCTTAATTTATTTATGACCTGCGTGTCAACATAAACGTCATGTAATTACTTTACTTTATTGCTAACCGTTAGCCATAGTAGTAGAAGTAATAGTTGACGTGACAACTTCATGAAGACACGATGATGGAGATCATGATGATGAAGATCATGGTGTCATGCCGGTGACGACGATGATCATGGAGCCCCGAAGATGGAGATCAAAAGGAGCAAAGTGATGATGGCCATATCATGTCACTATTTGATTGCATGTGATGTTTATCATGTTTTTGCATCTTATTTGCTTAGAACGACGGTAGTAAATAAGATGATCCCTCATTAAAATTTCAAGAAAGTGTTCCCCCTAACTGTGCACCGTTGCGAAAGTTCGTCGTTTCGAAGCACCACGTGATGATCGGGTGTGATAGATTCTTACGTTCACATACAACGGGTGTAAGCCAGATTTACACACGCGAAACACTTAGGTTGACTTGACGAGCCTAGCATGTACAGACATGGCCTCGGAACACAAGAGACCGAAAGGTCGAGCATGAGTCGTATGACAGATACGATCAACATGAAGATGTTCACCGATGTTGACTAGTCCGTCTCACGTGATGATCGGACACGGCCTAGTTGACTCGGATCATGTAATCACTTGGATGACTAGAGGGATGTCTATCTGAGTGGGAGTTCATAAGATGAACTTAATTATCCTGAACATAGTCAAAAGATCTTTGCAAATTATGTGGTAAGCTCGCGCTTTAGTTCTACTATTTTAGATATGTTCCTAGAGAAAATATAGTTGAAAGTTGATAGTAGCAATTATGCGGATAGTAGAAGGCTTGTGTCCTTAATGCACCACTCGGTGTGCTGGACCTCGAACGTGGTCTGTGGATGTTGCGAACATCTGACATACACGTTTTGATGACTACATGATAGTTCGGCAATGATAAATGGTTTAGAATTGAGGCACCAAAGACATTTTGAAATGTCGCGGAACATATGAGATGTTTCGAGGGCTGAAATTGGTATTTCAGGCTCGTGCCCACGTCAAGAGGTATAAGACCTCCGACGATTTTCTTGGCCTGCAAACTAAGGGAGAAAAGCTCAATCGTTGAGCCTGTGCTCAGATTGTCTGGGTACAACAATCACTTGAATCGAGTGGGAGTTGATCTTCCAGATAAGATAGTGATGTTTCACCAAAGTCATTGCCACCAAGCTGCGAGAGCTTCGTGATGAACTATAACATATCAAGGATAGATATGATGATCCTTGAAATATTCGCGATGTTTGACACCGCGAAAGTAGAAATCAAGAAGGAGCATCAATTGTTGATGGTTAGTGAAACCACTAGTTTCAAGAAGGGCAAGGGAAAGAAGGGATACTTCATGAAACGGCAAATCAGCTGCTGCTCTAGTGGAGAAACCCAAGATTGAACCCAAACCCGAGACTAAGTGCTTCTGTAATGAGGGGAACAGCTACTGGAGCAGAATTACCCTAGATACTTGGTAGATGAGAAGGCTGTCAATAGAAGTATATTGGATATACATTATGTGAATGTGTACTTTACTAGTACTCCTAGTAGCATCAGGGTATTAGATACCGGTTCGGTTGCTAAGTGTTAGTAACTCGAAATAAAAGCTACGGAATAAACGGAGACTAGCTAAAGGTGAGCTGACGAGATGTGTTGGAAGTGCTTCCAAGGTTGATGTGATCAAGCATCACACGCTCCCTCTACCATCGAGATTGGTGTTTGGTGTTTGCGTTGAGCATAGACATGATTGGATTATGTCTATCGCAATACGGTTATTCATTTAAGGAGAATAATGGTTACTCTACTTATTTGAATAATACCTTCAATGGTCTTGCACCTAAAATGAATGGTTTATTGAATCTCGATCATAGTGATACACATGTTCATGCCAAAAGATATAAGATAGTAATGATAGTACCACCTACTTGTGGCACTGCCATGTAAGTCATATTGGTATAAAACGCATGAAGAAGCTCCATGTTGATGGATCTTTGAACTCACTCATTTCTGAAAAGATTGAGACATGTGAACCATGTCTATTGGTATATACGCATGAAGAAACTCCATGCAGATGGACCGTTTGGACTCACTTGATTTTGAATCGCTTGAGACATGCAGATCATACCACATGGGCAAGATGACTGAAAGCTTCGGTTTCAGTAAAATGGAACAAGAAAGCAACTTATTGGAAGTAACACATTTTGATGTGTGCAGTCCAATGAGTGCTGAGGCACGTAGTGGATATCGTTATGCTCTTACTTCACAGATGATTTGAGTAGATACTGAGCATATTTACTTGATGAAACACAAGTCTGAATTATTGAATGGTTCAAGTAATGTCAGAGTGAAGTTGAATATCGTCGTTACAGGAGGATAAAATATCTATGATATGATCATAGAGATGAATATCTGAGTTGCGAGTTTGGTACACAATTGAGACATTGTGGAAATTGTTTCACGACTAGTACCGCCTGGAACACCATAGTGTGATGGTGTGTCCGAACATCATAACTGCACCCTATTGGATATGATGCATACCATGATGTCTCTTATCGAATTACCACTATCGTTCATGGGTTAGGCATTAGAGATAACCACACTCACTTTAAATAGGGCACCACGTAATTCCGATGAGATGACACCGTATGAACTATGGTTTAGAGAAACCTAAGCTGTCATTTCTCAAAAGTTTGGGGCTGCGACGCTTATATGAAAAAGTTTCAGGCTGATAAGCTCGAACCCAAAGCGGATAACTGCATCTTCATAGGACACCCAAAACAGTTGGGTATACCTCCTGTCTCAGATCCGAAAGCAATAGGGATTGTTTCTCAAATCGGGTCCTTTCTCGAGGAAAAGTTTCTCTCGAAAGAATTGAGTGGGAGGATGGTGGAGACTTGATGAGGTTATTGAACCGTCACTTCAACTAGTGTGTAGCAGGGCACAGGAGTTGTTCCTATGGCACCTACACCAATTGAAGTGGAAGCTTATGATAGTGATCATGAGACTTCGGATCAAGTCACTCCCAAACCTCGTAGGATGACAAGGATGCGTACTACTTCAGAGTGGTACGTAATCCTATCTTGGAAGTCATGTTGCTAGACAACAATAAACCTACGAGCTATGGAGAAGCGATGGTGGGCCCGGATTCCGATGAATGGCTCGAGGCCATATAATCCGAGAGAGGATCCATATATGAAAACAAAGTGTAGACTTTGGAAGAACTACTTGATGGTCGTAAGACTGTTAGGTACATATGGATTTTAAAAGGAAGACGGACAATGATGGTAAATGTCACCATCAAGGAAGCTCGACTTGTCATTAAAATGTTTTTCGACAAGTTCAAGGAGTTGACTACTATGAGACTTTCTCACCCGTAGCGATGCTAAAAGTCTGTTTGAATTATGTTAGCGATTACTGCATTATTTATGAAATTATGCAGATAGGATGTCAGAACATTGTTTCCTCGACGATTTTCTTGAGGAAAGGTTGTATGTGATACAACCAGAAGACTTTTGTCAATCCTGAAAGATGCTAACAAGTATGCAAAGCTCTAGCAATCCTTCTAAGGACTGGAGTAAGCATCTCGGAGTTGGAATGTACACTTTGATGAGATGATCAAAGATTTGGGTTTTTACAAAGTTTATCAGAAACTTGTATTTCCAAAGAAGTGAGTGGGAGCACTATAGAATTTCTGATGAGTATATGTTGTTGACATATTGTTGATCAGAAATGACGTAGTATTTCTGGAAAGCATATAGGGTTATTTGAAAAGTGTTTTTCAATGGAAAACCTGGATTAAGCTACTTGAACATTGAGCATCAAGATCTATAAGGATAGATCAAAATCGCTTAATAATACTTTCAAATGAATACATACCGTGACAAGATTTTGAAGGAATTCAAAATAGATCAGCAAAGAAGGAGTTCTCGGCTGTATTACACGTGTGAGTATTGAGTAAGACTCAAGACCTGACCACGGCAGAATAGAGAGAAAGGACGAAGGTCGTCCCCTATGCTTAGACATAGGCTCTACAGTATGCTATGTTGTGTACCGCACCTGAAGTGTGCCAAACCATGAGTAAGTCAAGGGGTACAAGTGTGATCTAGAAATGGATCACAGGACAACGGTCAAAGGTTATCCTTAGTAACTAGTGGACTGAGGAATTTTCTCGATTATGGAGGTGGTAAAAGAGTTCGTCATAAAGGGTTACGCCGATGCAAACTTTGACACTGATCCAGATTATTCTAAGTAGTAAATTGGATTCGTATAGTGGAACAGTTATTTGGAATAGCTCCAAATAGAGCGTGGAAACTGCATCTAGGAGATGACATAGAGATTTGTAAAGCACACAGGGATCTGAAAGGTGCAGACCCGTTGACTATAACATCTCTCACAAGCATAACATGATCAAACCAAAAACTCATTGAGTGTTAATCACATAGTAATGTGAACTAGATTATTGACTCTAGTAAACTCTTTGGGTGTTAGTCACATGGGGATGTGACCTTGAGTGTTAATCACATAGCGATGTGAACTGGATTATTGACTCTAGTGCAAGTGGGAGACTGTTGGAAATATGCACTAGAGGCAATAATAAATTGATTATTATTATATTTCCTTGTTCATGATAATCGTTTATTATCCATGCTAGAATTGTATTGATAGGAAACTCAGATACATGTGTGGATACATAGACAACACCATGTCCCTAGTAAGCCTCTAGTTGACTAGCTCATTGATCAATGGATGGTTACGGTTTCCTGACCATGGACATTGGATGTCATTGATAACGGGATCACATCATTAGAAGAATGATGTGATGGACAAGACCCAATCCTAAGCCTAGCACAAGATCATGTAGTTCGTATGCTAAAGCTTTTATAATGTCAAGTATCATTTCCTTAGACCATGAGATTGTGCAACTCCCGGATACCGTAGGAATGCTTTCGGTGTGCCAAACGTCACAACGTAACTGGGTGGCTATAAAGGTGCAGTACGGGTATCTCCGAAAGTATCTGTTGGGTTGGCACGAATCGAGACTGGGATTTGTCACTCCGTGCAAACGGAGAGGTATCTCTGGGCCCACTCGGTAGGACATCATCATAATGTGCACAATGTGATCAAGGAGTTGATCACGGGATGATGTGTTACGGAACGAGTAAAAGAGACTTGCCGGTAACGAGATTGAACAAGGTATCGGGATACCGACGATCAAATCTCGGGCAAGTATCGTACCGATAGACAAAGGGAATTGTATACGGGATTGATTAAGTCCTTGACATCGTGGTTCATCCGATGAGATCATCGTGGAACATGTGGGAGCCAACATGGGTATCCAGATCCCACTGTTGGTTATTGACCGGAGAACATCTCGGTCATGTCTGCATGTCTCCCGAACCCGTAGGGTCTACACACTTAAGGTTCGATGACGCTAGGGTTATAAAGGAAGCTTATATGTGGTTAACGAATGTTGTTCGGAGTCCCGGATGAGATCCCGGACGTCACGAGGAGTTCCGGAATGGTCCGGAGGTAAAGATTTATATATGGGAAGTCCTGTTTTGGTCGCCGGAACAGTTTCAGGGTTTATCGGTAGTGTACCGGGGGACCACCGGAGGTGTCCGGGGGTCCACCAAGTGGGGCCACAAGCCCCGGAGGCTTTCATGGGCCAAGTGTGGGAGGGGACCAGCCCCAAGTGGGCTGGTGCGCCCCCCACAAAGTGCCCAAGGCGCAAGGGAGAGGAGAAGGGGGCAAACCCTAGGGCAGATGGGCCCTAAGGCCCATGCTCCCTGCGCCTCCCTCTCCTCCCCTCTTGGCTGCCTCCCCCTTCCCCATCTAGGGCTGCCGCCCCCCCTAGGGGTGGGAACCCTAGAGGGGGCGCACTCTCCTCTCTCTCCCCTATATATATTGAGGCCTAGGGCTGCCCATAACACACGTGATTCGATCTCTGCCTCTTGGTGCAGCCCTACCTCTCTCTTCCTCCTCTTCTGTGGTGCTTGGTGAAGCCCTGCAGGATTGCCACACTCCTCCATCATCACCACGCCGTTGTGCTGCTGCTGGATGGAGTCTTCCTCAACCTCTCCCTCTCTCCTTGCTGGATCAAGGCTTGGGTGACGTCACCGGGCTGTACGTGTGTTGAACGCGGAGGTGCCGTGCGTTCGGCACTTGGTCATCGGTGATTTGAATCACGACGAGTACGACTCCATCAACCCCGTTCACTTGAACGCTTCCGCTTAGCGATCTACAAGGGTATGTAGATGCACTCTCCTTCCCCTCGTTGCTGGTTTCTCCATAGATAGATCTTGGTGACACGTAGGAAAATTTTGAATTTCTGCTACGTTCCCCTACACAAACCATATAAAAATTTTGATGCGCAAGGGGACCTTAACTTTCCAAATGTGTAATGATCGGGATTGGGCCATAATTAATAAGATCCAAGTACATATATTTAACTGAAATCACTCCATTCCTCATCAACTTCCAGTGCACTGCGTCTGCTCGTGGTGCGAGCTGAACGTCCATCAACCTCCTCACCAAGTGCAACCAGGAAGTCCATCGTTCCCTTACTAAAGCCCGTCGGAACTGGATATTCAAGGGAACCGTATGTAATATTGTAGCCACGTAATCTTCCTTACGTTGCACAATATTATACATTGTAGGGTACTGTACGGCTAGCGGTGCATTGCCTAGCCAAGTATCCTCCAAAAACCTTGTTGTCGCTCCATCCCCAACAACGAATTTCACCCTGTGGAAAAATAATCTTTAATCCTCATGAGTCCCTTACAGAAAGGTGAATCAATAGGTCTTACGGTAACCTAAGCTAGCGTTTTAGAGTGTAGGTATTTATCCCGTAGAATTTGTGCCCACATACCTTCCGGTTCCAGACAAAATCTATACAGCCATTTGCTCAGCAGACATTTATTTTTAATCTCGAGGTTCTCAATGCCTAGCTCCCCCTGGTCTTTGGGTCGACAAATAATATCCCGTCTTGCCAACCGATATTTTGTCTTAACCTCGTCTGACTGCCAGAAGAAACGTGATCGGTAGAAATCTAATCTCTTCCATACCCCTTTAGGTACCTCAAAGAAAGAAAGGAGGAACATCGGCATACTTGTCAGTACTGAATTAATTAGCACAAACCGCCCTCCATAAGACATAAGCTTACCCTTCCAGCAGCTTAGTTTTTTTTCAAATCGATCTTCGATACATTTCCACTCTTCGTTAGTTAACTTCCGATGGTTGAGACGTCTCCAACGTATCTATAATTTTTTATTTTTCCATGCTATTATATTATCTATTTTGGATGTTTTATATACATTAATATGCTATTTTATATTATTTTTGGGACTAACCTATTAATGTAGAGCCCAGTGCCAGTTCCTGTTTTTTCCTTGTTTCAGAGTTTCACAGAAAAGGAATATCAAACAGAGTCCAAACGGAATGAAACTTTTGCGATGATTTTTCTTATACCAGAAGACATCCAGAGGACTTGGAGTACACGTCAGGGAAGCCAGGAGGCGGCCACAAGGACGGAGGGCGCGCCTCCCACCCTTGTGGGCCCCTCGTGACTCCACCGACCTATTTCTTCCACCTATATATTCTCAAATATACCAAAACCTACCAGGAGAGCCACAAAAACACTTTTCCATCGCCGCAACCTTCTGTATCCGTGAGATCCCATCTAGGGGCCTTTTCCGGCTTCCTGCCGGAGGGGGATCTGATTACGGAGGGCTTCTACATCAACACCATTGCCCTTTCGATGAAGAGTGAGTAGTTTACCACAGACCTACGGGTCCATAGCTAGTATCTAGATGGCTTCCTCTGTCTCTTTGATTCTCAATACCATGTTCTCCTCGATGTTCTTGGAGATCTATTTGATGTAATACTTTTTGCGCGTTTGCTGAGATCCGATGAGTTGTGGACTTATGATCAGCTTATCTATGAATATTATTTGAATCTCCTCTGAATTCTTATATGCATGATTTGATATCTTTGCAAGTCTCTTCGAACTATCGATTTGGTTTGGCCAACTAGATTGGTTTTTCTTGCAATGGGAGAAGTTCTTAGCTTTGGGTTCAATCTTGCGGTGTTCTTTCCAAGTGACAGTAGGGGAAGCAAGGCACGTATTGTATCGTTGCCATCGAGGATAAAAAGATGGGGTTTACATCATATTGCTTGAGTTTATTCATCTACATCATGTCATCTTACATAATGCGTTACTCTGTTCTTCATGAACTTAATACTCTAGATGTAGGCAGGAGTCGGTCGATGTGTGGAGCAATAGTAGTAGATGCAGGCAGGAGTCGGTCTACTTGATACAGACGTGATACCTATATTCATGATCATTGCCTTAGATATTGTCATAACTTTGCGCTTTTCTATCGATTGCTCGGCAATAATTTGTTCACCCACCGTAATATTTTCTATCTTGAGAGAAGCCTCTAGTGAAACCAATGGCCTCCGAATCTACTTTCCATCATATAAGTTTCCGATCTACAATTTTAGTTTCCTATTTACTTCCTTTGCAATCTTTTACTTTCCGTTCCATAAACCAAAAATACCAAAAATATTACTTTAACGTTTATCCATCTCTATCAGATCTCACTTTGCAAATAATCGTGAAGGGATTGACAACCCCTTTATCGCGTTGGGTGCAAGTTGGTGTTTGTTTGTGCAGGTATTCGGTGACTTGTGCATTGTCTCCTACTGGATTGATACCTTGGTTCTCAAAACTGAGGGAAATACTTACTCTACTTTGCTGCATCACCCTTTCCTCTTCAAGGCAAAAACCAATGCAGGCTCAAGAAGTAGCAATGGTGAATTGGAATACCTAGATAGTTGAATGGTAGTGACCCCAGTTCACAACCGAACAAATGTCTATAATTCTCTTGTTCCTCTTTTCCCTACCAAAGCAAAATAATTCACTCTAGTGGAAGTTAATCTTCAGACCTGACAGTTGTTCAAAAAGGCACAAAGCTAATTACATATTTCTCGCTTTTGCAAGATCATGCTCCATGAATATGATTGTGTCGTCAGCATATTGTAGGATGGAAATGCCCCCATCCACCAAATGAGGGACGAGTCCACCTACCCGGCCTTTCTCCTTAGCCCGACCTATGAGCACCGTCAACATGTGTGCCACAATGTTGAAGAGAATAGGAGACATCGGGTCACCTTGTCGTAGGACTTTATGCGTTTGGAAATAATGACTAATGTCATCATTCACCTTAATCCCGACACTACCTTTTTGGACAAAAGAATCCATCTGATCCCTCCATGCCCCTTTAAAACCCTCCATGCGCATGGCTCGCTGGAGGAATGGCCATTTGACCTTATCATATGCCTTCTCGAAATCCACCTTGAAGATAACCCCATCTAATTTCTTCGAGTGGATTTCATGTAAATTTTCGTGCAGGATATGTCTTCCAGGCATGAAAGCGGTCTGACTAGGATGCACCACCGAGAGGGCAATCCGTGTCAATCTATTATTAGCCACTTCCGTAAAGATCTTGAAACTCACATTCAAAAGACATATTGGTCTCAATTGCTCAATTCGAATCGCTTCCTCTTTCTTTGGTAGCAACGTTATGGTGCCAAAATTAAGATGAAAGAGTTGCAGATGGCCATTAAAGAAGTCATGAAACATAGGAATTAAGTCGTCCTTCACTATATGCCAACATCTCTTATAGAATTCCACAGAAAACCCGTCGAGTCCCGGTGCTTTATTTGGCTTCATCTGGGAGATTGCGTCGAAAACTTCTTTCTCAGCAAAAGGAGCAGATAAAATCTCATTTTCATCTGATTTGAGCTGAGGTATATCCTCCACTACTAATTCATCTAAGGACACGCATTATCTACTGGAGGCCCAAATAGTTGTTTGTAATAGTTGGATATATACAGTTTGAGATGTTCATGTCCCACTATAGTTCCTTCATCTTTCTCAAGATGGCTGATTTTTTTCTATGTTTGCCATTAGCAATCATATGAAAAAACTGAGTATTGTCATCCCCTTGGACGACTTTGAGCACCTTAGCTCGTGAAGCCCACTTCATTTCCACTTCATGAAGAAGAGCACAAAGTTTTGACTCAGCTTTGGATTTTACGGCCTGTTCATTCTCATCTAGCAGATTCGTTTCCGCTCTCAAATCTAGAACCTGAATCAATTGAATAAGTCGTTCTTTTTGTTGCTTATAAATCCCGCTCTCATTTCTGGCCCAACCCCTCAAAAATTGTCTCAAATGACAAATCTTATTCTACCAACGTTCCATGCTAGACCTGCCTGGTACAGGCTTAGCCCATTCTCTTGCAACAATCTCTAAGAAATTTTCCTTTTTGAACCAACTAAGCTCGAAAGAAATAATATTTTTATTACCAATATGTGTGGCTTCAGCGGAGTCCACCAACAAAGGTGTATGGTCTGAGATTGACCGCTGCATTGCGTGAACTGATACCAGTGGGTATTTCTGCTCCCACTCTACACTTGCAAGCACTTTGTCTAACTTCTCATAAGTAGGAGTGGGTAAAGAATTTTCCCACATGAACTGCCTCCCCATGAGTTCAATTTCTCTAAGATTAAGACTCTCAATGACCATATTGAACATAAAGGACCACCGTCCATCAAAGTGATCATCATTTTTCTCTTCTTTCCTCTTAATGATATTAAAGTCCCCTCCCACTAAGATTGGTAACCTCTCATCTCCACATATTCTAACCAAATCAGCCAGGAAATCAGGCTTGAATTCGGGTTGTGCTGCGCCATACACCACAACAAGAGCCCATCGGAATCCATCCAGTTTGGACCTTACCCGAAACTTAACCGCATAATCCTCTCGCACCACATTTATCACCTCGAGCGATTCGCATTTTACCCCCAGAAGAATCCCTCCAGATCTTCCTCTAGAAGGCAAACAGTGCCAGTCAAAAGCAATTCCTCCAGTCAAGGACCCGAGGAATTGAGGGGTGAAGTTATCCCTCCCTGTTTCAAGTAGTGCAATGAAATCAAGTTTATCCTCAGTCGATGCTTCAAGCAGTAACCTTTTCTTAGCCAAGTCTGCCAGACCTCTGCTATTCCAAAAGATTCCTTTCATTAATCATCGTGATTTTTTTTCTTGAGCATGACTCTAGTGCTTCTCCGCACAACCGATGTTGGATATATCTTCCTCTTCCAAGAACGTTTGGGTTTAGCTACTACTAACCCCTCATCCACATGGCTAGTAACCTCTCGGTCATCCGACACTAGATTAGTTGGGTCTGTAAGTCCCTCGGACTCCACATTCCCTGCCTCCCCTTCGACATCCAAAGGAGGCAATAATCCGTCACAAAAACTCTCTATCGTAGAATGCCCAAATTATTAATATCCGCGTCCATCATAGGTTTGACAGCCGCTTAATTTCTGATCAAACCAGGCGCTCTTTCCGCCTCTAAGTCTAAAATATCATTGACAGATTTAATGATTTCTTGCCCATTAAACCCAAGTGACACTCCTAAATCTGTTGCTTTACTATTAACCTCATGCTCAGTAAAGTGCAAAATAGAACATTGCTTATTAACTAACATACCTGTCTGGGTCTCGACGTCCCTAAGCTTAGCGTCCCTCCTAGCACACCCAAGCTGAAAGTCGTCGGCGTCTGGTTGGTCCTGGACCCGGTTGCTGACACGCCTGCCAGTCGACACCGGGTCCTGATGCCCACTGAACGTGATCACCTACTCCGTAGTCCAGACCTGCGGTGACTGGACCGTCTCCACGTGGATGTCCGGCCTGGCAAGAACAGGTGAAGGAGAGGAGGCTGGTCTGGAGCCTCCAGAGCCTCCTCCCAAAGCCCCCACCTTCGGCAGACTCGCTCGTGCGATCGTCGGTGTCGGTGAAGAAGGTGCCGGTCTAGTTACCGGGCTACGCGCGAGTGAATCGGGAGCCTCCTACCCATAACTCGCCCTCGCCGGGGAACCCTCCAGTCGCCTCGCTGGGGTCTAAAGCACGTGCACCGGTGGCGGTGCTAGACACGCCTGGGCGTCCTGCCCGGCAATGTCTGCCCGCACCTCCTCCTCCATCCTCGGCCTTGAGCTGCGCGCCGAACCCCTCTGTCTAGAGACCCCCCCCCAACTCCTGTCGGGGGCTCCTCTCCAGGAAAGGAGGCCATAGGGAGAGGCGGCAGAGTATGCTCAGCGGCATCATCACTCTCCACCCTATCACCCCAGAGGCGAGGGGGCGCGGATGACGGCCTGAACGAACCAAATTTCAAAGTGGTCACGGGTGTAGAAGAGGGTGGTGCTGCATCCTTCTCCGGCGCCTGCGGGGTGGACTTTCCACCCGTCGAATGAGAACCATCCCGTGGACCATTATCATCTCTCTTCTCCTGATTGCCCATACCATCATCCTTGTCAGTCATGTCCACATCTCCACCTCCCTGGATCGCCTCCTGAAACAACTCAACATCCTCGAACTCAATGTCCAGGTTATATACCATACCTGCATGAGTCCATCTGACCCACATCCGGTATAAACTCAATATCCACGACACTCACGAGCAACCTTGCCACCCCGTGTGCAGGGTGAAAGGCATATCCACGCGCTCAGTCTTGCCTATAAGTGTCCCAAGACTGCAGACAACCCGAGCATCATTCAGAGGCTTAGATGGTACCCCTGAAAAGCGAACCCAGACCTGAGATAGAGGCGTGCCCTTTGGTTCTGTTTGCTTCCAAGCATCAAACTCTAGGATGCACTCTGTACCGGGCACTCGAGCAATGCCAAACTTAAGGAGTTTCTTCAGATCTTCCGCTGAAGGAAAATCAACCTTATACAAGTTATCCTCAAGCCTAATAAGCTCCCAATGAGAGTTCCCTGGAGCAAGCTCATTCAGCCTCTGCATGATCTGCGCCTCTAACAAGAAACCTTTTGTAACTTTGACCACGCCTGTAGACAAATTTTGCGGCATGCCCGGGACAGCAGTAGCTATGGGTGACTCAAAAAACATCAGCTCGGAGCAACATACCCCATAAATGGTGACCGCCGGTATCGGCTGTAGTAACAACGGACAATCACCCGAATCGTGTACAGGTTTGAGACAAGTATCACATAGCTCCGTGGTGCATTCAACAATAAAATGTCCCTGTTCACCGCACCGATAACAAAGCATTTTCTCTTTCTTGCGAGCCCACTTGGCGGCTCTTTCACCATCAGACTTGTCAGAAGATTTATCAGTAGCCTGTTCACGATCCTTCGCCCCAGTTGGCTCGGCCGCCTGGCGATGAAAAACTGAATGGAGTCAAATTTATACTCGCCAGGCGTTGTGGCAACTTCGGCACTGTAAGTCGGTATATGTTACAGTATGACAGTACTATGTCATCAGTTGTTGATAGATTAATGATACGTAGTTGATGGAATGAGTATCTTGTAAGGGAATCTTGGGGAAGACTAGTATAGGTCTCACATTAGGTGAGATTAATGAAATCAACCACAAAAAATCATATTTACACATTCTGAAAAATTCTAAAATTATTTCGCAGCATATCTGCGCGTGTGGGAGTGGAACTCACATTAGGTTACAATTCAGAAATGTTCAGTTCTTGCCCATGAGTACAGCACAATATTGGCACTGCTGCTTTTCAAATGTGGGAGTGGAACTCTTCTGCTGACCGCTGTCTCTCTGAACAGGATAGCAGAAGTTCTGCTGATTTCTTGACATGGTGGAAAAGCTGAGCACACTAGACATCGAACTTGAGGTCTGGTGTGTGTCTTACATCCCTTGTAACAGTGAAAATTTCAGAAATTATCATCTTGATCGAAGAATCAACAGTAATGCTATATTGACATCTATATTATCTCAGCGAAAGAATGAAGCAGCAATACTTGTCCATTAGATTTCAGAAACCGACCCAAGGAAGTGAAAACTGAATAGTACTAGCACTTAATTTGTTTGTGCTACCTAAAATGAAACACAATATCGTACACAATGTATGAAAGGCAAAAAGAAAATTCACTATGCACCAGTATATCAGCCACACTACATGCACAGTCGCACACAAAACTTGTCTGTCTGTCTTCAAGGGGCAGCCAGCTCCAGGTCTCCGGTTTTGCTCGCCACCTGCTGCTGCTGCTGCTGCTGCTGCTGCAGCTCGCTCTTCTGCGCGGCCAGCTTCTTCTGCTGAACCTTCTCGCCGTACATGTAGGAGGCGAAGCCCCAGAGGGAGAGCACGAGCGCGATGCCCTTTGGCCCGTCGAACTTCTCGTGGAGGAACATGACGGCGAGGATCTGGGAAAGCGGCAGGAGGACGGCGATCATGATGCCGGCCAGGAGCGAGGAGGCGCACGTGATGAGCCCCATGATGCCCAGGTTGAGCAGCTGCCACGACACGGCGTCCCACACGAGCACCAGGTAGTATTTGGTCTCGCCGAGCCCGAACGCCGCCGCCTCGCTCCGCAGCGCCCCGAAGTCACTCTTGATGGCCATTCCGAGCAGGCACACGATCGTGCCGGCGGCGCCCATCACGGCCTGCATCTGCATCACCGTGGAGTAGGGAGGCGGCGTCCTCGCGGCAGGTCCCGACCGGCGCCCGTATCGCTCCATGGCGACCTCAACAAGCGGCAGCACGAGGCCGGCGAGCGCCGCTGCAGCGATGCCCTCGCAGAACCCGGTCCAGTACGCCTTGGATGTCACGCCCGCCGGCTTCCCGGCTCCTGGCCCGACACCGAGCACCGCCGGGCCGATGATGAGCAGCAAGACGGCGTTGGCCGAGAAGGGCGTGAAGCGGAGCCCGACGAAGAGGAACGCGAACACGGCGGTGAAGGCGAGCTGCGTCGCCAGCAGCAGCGACGACGTGGACAGCGGCAGCGCCTGCGACCCCATCGCGTACACGTAGCAGGACACGGCGTAGAACCCGCCGAGCACGGCGGCCGCGCCGACGAGGCGTGGCGGGAGGAGGAGGTTGGCGATACCGTGGCGGCGACCGCGGAAGAGGGAGACACACAGGGGTGGGAGGAGGAGCGGCCAGCCGGAGATCTGAAGCAGCGCGGAGAGCCACAGGCGTTGCCCGCCGTGGACGAAGTAGACCCGCAACAGGAGCGGCCCGCCGGCGCCGATCAGGACGAGGCAGGCGCTGAATATGACCAGCGGCGACGGCCGGTAGCGAGCCGGCGAAGCTGTCGAGGCGGCTGTGGCGCGGGGCGGCGAGGCGGTTGGTGTCTTCTCTGCTTCTTGCATGGCCGAACTGGCACTAGCAGTTATGGTTGCCATGACGTGTCCTAGCTAGAAGTATACTTGTGTTGCTACTTTGGCTTACGAGTTTGGTTTGGACTGGCTCCTGTTTGTTAGATGCTCAAGATGGGATGAGCTTGTGTGTTCGATGTCAGGCTTGTGGGGGTTTATATAGGAGCAGGAAGATGTTAGCAATGAGTTCGACCCCAGAGAAAAAACTAATTAACTACGTACACAGTTTAGTTAGTAGGTCAGTCAACATAAAGGAAGGAGGAGAGAAGTACACACGTAACAGTTAACAATGAGCTCTTCAGTCTATATGTTATGTTCTCAATTCAAGATATATTTGTCCCGGAGCGCTGCCAATAATGGCAGTGGTATGTACTACTCCACCTGCATTCATCTTGATATTTTTCGTGCATGTTTAATATTCATTTCTCTGATAATGGCGCAAGAGTTAGGCTATTTTCTTGGAGAAGAAGACGACGTGGCATGAAGTTTTTTGGGCCGAGGCCGAGTCCTCGACAAGGGTTTGCCGGGCTTGCGAGGGGGGGGGGGGGTGGGGGGCGAACGCAAAGGGGAGAAATATTCGACAATGTTTTTCTTCTTTTCGGCCAGATGACAAGGAGCATGTCCATTTTCGTGATTGAATTGAATTGCCAAAAGAAACATAAAAGAAGAAGGCGACGCGCCACGAAGCTTCGAGGCAGAGTTCGAGACGAGGGCTCGCCGTGATCTCATCTGAGACAAGTGGTGGGAAGCTACGAGGGAGACGAAGGGGAGAGATGGATGACGCTATTTTCTTGTTTCCAGGAAACTATAAATAGTCCGTCCCATTTTCGCGATTGAATTGAATTTGCATAAATACATAAAAATCATTAATCTCCTCCATGTGCCCTTTTGCGCCTTCCACACACATGATCTTCCACTGGGAGCATGCTACCGCAATCTTCCTCGGGATCGCATGTAAACAAATCCAAGTGTTCTTATTCACAAAAAAAAGCCAAGTGTTCTTGTTAAAGCACAAATCATTCCTGCATCTCCAGATAGCCCAAAGAGTAGCAGCATGAACAAGGTCATTGGCTTGGTTCTTCTTGTTGCTAACCCACCATCTAGCTACACTTTCATAAGTGACATGGGAATCAATGCTAGTAAGAGAGCTGATAATTTTCCAATCTTCAATAACAATCACATAGTCAAAAAACATGTGTATGGACATGATTCCGCTTCACAACAGAAAAAGGCAAGGGACATCATCTAAATGCTGTCTTTTGACAAGGTTATCCCTAGTAAGCAGTTTGTTATGAGAAATAAACCATGAAAATATATGAATTTTAGGAGGAACAATCAATTGCCAAATAGCAGGAATATAAACAAGAACAGTTCTCCTAAAATTGGCAAGAGCATACATGGATCTAAACTGAGTAAACTCCAATAGATTCCAACTTCCAAATGATAGCATCATCCTCATTCATTTAAATGCAAGGATTAAGCAATACTCACTAAATCAAACCAAAGGAGCAGCAACCATTATCCACACATCTCCTAAAGGTTATCTTTAAATTGCAACCAATCCAAGCATCAGATATAAATATATTTTGCTCATTGGCAATAATATGCAGCTCTCAAAGCTGAATAGCTACACAATCATCTGATGTTCTTTTATGTCACGACTCACGACCGAGCAAGGGATGACACTTGCTTCATACATTGACCAGGGCGGAGCTGCAACTTGCTTGCGTGTGAGCGAAACGGTCAACGTTTCATGAGCCTGAACTCGTGCCGCGTTTAATTTAACCATTCTCTCATTTTAATCAAATTTGAACGCCTGGACTCGTGCCCCGTTTAATTTAACCGTTCTCTCTCTCTTTTCTATTTAAATTTGACCGTTTCAGTAAGCAATCCGCTTCCGCGTCCATGACTAACCACCACTTCTCAATACCGATAGCTGACGTGTATCATCGGTCTAGTCCACGTCGGCACCGGTAAAATACTAAGCCTAGCCTAGCTACAACAAAAGCTTCTCTAATACATACTCCACACATGCATGTACGTAGACGTGATGATTGTTTACCGAGAAGAAAACAAAGGAGAAGCGCCTGCGCAGAAAGTGCAGCTTAGGGCTGCATGTGTTGGTAATTGGTCCGCGCATGGCCGCCGCCGGGACTGAGTAATTAGAACGCATGTGCCTTGTTGCCCCCAACTTGGCAACTTTCATTTCTGTATCTTGAAAGATTTTGGCAGTACTAACTTCTTTTAATATGTGTCGGCGTTCTGGGAAGGGGTCCCCAGACTTGCCTGTCTACGGCCTGCGGCGTGGCTCAAGTGGGGGCCCAGTACGGCCCATCTTCATCAGCTCAAGCTCAAGACCCTCGCGAGGGGCCAAGCCTCGCTGGCGGACGGCAGGAAAGTTTTCTCAGAGGCAGCCTCATCAGGCAGGTTCGCGAGAAGGCGGAGAGATCAAGGCAGGGGCACCTCGCGAGGAGCCCGTGACGCAAGCCATGACGATCGAGACCAGGCGGGCGCCGGCCTGCGCAGTGTCCTTGTTTCCCTTCCGGTGCAAAGGGGGCAAGCACATGCCAAGGCATCAGGCAAAGGTTACCATTCCGGTGCAACGAGACCAAGACCAGCAGAGCGGCAGGACGGAGGTCACCGTGGAGCCCAAGACGACGTCATCACCTGTGCTTTTGGCAGCCGAAGACCACCTTTGGTCAGGATAACTTGTACTAGATGTTCCCCTTCAAAATGGCCAATTGTTGGCGCCCTTCCCGCTCATTATTCGGGAAGAGGCCCAGGGCCTCTATAAATAGAGTTAGCCACCACAGAGTAGAGGCATCTGGTCGGAGGATTCGAACCAGATAGAGAGCCCAAGTAGAGCACACCGCACCAGCTCAAGAACACCTCTCGCGAGGCTGTTCTTCCTCTGTACTGTTCATCTCCAGCCCCTGAGGCACTCCACCACACCACACACTGGAGTAGGGTATTACACCACAACGGTGGCCCGAACCAGTATAAATCTCATGTCCTTTGTGTTGCTCATTGTTTTCAGCTTAGATCACGCGAGGAGATCGGACGTAGATCGGTAGGGGAGAGATCTTCGCGCGCACCCCAGAGTTCGAACCTTAAGGGTCTGCCGGAACCCGAAATCCGACAATATGTTTCGTAATCTACTTGCTGATATGTATGTTGGCAGGACGAGACTTGCCTGCTCCTCGCGCGTGTGCCCATCCGTGCTCCCGCGTATGTGGCTTGGTTTGATTGGAACAAAATAAGGCTCAGCCCCACCCCCTTAAAATCAGGGGGGATGATTAGATTAGAAAGGAAAAAGGAAAAAAGATAGCCGTAGGATGAAGTGGGAGCACGGATGGGAGCATGGGGAGGGAGTAGGCAAGCCGGATCCATGTTGGCATTCTTGCGAGGATCTAATGTAGCTGGAGCGAGATCCTGGTGAACAGTAACGTAACATGCCCCCCCCCCCCTCTAGACCGGCCAATCGACATAAGCAGTGCATGGCTACAACACTTCACTCGTTTGGCTACATTTTTTAAACACTTATTTCACTCAAATTGATAAACAGTTTCACCATTTCAAAAACTTGTTGTCATATCATTTAAAAAAAATCCCTCATTTCAAAACACTGATTTTATTCATTTCAAAAACTGATTTCACTCGTTTGAAAAAATATGTTTCACTTATTTCAAAAAATATATTTCACCCGTTTCAGAAAAAAGATTTCTACCTTCGATCTGGACTGTCCATTCTAAATCCAACGGGGATGTCAATAGATCTTGGTGGTTGTAGCTCCACTATAGCTAACTTTTTGGAAGCCTAAATGCTTAGCTATAGTACTTGGTAACGATATCCTAGCTACCAGTCACCATAGCATAGCTTGCCATCAATTATAACCAAAATTATTACCTTGTAAGTGTACATGTACCAAAAACAATTTGTAATCAATTGTACAAGTAATTTATAATCATGTGTTGGACGTTTTATCTTGAAGCTTTGACCTGGTAACAACCGCTTCACGACAACTCCTATGAACACCGATGATGTTGCAACCAGGCAAGCTAATAAATCATCTATCAATAAGTTCATTAGTTAATTGTTGGTTTTTTTTAGCAATGTGGATTTCTGGAACCTAGGTGCACATGTACCTGGTTTAGCAACAATTTCTTTTTGACAAATCAAATATTTTGGAAACTTTTTTGCAACGTCTGGTGCATTACTCATGTATGAATAGTAAGCTTAATATAGTATTTATTTTTTAATCATTCGGAATGGGTAGTGAGCTATCTCGAAAACAAGAACAATAGTATCTATTTTTTTATTCGGCCAAAAGACCACAAAGGTCATTTTATTGCGAAACTTTACGTGTGAGTAATAAACTAGACAATGCTTGTTGCAAAAGAGTTTAAAAAATATTTGACCTTTTTTATTCTCTTTTTTGCAATTCAGGTACACGTGCACCCATGTTCACCATAGTATTTTTTGTTTCTTTAGTCCTTAGTTAGCCGTGTTTTTTGTTCCACTTTTATTCTCTTGCTTTATAAATAAATATCTTCCACGGTACCTCGCTATAGCTATAGCTTAGACCTCACCGGTGGACCAACCTATGGTTGAGTTGTTAGGAGGACAATTGTATCCATAGCCCACCAGGGTTCAAGTTGTAGACTTGAAACTGGTGCTTGTATTTTTCTGAATTCATTGTAGGCTTTCCGACAGGTTCGTTCAGTGGGAGGAGATGTTTCCATCGACTACGAGGCGCCAATGATGACTTCGTCATACTCAAGATGTGATGCCGGCTCAGTCTCTCGGAGTTGCTCATATGGGTAGCATGCACGTGCGTGCGTTCACAGGAATGAGTGTATACTCATATATGTGAGTGATTTCGATTGTATTGTGTTAAAAAAAGCTCATACCTCATCATGAAGCTGCAAAAAATGCGATTAAATCCTTGCATTCTTGATTACTTTGGTGGGAGTGTATGTTGACATTTTGTTGATTAAGTTGCACTTTGAGGTAATTGTACTTTGTTCCCTGGGTCACTCGGTGGGTTTAAACTAAGCAGGTCACCAATGCATGCAGAGTCACAAATTGCCTATAATAAATTTGTATAAGTCGGTCACCCTTGTGGATAGGCAGAGATCAAAATTATCATTGCCATCTCACAAGACCTGTGCTCTGCAACATGAACTCAACGTGTTAATAAATTACTGAACCAGACACTGCAAGTCTGTCGGCCCTTACCTTACAAGGTTCTGGTCATCCGTCGTTGAGAAGGTCTGCACGTGAGAAGTTGGTAGCAGTAGGTTCAGATAATAATCGATAGCAGGAGTGACTCTTTTGTTTCACTTTCCAGCCTATGTGCATTCTGTTGGATTCTCAACGATCCAAGGGACGAAAACACATCACCTACTACAAGAAAATTGACTCGGTCAATTACTCCATCTACCAACACTCTCTCTATCCGGGTCATCAATGTTGGAGGTGGTTAGGCCCTCAAGATCAAGAAGTCTTTTGCCTTGGAATCTGGAGGGTGTTGGTACACTTATTTCATACCAGCAAAAAGATATGTAGAAAGGGAAGTGCACAAGGAGATGTTAGTTTTTCAAGATTGTTTTTCTCAGCAGCCGAGTTGTTCCTTGTATGAAATGTAGAAGCAAATGTAGCCACGCATGATTGATTGGTTCAAACTGCAAGGATCAACAATGAAGCGACAAACACATATAATAAGGACAAAAGTACCGAGAGGCCTGTTGTAAACCATTCTTCAGAAAAGGAGGATCTTTTCTGGAGATTTCTCCGGACATTTTGACATGTGTAAGTACTATATACCAATTGCTTAGATAAACTAATTAGAACTTTGACGGAAATTGCCGAGTCAATAAGGTGTGTACGCTACTGGCCCAATCATACTCCTACGCAAAATTGAATGTTTGTTGTTTTACCTACACTTGCTTGGGTTAGTTTGTGAATTATAATAGATAAGTATTGCTGCTTCATTCTTTTCACTAGTACAATATGTCAACATAGCAAGACACATATCAAATGTCAAGGTCAATGTCGAGAATGATTTTTCTACCATGCACGGGATACATCGCGTATGCATCCCGGTTTGTATTACTTTGAGATTCGTGCTAGTATGTTATTTGACAGCATGCAAAATTTGTCTCGTTACAAAGTGTTACATAATGTTTCGTTAAGTTTTTGTCTTGTTTCAAAGTGTACCATAATGTATAATTGTTTACCAACAAATAAGAATAGACTTGTTTCCTATCGAATTTGTTGGTAGACAAAGGTATACAGAAAAACATTATGCTACACTTTGAAACAAGAAAAAACTCTAACGTAATACCCTGAAGCTAAACAAAATTTGCTGGAAAACATGGCATGAATCTCAAAACAATGGTGGAATGTGGATCCATACACCATTACTTGGTAGAATATCATTCTCTTCTGTCCAAGAGTCTTTTGTACTTCACTTTGGAAATTTGTGTTTTCTTCTTCTTAACAATTGATACATGATTTTTCAGAGGCTTTCTAACATCTAATATAACCTTTACTCTATAAAAGTTACAACAAAATCACCGAAACCCTGCTCCTCTGCATAAAACCCGCCGACCTTTCCTGCAAGAAGCTTCAGCAAAGGGCCAAACCCATCCGTCAGATCATGGAATCATATCCATATTTTGAAGGGACAATTATATTTGTGCCCTTAATTGGAACCCACTACTCAAATTTGCCCCTAATTCCGAAGTGTGCTCAAATTTACCCCTCTTCCGTTAAGCGCGGTTATAGAAATGCCCTTCCGTACATTTTCCGTCTAGTCAAAGTCCTTTGACCGTTAAGTGCGCGTATAGAAAAAACTAATGGTCAAAGGCCTTTGACCGGACGGAAAAATGTATGGAAGGGCATTTCTATAGCCACACTTCACGAAAGAGGAGCAAATTTGAGCACACTTCGGAATTAGTGGTAAATGTGAGTAGGTTGTTTGAGTTAGGGGCTGAAATGTAAATGACCCTATTTTGAAAGTGTTGATGTCAATCTTTGACGGTTTGGTGAATCATTCATATGGAGCTAGCAAAACTGGTCGCCCTTGGAAAGTCAGCCCTCCCCCCCCCCCCCCCCATCCATCACCTTGTCGCGATCTCCAAGGCATGAAAAGTGCAGAGTATAAAGATTATTGCCCAGAGATCAAAATTTGACAATTTGGGCTAAATCCCATGCACTTCTCATATTCTTGTAAAACCAGAAATCACCATACTCAAGGTTTGTATCCACTTTGTTGATCCCCAGCCACCGAGCCTCCATAGTTTCTACCGGTATCACATCCTCATAGACCAGGTCATATATCGTCTCTCCTTCGTCAATGCCCAATCCGTTCATTGAATCCTCAAGTTCCTTGTCCTTGCGAACAACTGAAGCTGATGTTGTGGCCCGCCGAATTGGTTCATCGCGCCGGGGCAGTTTTTCTTTACGCGTCAATGACAGGCTTACGATGGCCTGAACCATATATTACGAACCAAAGTTACCATTACAAGAGAGAGAATAGATGTACAGGCCAATAATATCAAGGGGCGGCCAGCTCCAGGTCTCTATACTATGCTCCTGTTTGGTTCATAAGTTTTAGGACTTTTTTTAGTCCCAACTTATAAATCCCAAGTCCTTAAAAAGTCCCTACCTGTTTCGTTCCTGGGACTTATAAGTCCCTATAAAACCATATTACAACTATAAGTCTCTATAAGACTCTCCTTGAGAGTCTTATTTCATAAGTCTCAAATGCTCATTTTAAGCCTCTATAAGTCCCTCCTGTTTGGTTTAAAAATGGTTGTATCTAGACTTTAGTCTCTGTACTCCCTCCGTCCGGAAATACTTGTCCTAAAAATGGTTGTATCTAGACTTATTTTAGTTATAGATACATCTATTTTCAACCATTTCTAGGACAAGTATTTTCGGACGGATGGATACTTTTGAATGGCAAAAAAAAAGGTTTACTACACCAATAATATCAAGGGGCAGCCAGCTCCAGGTCTCCGGTTTTCCTCGCCACCTGCTGCTGTAGCAGCTCGCTCTTCTGCGCCTCCGCCTTCTTCTGCTGGACCTTCTCGCCGTACATGTAGGAGGCGAAGCCCCAGAGGGAGAGCACCAGCGCGATGCCCTTTGGCCCGTCGAACTTCTCGTGGAGGAAGAGGACGGCGAGGATCTCGGAGAGCGGCAGGAGGACTGCGATCATGATGCCGGCGAGGAGCGACGAGGCGCAGGTGATGAGCCCCATTATGCCCAGGTTGAGCAGCTGCCACGACACGGCGTCCCACACGAGCACCAGGTAGTAGTTGGTCTCGCCGAGCCCGAACGTCGCCGCCTCGCTCTGCAGCGCCCCGAAGTCGCTCTTGATGGCCATGCCGAGCAGGCACACCATCGTGCCAGCGGCGCCCATCACGGCCTGCATCTGCATCACCGTGGAGTAGGGAGGCGGCGTCCTCGCGGCGGGTCCCGTCCGGCGGCCGTATCGCTCCATGGCGACCTCAACGAGCGGCAGTACGAGCCCGGCGAGCGCTGCCGCAGCGATGCCCTCGCAGAACCCGGTCCAGTACGTCTTGGATGGCTCGCCAGCCGGCTTCCCAGACCCCGGCCCGACACCGAGCACTGCCGGGCCGATGATGAGCAACATGACGGCGTTGGCGGAGAAGGGCGTGAAGCGAAGCCCAACGAAGAGGAACGCGAACACCGCCGTGAAGGCGAGCTGCGTCGCCAGCAGCAACGACGACGTGGACAGCGGCAGCGCCTGCGACCCCATCGCGTACACGAAGCACGACACGGCGTACAAACTGCCTAGCACGGCGGCCGCGCCAACAAGGCGAAGCGGGAGGAGGAGGTTGGCGATGCCGTGGCGGCGGCCACGGAAGAGAGAGACGCACAGGGGCGGGAGGAGGAGCGGCCAGCCGGAGATCTGGAGCAGCGCGGAGAGCCACAGGCGTTGCCCACCGTGGACAAAGTAGACCCGGAGTAGGAGTGGCCCGCCGGCGCCGATCAGGACGAGGCAGGCGCTGAATATGACCAGCAGCGAAGGTCGGTAGCGAGCCGGCGAGGCCGTCGAGGCGGCCATGGAGCGGGGCGGCGAGGCGCCAGGCGTCTTTGCTGCTTCTTGCATGGCTGGACTGGCACTAGCAGTTATGGTCGCCATGAAGCTCAGCTGAGAATATGCGTGTTCTGCTACTTTCGCTCACGAATTTTGTTTGGAGGCTCCTGTTTGTTGGATGCCCCAGATGGTGATGAGCTTGTGAGTAACATGACAGGGTCGTAGAGTTTATATAGGAGAACTAATGAGGAGAGAAGTACTAGTAAGTAGGTGGGTCAAACCTAAAGGAAGGAGGAGAGAAGTACACACGTAGCAGTTAACAATGAGCTCTCCGATCTATATATCTTGTATTCTTCTGAACTCATGATATATTTGTCCCGAAGCGCTGCTAATAATGGCAGTGTATGTACCGTACTCCATATCTTGCGTTCACCTAGAGGCTAGAGTAGATATTTTCCGTGCGTGTTTGCTATTTGTAAGAGAAGAGTAGCTAAAAACACCAAAGGTTCATAATAACCATCATATAGGGCACTTGAAATAAAAAAAACACAGTCTAGCAGAGCCCCTGTACGAGTCACTGCCCCGTACATTACGTAGAGTCCTCCATATCTGGCCTCCGAGCCTTCATATTTAACATCTGTGTGCCAACTTATGAAACCTTGTGGCATGAAAATAAATTCACATGCTCCCTCACCTCACGGTGGAGATGGAAGAGAGGCCGAGCAAAAAAAAAACCATCCCATTAGCGAGTGGGCCCCATTAGGCAGATGAAATTTGGAGGCTAGAATATATAGCAATTCTTCTGACGGCATATATTTTTAGCCTGCCATCACTATAGCGATTTTGACACAATCGATTTTTTGGCTACTCTGCTAGAGTTACTCTTAGTCACCGAAAAATTGCAAGGGCGAGTCAAGTTCCTGGAAGAAGAAGTTATGCGACGTGGAGTTCCGAGGTTGAAGGGGGAAGGTGGAGGATGACACATTTTGTTTTTGTTTTCATGCAACTAATAAATTGTCTGTGTCCTATTTTGGTGATTGAATTGAATTGGCAGAAAAACATAAAAGCAAAACCATTTGACATATAATAGTTTTCAGCTTCAGTCATTACATGGTACATGTCTCTTATGTACTACTCCCTTCTTAAACTAATATAAGAGTGTTTAGATCACTATTTTAGTGATCTAAAATTTCTTATGTTAGTTTACAGAGGGAGTACTTATCAATTCCCCTGAAACTGTTCGAAATCCTGCATGAATTAATCTGAACAAATATATTGTTGTCCTAAAGAATCAATTGATGCTTGACCACTTTCGCAAAAAAAAAAGATACTTGACCAGGGAGTAGGTTTGTGTCATGGGCACGGCTCACGACCGAGTAAGGATGACTCTTGTTTCATTGACCAGGGCGCGCAGGAGCAACTTGCATGCATGTGAGCAAAACGGTCAGCTTGGACTCCTGCGGCGTATTATTTGACCATTTTCCAGTAAGCGCGTCCATATAACCAGCCACCACGTATCATCGGTTTATTCCTCGTCGGCTCCACTAAATTACTAAACCTTGAATAGAAAAACGAACAAGAAGCGGCAGGGCCGAGTCATTGGAACGCATGTGACTTGTTGTCTTGAAGGATTTGGTACCTTCATTTTATTTGTTCAGTCATTAATCTACTCCTCTTTCCATGTTGGAATTCTGTAATTTATATAGGTCGGATCCATATTTTGGTAAGTTGAACGGGGTCTATCAAATTGCATTTCTTTTGTTGTTTAAATGGATCACCCTTGTAGCTAAGCAGAGATCGAAATTGCCATTTAGCTTTCTCAACGTGCGTTTGACAGTCAAGTACTCCATCGGTAGCTTAATATAACATTTTTTTTCCTTTTACACTATGCAAGGTATTTGGAATACGTCGTTGACAATGATAAAATTGGTGACCGCATGGGTGCCGTACACGAAATTGGTAGAAGTAAGTTCAGAAAAACGAATAGTACAGTAGTGCCATTCTTTCATTTTCAAGTCTGCGCGTGTTCCGTTCGATTCTCAATGATCAAAGCGCTGAAAACACATTCACCTACTGCGAGAAAATCGACTCGGTCCATTACTCCATCGACACAACATTCTCTCTCTCGGGGTCATCGATGGTGCGTGTGGTTAGGACCAGCAAGATCTTATCATCCGATCGAGGAAGCCTTCTCCGTTTTAGTTTATGAGGGTTGGTACGCTTAATTCGTAGTAGTAGGAAAAGGCCAAAAAGGGAAGTGCGTACGGACATGTTGATTAGTTTCCCATGGATTGCTTTGCTTAGCAGCAGTTGTTCGTAGTAGGAAATGTAGCAGCAGATACAGTGGCGCATGATTGATTGGCTAGATATTCAAACTCCAATGATCAACAATGAAGCGAATCCACCTATAACATGGACAAAAATATAGAGAGGCCGCCGTAAACCATTCTTCAGAAAAGATATCTCTTTTGTGGAAATCTCTCATGGTATTTTGACATGTGTAAGTTCACCTAATAGTCCATGACCAATCACCACTTGTCAATACCAACAGCTAACGTGTATCATCGGTCTAGTCCACGTCGGCACCGGTAAAAATACTAAACCTAGCCTAGCTACAACAAAAGATTCTCTAATACTCTGCATACTCAGCACATGCATGTACCTAGAGTGGTGATTGTTTAGCGAGAAGAAAACAAAGGAGAGGCGCCTCCGGAGAAAGTGCACCTTTGAGCTGCATGTTTTGGCCCTTGTTTTGCATCGCCACCGCCGGGACAGAGTAATTAGGACGCATGTGCCTTGTTATCCCCAATTTGGCAACTTCACATTTCTTTATCTTGGAAGATTTTCGTACTAGCTTCTTTTAATTTGTTCCACAAGCTAATTTCTGATACCTGTATGAATGTATGTATGTCGGCATTCATGGAAATGCAATGGTTTAAATTGCTCGCTATGGTTGTGCTATAGTTAACTTTTTGGGAGCCTAAAAACTAAGCTATGGTATTTTGTACCGATATCGTACTTATAGGCCGCTATAGCATGGCTTGCATCACTTAAAGCCAAATCTGGTACTACCTCTGATCCATAAAAAGTGTCACAGTTTTGAACTTACCCATTCAAAACTAGTTTAAAACTGCGACACTTATTTTGGATGGAAGGGAGTACTTTGTAAGTGCATGTGTATCAAAAACAGTATGTAATCAATTATACACAAAATTTTAATCCAGAACGACAATGAAAAATAAACCTAACAAGTTAGCACCCAATCTTTTGTTAGCCGATTTTTATCTTGAATTTTTGGCCAACTGACGATTACGTCATGACTACTCCTATCAACTATCATGTTGCAACCCAGCAAAAAAAAATCATCCATCCATAGTTAATTAGTTAATTGTTGGATTATTTGTTTTTATTTTTCTTTTACTTTCTTTCTTCCGCGATACCCTACTATAGCAGCTCAGCCCTTGCCGAGAAGCTGCGAAAATATGATTTAGGACCTTGCATTCTTGTTTACTTTTGTGGGAGTGTATGTTGGCATTTTGTTGGTTAAGTTGTATTTTCAGCTAATTGTACTTTGTTCCATGGGTCACCCTGTGGGTTTAAACTAAGTAGGTCACCAATGCATGCAGACTCACAAATTGCCTATAAGAATTTGTGTACGTCGGTCACCCATGTGGATAGGCAGAGATCAAAATTGTCATTGCTATCTCACGAGACTTGTGCTCTGCAACATGAACTCAACGTGTTAATAAACTACTGAACCAGACACTGCAAGTGCGCAGGCCCTTACCATACAAGGCTCTTGGGTCGTCCGTCGTTGAGAAGGTATGTATGTGAGAAGTTGGTAGCATTAGGTTCAGAAAACAATCGGTAGCAGGAGTAATTTTTTGTTTCACTTTCCAGCCTATGTGCATTCCGTTGGATTCTCAACAGTCCAAGCGACGAAAACACACACCTACTGCAAGAAAATTGACTCGGTCAATTACTCCATCAACCAACATTCTCTCTATCCGGGTCATCAATGTTGCAGGTGGTTAGGCCCTCAAGATCAAAGAAGTCTTTTGCCTTGGAGTCTGGAGGGTGTTGGTACACTTATTTCATACCAGCAAAAGGCTAGAAAGGGAAGTGCGCAAGGATATGTTAGTTTTTCAGGATTGTTTCTCTTAGCAGCCGAATTGTTCCTCATGTGAAATGTAGCAACAAATATAGTCACACATGATTGATTGGCTCAAACTGCAAAGATCAACGATGAAGCGAAAACCACATATAATAAGGTCAAAAGTACTGGGAGCCCGCCGTAAACCATTCTTCACAAAAGGAAGATCTTTTGTGGAAAAATTTCAGATATTTTGACATGTGCAAGTACTAAGTACTATATATACCAATTGCTTAGATAAACTAATTAGAACTTTGACAGAAATTGGTGAGTCAATAAGGTGTGTACGCTACTGGCCCGGTCATACTCCTGCAGAAAACTGAATTTTTGTTGTTGTACCTACACTTGCTTGGGTCAGTTTGTGAATTATAATGGATAAGTATTGCTCCTTCATTCTTTTCACTAGTACAGTATGTCAACATAAGAAGACACACATCAAACATCAAGGTCAATGTCGAGAGTGATTATTTGCAATCGTGTATGCATCCCCGTTTGTTATCAGCAACAAATAAAACTTGACTTGTTTCCAATTGAATTTGCTGATAGACGAAGGTATACGGAAAAATATTGTGCTACACTTTGAAACAAGAAAAACTCTAATTTGGCACCTAGAAGCAAAATAAAATTTGCTGAAAAAACATGGCACGAATGTCAAAACAATGGTGGACTGTGGATCCGTACACCAACACTTGGTAGAATATCATTCTCTTGTGTCCCGGAGTCTTCGGTACTTCACTTTAAAAATCCGTCTTTTCTTCTTCTTAACAATTGATACATGATTTTTCAGAGGCTTTCTAACATCTAATATAACCTTTACTCTATAAAAGTTACCAGCAAAATCACTAAAACCCTACTCCTCTGCATAAAACTCGTCGACCTTTCTTGCAAGAAGCTTCATCAACAGGCCAGTCCCATCCAACAGATCATGGAATTGTATCCATATTTTGAAAGTGTTGAGGTCATTCATTGATCGTTTGATGAATCTGTCATATACGGAGCTAGCAAAACAGGTTGCCCTCGGAAAGTCCAGGGCCCTCCATCCATCACCTTGTCCCAATCTCCCATGCATGAGAATTGCATAGTATAAAGATTATTGCCCAAGATCGAAATTTGACCGTCTGAGCAAAATCCCATGCGCTTCTCATATTCTTGTAAAACCAGAAATCACCATACTCAAAGTTTGTATGCACTTTGCCGATGATCAGCCGCCGACCCTCCATAGTTTCTTCCGGCATCACATCCTCATAGGCCAGGTCATCTATCTCTCCTTCGCCAATGCCCAATCCGTTCATCAGATCCTCAAGTTCCATGTCCTCACAAACATGCGAAGCCGATGCTGTGGCCGCCATCGCCAAACTGGTTCAGCGCGCAGGGGAAGTTTCAAAACCTAAAACCCTACCGTCGTCGCCACAACAAGGCCGGGAAGCAATGCAAGGTTGCCCTTGGATCAGCCCGAACTCGAGATCAGAGGGGAGGGGAAGGAAGGAGAACGACGGGAAGGACTCAACGACCACCCAGGTCACGAGAGGAGGGGAACCCTTGCGACGGCGTACTCAAATCTTCCACTTCCGAGAAGTGAACATTTCTGAATAGGCATTTTAAACAAAAAGAACATTTTTGAATAGTACGCTTTATTAACTCAACGGTACCACTTGATTTCTTTGTGCTACCTAGCTAGTATAGAATGAAACAATGTCTTACGAAATGTATGTATCTATAGTCTGTACTTTTGAATGCAAAAAAAAAAGTTTACTACACCAATAATATCAAGGGGCAGCCAGCTCCAGATCTCCGGTTTTCCTCGCCACCTGCTGCTGCAGCAGCTCGCTCTTCTGCGCCTCCGCCTTCTTCTGCTGGACCTTCTCGCCGTACATGTAGGAGGCGAATCCCCAGAGGGAGAGCACGAGTGCGATGCCCTTTGGCCCGTCGAACTTCTCGTGGAGGAAGAGGACGGCGAGGATCTCGGAGAGCGGCAGGAGGACGGCGATCATGATGCCAGCGAGGAGCGACGAGGCGCAGGTGATGAGCCCCATGATGCCCAGGTTGAGCAGCTGCCACGACACGGCGTCCCACACGAGCACCAGATAGTAGTTGGTCTCGCCGAGCCCGAACGTCGCCGCCTCGCTCCGCAGCGCCCCGAAGTCGCTCTTGATGGCCATGCCGAGCAGGCACACCATCGTGCCGGCGGCGCCCATCACGGCCTGCATCTGCATCACCGTGGAGTAGGGAGGCGGCGTCCTCGCGGCGGGTCCCGTCCGGCGGCCGTATCGCTCCATGGCGACCTCAACAAGCGGCAGTACGAGTCCGGCGAGCGCGGCTGCAGCGATGCCCTCACAGAACCCGGTCCAGTACGTCTTGGATGGCTCGCCAGCCGGCTTCCCGGACCCCGGCCCGACACCGAGCACTGCCGGACCGATGATGAGCAGCATGACGGCGTTGGCGGAGAAGGGCGTGAAACGTAGCCCAACGAAGAGGAACGCGAACACGGCCGTGAAGGCAAGCTGCGTCGCCAGCAGCAGCGACGACGTGGACAGCGGCAGCGCCTGCGACCCCATGGCGTACACGAAACACGACACGGCGTACAAACTGCCTAGCACGGCGGCCGCGCCGACGAGGCGAAGCGGGAGGAGGAGGTTGGCGATGCCGTGGCGGCGGCCGCGGAAGAGGGAGACGCACAGGGGCGGGAGGAGGAGCGGCCAGCCGGAGATCTGGAGTAGCGCGGAGAGCCACAGGCGTTGCCCGCCGTGGACAAAGTAGACGCGGAGCAAGAGCGGCCCGCCGGCGCCGATGAGGACGAGGCAGGCGCTGAATATGACCAGCAGCGAAGGCCGGTAGCGAGCTGGCGAGGCCGCCGAGGCGGCCATGGCGCGGGGCGGCGAGGCGCTTGGAGTCTTTGCTGCTTCTTGCATGGCTGGACTGGTACTAGCAGTTATGGCTGCCATGAAGCTCAGCTCGGAGTATATGTGTTCTGCTCCTTCTGCTTACGAGCTTGGTTTCGAGGCTCCTGGTTGTTGGATGCTCCAGATGTGATGAGTTTGTGTGGAGTAATATGACAGGATTGGAGGGTTTATATAGGAGAATTAATTAATTAAAAAATTAGTAAGTAGGTGAGTCAAACATAAAGGAAGGAGGAGGGAAGTACACACGTAACAGTTAACAATGAGCTCTTCGGTCTATGTCTTTGTGAACTCAAGATATATTTGTCCCGGAGCGCTGCAAATAATGGTAGTGTACGTACTCCTCCACTTGTTGCATTCATCTATTTGTAAGAGCAGAGTCGCTAAGAACATCCAAACTTCACAATAGCCGTCAAAGGGCACACATGCAAAAAAATAAAATCAAAAAGAAAAACAGCTCTAGCAGAGTTGTCGTATAAGTCTTCATCGAGTGTATTATGTAGAGTTCTTCATATTTGGCTTCACAGCCTTCATATTTAACGTCTCGGGGCCAACTTATGAAATCGTGTGGCACAGAAAGAAACTTCACGTGGTCACCCACCTCATGGCGTAGATGGACGACGGAGATGGAAGGGAGACTGGAAGAAATGATGTCCCATTGGCGGGTGGGTTTCACAAGGAAGGTGAAATTTGAAGGCTAGAATATAGCGATTCTGAGACTGCCCACTCATTCCAGCCTGCATTTTTTTAGCCTGACGTCATTGTAATGATTTCAGCGATCAATTTTTTTGCCCTTCGCCGAGTGTTTCTGATACTCCGTAAATAAGGTTATTCCTGTAGTGATTGGCTACAAGTTGCCTAAAAATTGGCACAAGGCTCGGTCGAGTTTCTAGGAGAAGAAGGTGATGTAGCGTGGAGTTTCAAGGTCGAGACTGCTACGACACGTCCGGCCATGGCATCCCCAGCAAGGCCTCGTCAGGGCTGGCTAGAGACAGGAGGGCGGGTCGGGGTAAGGCGTGGTGGTGGAGTAGGACAATGAAGAGGAAGAACACTTTTTTCCATGCAACTAACAAATTATCTGTCCTATTTTGATGATTGAATTGAGTGGCAGAAAAACATAAAAACAAAACTATTTGACGTACTCCATCCGTTCCTAAATATAAATATTTTTAGAGATTTTAATAGGAACTACACACAAATGTATATATACCTATTTTAGAGTGCAGATTCACTCTTTTTTCTCTTTATGTAGTCTATATTAAAATCTCTAAAATGATTTATATTTAGGAACGGAGGAAGTATAAAAGGTTCCTGATTTCAGCATTGGTCATAAGTCACAACCCGTAGGTACAGATGCCTCTTTCGTAGATTTATCTTCGTCGGAAATAACGGACGTGGTTTTAGTTCAAATTGACATGAATCCCACTGAAACTCTTCGAATCCTGCATGAATTGATCTGAACAAATTCATTTGGTGTCCTAAAGAAACATCTGATAGGTTTTGTCTGTCACGGGCACGGCTCACGACCGAGTAAAGGACGACTCTTGTTTCATTGACCAGGGCGCGCAGGAGCAACGACTTGCATGCATATGAGCAAAACAGTCAGCCGGTACTTTTGCCGGCCACGTATAATTTGACCATTTTCCGGTAAGCGTTCCGCTTCCGCGTCCATAACCAACCACCACGTATCATCGGTCTAGTCCACGTCGGCTACACTAAAATACACTAAGCCTAGCCTAGCTACACAACAAAAGCTTCTCTAATTCATACTCCACACACGATGACGCAAGTAGATGCTTATGATGATTGTTGAGCGAGAAGAAAACGAAGGAGAAGCGCCAGGACCGAGTCATTGGAACGCATGTGCCTTTGTTGTCTCCAACTGCTCGAAAGAGGCTTTCGCCCCGGTTTATAGATAAAGTATACGTCCACACAACCACATCTCAAGCACAATCATAAAAGAGAAATGCTGGGGCCACAACACAAAGACGTCCAAATAAAAGAAGAAGAAACCGAAAGGCCACCAGGGGCAAGCTACGGAACCGGCGAGCGGTCGGAGAGCCGACGCGCAGTAGACACCAGGGCGTCTAGGAAAAGCTGAAGGTGATCACAATCCCTCAGCCTAGCGAGCGGATGCCACTGCTGCTGGAAGGCAAGAAATTTAAAGAACGAGTCAGAAGCACGCCGCGGGAACACCTGCTCAATCATCATCTTGTTGCGAGTAGTCCAGAGAGTTCACATCATAGCCGCAAAGATGAGCCAGAATAGTCGGCGCTTACAGCCAACCTGAATAGCCCTAACCCGCAAAAACTCTGCAAGGTCCCGAGCCTTCCACTCTGGCCCTAGAGCCTCACGTACAAAGCACCGAAGTGCCTGCGCTGCTACGCAAGAAAACAAAATGTGTGTTTCCGTTTCCGGGACATGGCACAAAGGGCAACGGCCATTGCCTGGACCATGGTATTTCAGCACCTCGGTCCCCGAAGGCAGACGGTCTCGGAGAAGCTGCCATACAAAAATCTTAATCTTCAGGGGCAGTGGCGGCTTCCACAATGGGGATAACCACTGTAGAACCGGCATACGACATAATGTCTGATAGGCCGAACTAACGGAGAATTCACCCGAAGGAGAAAGGCTCCAAGAAACAGTGTCAGGGTCCGGTATAGAGGAAGAGGGACTACTTCCCTCAGGTCAGTCCATTCCTGGACCTCATCTAGACCGAATGAGCGGCGGAACGCAATGTTCCACCCTTCCTCCAACGCAGCCGCAGATACAAGAATGGTTGGGTCATCACAAATCGCAAAGAGCCGCGGGAACCGCAAGTGGAGAGGCTCGCCCTCGAGCCAGGGGTCCAATCAAAATTCGGTCCCAGAGCCATTGCCAACCGAAAAGCGCACACCCAACCTAATCTCTTCCTTGATGGCCTGAATAGATTTCCAGAACTGGGACCCAGCTGAGTGAGAGCAAGCCATGAGGGGTTGACCCTGCAAGTACTTGGAGTCAACTAGCTGCAGCCACAACCCCCCATTTCCCCGTAAGATCCGCCAAACCCAACGCAGCATAAGCGCAACGTTCATCCGACGCGATGCAGGGATGCCCAACCCACCTCGATCCTTCGGCAAGCAAATATCAGCCCACTTCACCATATGGTACTGGGGCCGACCGTCCCCTGCCTGCCAGAAGAACCTAGCCAGCTCCTTGTCAAAGGAGCTATGCACACCTTCCGGTAAGATGTGCATCTCCATCATATACATGGGGGGCTGGCAAGGTTAGAGCTAATGAGGACAGTTTGCTACCTTTAGAAGTGAACCGACCGCACCAGGGCTCCGCACGAGACGCTACTCGTCCCACAAGCGGATCATACGCACTCAACAAGATCCTGGACTCAGCTAGGGGCATCCCCAGGTAAGATATGGGGAAGGATGCTAGCATATAGTTGAGGTTGTCAGCGGTCCGACGCTGCTCAGACTCCGAATAGCCAAGGGCCACCACCTCGCTCTTATCAAAATTAATCTTAAGTCCAAACATTTCCTCAGAGCAGAACAAAAGGAACTTAAGATTAACAGTGTTCGAGTCCAAGCCTTCCACCATAATCATGGTGTCATCCGCATACTGTAAATGAGTAACCCCCTCCCCCCCATCCGGGATGAGGTGGCTAACTACACCCTTAAGGTGGCCGGCCGACTTGGCCTTATCTAAGATGCTCGCAAGGGCATCAACTGCGAGGTTAAAAAGCAAGGGGGAGACAGGATCCCCTTGCTTTACCCCTCTGGAAGCCTGAAAAAAAGGGTCCCACCTCGCCATTGATGTTGATCGCCGTGTTTCCGGATCTGACCAGTTGCATGATCCAGGAGCACCACCTCTCGTCAAATCCTCGACGCTCCATCACCAACCTCAAAAAGGACCAGCCCAAATGGTCATACGCCTTTTGGAAGTCCAATTTGAGGAAGACCCCCTTAAGTCCCTTCGACGCCACCTCGTGGACGATCTCGTGAAGGGCAAGAATTCCGTCATGGATCCGCCGACCCTTCAGGAACGCGGACTGAAGGGGGTGAGCAATCCTTTCCGCCACCGGGGATAGGCGAGTTGCGCACACCTTCGCAAAGATTCGCTCCAACACGTTGATCACCGTGATGGGGCGGAAGTGCCAAATATCCGTCGCCCCAACTACTTTGGGGATCAAAAATATGACACCATAATTAATCCTAGCCATGTCCAAGGTTCCAATATAGAACTCATGAAACATGGGCATAATGACTGGGCGTAAGATCTCCCAGAATTTCTGGAAAAAGACTACCGGGAGTAGACCTGGCCATCCTCCGGGCCGGGCCGGGCTTCGGGCCGGGCCTGACCAAGCCCGAGGTAGAAAACTCAGGCCCGAGCCCGGCCCGGCCGTCGGGCCTAGTTTTCAGGCCCGAGCCCGGCCCATCACAGCAAAAAATACGTCGGGCCTCGGGCCTCGGGCCGGGCCTCTTCAGTAAATGGCATAAACAGCGGGCCCAGGCCCGGCCCGACCTAGTCTTTGGGCTCAAAAGCTAGGCCCAGGCCCGGCCCGGGAGCAGCGTCGGGCCGGGTCGGGCCGGGCTTTTTCGGGCCGGGCTGTTCGGGCCGGGCGGCCCATGGCCAAGACTAACCGGGAGGCCATCCGGCCCCGGGGCCGAGCACGCTTTCATAGACGTGATCGCTCGACCCACCTTCTCAGGGGAGAATGGAAGAGTAAGTTCCGCATTCTCCGCATCGGAGACCTGGTCAGCAGGCGGCCAGAAGTTAGCGCAGAGAGAGAGACGCCTCCGCACGGCCCAGCCGAAAACAACTCGTTGTAAAAGAAGTAAATATGGGTGGAGATGTCCTCTGGGCTTTCCAGAAGGACATCCCCATCCCAAAGGAACGGGATGACACACTTACGCCTGCGGCCATTAGCAATCGACTGGAAGTAGGCAGTGTTCGCATCCCAACTTTCTATTTCTTTTATCTTGAAGGATTTGGTAGCTTCACTTCATTTATGAATTCACTAATTTATTTTATCTCGGAAGGATTTGGTAGCTTCACTTAATTTGTCCATTATCTAAAAAAAACTTAATTTGTCCATTCACTCATTTGTTTTATCTTGAAGGATTTGGTAGCTTCACTTAATTTGTCCATTCACTAATTTGTTTATCTTGAATGATTTGGTAGCTTCACTTTATTTGTCCATTCGCTAGTCTACTCCACTTTCTGCGCAGGTACATGCATGCATGCATGCAATTATGCTGGCATTTTGTAGTTTAATTAGCTTTTTTTGAGATGTGTCGTTTAATTAGCTAGGACCCGCGAGATCTTATCATCAGATCGAGAAAGTCTTCTCCGTTGTATAATTAGGAGGGTTGGTATGCTTAATTCATAGTACTAGGTCATTCCCGTAGTTCTAGGTCATCGATTTAAGTAATTAAATATATTTTATATGTTATGAAAAATATATCACTAGATTTCTACATGGATGTAGTTTTTAAATATATATTTTTTGTCATATATAATACATATTTAGATAGTTGAATCATCGATTTAGAACTACGCGAATGACTTATTCGCCTAGACGGAGGTTAGATATTCGTCATATATAATAGTAAGCTGGATTGTTCGGACATGAAAAAAGCCAAAAAGGGAAGTACGTACGGACATGTTAATTAGTTTCCCTGGGATAGGCTGGATTGTTCGTCATATATAATAATAAAGCATTGTCTACCGGATAGTTATTCCAACTTCAAAGATCAACGATAAGGACAAAAATCCTGAGAGGCTGCGGTAAACCATTCTTCAGAAAAATAATTTTTGTGTGTGGAAATTTCTCCGGACAATTTGACATGTTTAAGATCACCCTAATAATGTGTAGTCTATATCAGTTGCTTATGGATCGACTAATCAGAACTTTGACGGGAATTACCAAGTCACTAAAGGTGTGCGCTACCGGCCTGTCATGCTCGTGCGGAAATTTGCGTGCATTGACCGAGAAAGTACTGTATTTTAAGTCTAGAAACCATCCCTCCATTACAAGATCAGGAAATTATACCGGTGCTTAACTGTTAGAGTAACTAGCAAAATCACCATATTGGATCGATGGGCATAATACCATCTAGATAGCGATTTTTGTTGGAAAGACCAATGCAACAAGCTCGTAATATGTCCTTTGGCCTACAAAATTTACGAAGCACGCTTCAAATCGAGCCCGCGAGCATGCATAGTTGGAGGCTAGGGGAGTTGATATAAAGCGGCCTCCATCCACAACCACTCATGCGGGGGAGAAGTTTTAGTCCGGCCTCTTTCTCCCGCACGCAGCCCGGTCAATGGAGCTACTCTCCATACGTCCACCGCTTCCTGCCCTCATCTATTTTGACGGCATGTCGATGAGTCATGAGTGTATGGGTAGAAATGATCACCACTACATTTTTTTGGGGTCGGTTTCTGAATTATAATGGACAAGTATTGTTACTTTGATCTTTTCACTGCCATGGTATATGTCAACATAACGCTACTATTTTGAGGGAACTAAAACACACATGAGACTTCAAGGCCATTATCTAGTGTTTTTTCAAGTCTCAGAATTTTTTTTCTACCATGATGGGATATAGATGGCATGTATCCAGTACACATCATTACAGATTCATGCTATGCTTTTTGGTTGTTGGCAAAATTTTATTCAATTTTTTTCTTGTTTCGAAGTGTATCATTTGCATGTTGCGTACTACTAACAAATAAGCTTGCACATGTTCCAGATCGAATTTCTTGGTACATGATGGTACACAACGAAGCATCATCTTACACACGGAAACAAGAAAAAAAGTCATAATGTAATGTAACATTCTGAAACAAAACAAAAATTTGCTAAAACCAGAAAATCATAGGACGTATCTAAAAGCAACGATGGACATTGAATCCATGCACGATGAATATGGTAGAATATTCGTTTCTTGTCTCTGGTGTATTCACCATTGTATTTGCAAGGCCCGTGAAATCACCAAGGCCCCTTAGGATGGATGCAAGGTTGTCGACGTCCCTCTTTATTGGCGCAACAAACGCGGTCGCATCATCCGCATAGAGTGAAGTTCTCACCATAGTGCCACGGCCACGTATCTTGTGAAGAAGGCCCTTCCGAGTTGCCAAATCAAGAAGCTGATGGAGAGGGTCAATCACGATCACGAAGAGCAAAGGGGAAAGGTGGTCCCCTTGCCGGAATCCGCAGTCGTGGGTAATGGGTGGGCCAGCCACCCCATTAAGGAGGATGCGCGAAGATGACGTGCATAGAAGGGCGGTTATCCAGTTCCGCACCTTGCTCGGGAAAGCTCTCCTTTGAAGGAGATCAATGATATACTCTCACCTAACTGAGTCAAATGCCTTGCGAATGTCGAGCTTGAGGAGAAGGGCGGGGGTCTTGCATTTGTGAAGTCGGTGCGCGAAATTGCGGAAGCACATAAAATTGTCGTGCATAGTTCTCCTTTTAATGAAGGCACTCTGGGCATTGGACACTAGGGTGTTCATGTGAGGGGCAAGCTTCATGGAAATCACCTTCGCCAAGATCTTGGTGAACGCATGGATAAGGCCAATAGGTCTATATTCGGCGATTCCTTCGGCCCCATCTTTCTTTGGAAGTAGCACCACATTCGCGGAGTTCAGCCAATGAAGGTTTGCAGTGTGCAAGGAGTCAAAACAGTTTATGACTCGCATAATATCATGCTTGATGACCTCCGAACATTTCTTGAAGAACATTCCAGTTCCTGTTCAAGAAGTCATCCGATTAAGCAGTGAACTTGCCGATTAATCCCTACTCGTAAACTGATAAATCGTCTGATTAAATGATTAAATGGCCGATTAGCCTATTAATCCCCTACTCGCGAGCCAACCGAGCAACTACCGGTTAACGATTTCCTCAACAATGATTCTAGTATATCCATCCGTGCCAGGTGCCTTATCACTTGGCATTTCTTTGATCGTGTTCCAGACCTCCTCCATGGTGATGGTGGCGTCAAGATCATGCAGGTCATGTGGCTCAATATTGAGCTAAGCCCAGTTGAAATCTCTTGTGCTGCTGTCGCGCTTTCTCAAAATCTGAGAGAAGTGATCAGGAATGATTTTCTCTTTTTCCTCATGCTGGGTCACCCATCCGTGTGCATGCTTGATCCTATGGATATGGTTCTTTCTCCCCTCCGTTGTGCCAATCCAGTGCAGTCAACGAAACCTGGACCACATCCTTCAAAGTTTGCCGACAAAGAGAGCTAATTTGACTAGTCCACGTCCGCTCCACTAGAATACTAACCCTAGCCTAGCTACAACAAAAGATTTTTTTTCTTTTCGAAAGAACAAAAGCTTCTCTAATACGTACTGTGTACTCCACACGCGTGATGTAAGTAGATATGCATGATGATTGTTCAGCTAGACGAACGAGAAGCAGCAGGACCGAGTCATTGGAACGCATGTGCCGTGTTCTCTTGAATGATTTGGCACCTTCATTTAATTTGTTCAGTCACTACTCAATAATCTACTCCTCTTTCTGGTACATGCATGTTGCCATTCTACTTCTTTTTTGGGGGGTTTGGGGTGTGGGGGGTGGGGTGTATGTTGGCATTCTGTATTTTAATGAGATCGGATCCATATTTTTTTGTAAGTTGAACGGGTCTGTCAAATTGCATACAATTTTTTTTTTAAATGGGCCACCCTTGTGGATAAGCAGAGATTGAAACTGTCTTTTTGCTATCTCACCTCAGTCGATTTTATTAGACTCCCTCTTAGTTTGGGTTAAAGTTTGACCCAAAAATTTAATTAATAAAATGCTCCTACAAACTATATGCCACAAAAAAATATACAGTTTTGCTAAAGCACATCTAGATGTGCCATAAGTATTGCACATCTAAGTAATATATCATTGATCTTAAGCAGGGGCGGAGCTACAGGGTGGTCAGGGTGGGCCGCGGCCCACCATGGGATTTTGACCCGGCCTATATACCTATACCTATAGAGATGGGGCAGAGAAGAAAAAAACGGCCCAACAATACTTTAACCTAAAACCAAAAAACACCTCTCGCTTGTAGCGAGACACCACGCACGCGCGCGAGACCCTCTGCCCGATACCCAGCTGCCGACCGCCCCGTTGTCAGGACCCCGATCCTAAGTCACACCGGTCTAGCATGTAACACATCATATCACTTTGCGGCCTCACGCACGGTATTTCCACGGGTGCCACCTTACCTGGCCCGGGACCATTTGCGCCTTTTGGCTCACGTATATGATAGTGTTGCTAGCATCCATATGACAAAGAACCCGGGCCGACATGGCTAGTCGTGAACCCAAAGCGGCACTAACCCATGGGGAGAGGCATACATGAATCACATCGAGTATGTCAGTCAACAGCGTGTGAATCCGGGCTCTAGCACTGGGCTAACAGGACTCCGGGAACCCGGGCTGTAGCAGGCTAGGCAGGACTCCGGATATCACCGTGTGACATTTCCCCGAAGGGACAGACACAGGAACGAAGTGAAACACATGCCGGCCAGTCAAGTGTCCTGAGCAGTAGTGCTGGGCTAGCAGGACTCCGGTGAACCGGGCTGTAGCGGACTACTATGGCTCATGGAAGCACTAGACTACATTTCCCCATAAGAGAGGCTGCCAAGGATAAACAACTAGATTGTCGGATCCCACACATACCAAGCATTTCAATCATACACACAATATGCTCGATATGTGTAAATACAACATGGCATCACAACATAACTCTACGACTCAAGTACTTATTCATTAGGCTCCGAGGAGCCAAGATATTACAAACATGGGTCTCATGACCCAACATTCAGAGCATACAAGTCAAAGCACATGCGGAAGCTTAACATGTCTGAGTACAGACATCTACAAATGGAAAAGGCTGGGAAGCCTGACTATCTACCAGATCCTGCCGAGGGCACAAGATCGTAGCTGAGGTATCAAGCTAAACGTCGAAGTCCACGCGGAACTACTAGCGAGACTGAAGTCTCTCTGCAAAACATAAAATAAGCAAATGTGAGTACAAATGTACCCAGCAAGACTTACATCAGAACTATCTACATATGCATCGGTATCAACAAAGGGTGGTGGAGTTTAACTGCAGCAAGCCAGCTTTGACTCGGTGGCTATCCTGAACTACGACTGCAAGTAACTCTTTTGAGGTGGCGCACATGAGTCCACATATTCACCATATCAATACACCACTATGGATCCGCTCCCGTTTCCCTACGAGAACGCCATCCATAGCACTCACGCTTATCTTGCGCATTTTAGGGTATCCACTTTCACTTGTCTATGAACTATGCAAGGGGTCCAAGTTTCCATATCCGAGGAATCCGGCTATTCGAATAGATAATGATAACCCTGCAGGGGTGTACTTCTTCACACACGCTCTCGCCACTTACCACCATGTACACGTCATGTACCTCGGCAACCTTCAAGCGGAAGCCTGGCGAGGGAGTCGGCCACGACCTGACTAACCATACAAGTCTCTCGTCCAGGTTTATCGCCTATTTGGGTTCCATCCGCAAGGAGATCCGGCCGGAGTGTCGCTCACGGCCCCAAACGATGTGTACAGGGTTCCCAAGCCCACCTCGACGGATGGATCTACGCTTGGTACACCGTGCCATGGTGCCTATTCTGTCCCAAGCCCACCTGTACCGGGTGCCACTTGGTAGACTACTAACACAACCTACAAACACCAGAAACTAGTTGCAACTCCTGGACAGAGATCGAGGCGGTTAATAAGCCGAGAGGGGTCAAGTTACCGGAACCCAATGTGTGGTAGTAACTATTCATGGATCACATACACAGAACTCAGTTCCTGAGGACGGTTTCAATGAGACAACCCACCATGTACTCCTACATGGCCTCTCACCGCTACCTTTACCAAATCGTGTTCACACACTTAGCTCTCAACAGTACGACATGTTCACCACATTCCAATTCATCCCCGATGAATCAGACCTGACTCAACTCTAAGCAATAGCAGGCATGACAACAAGCATGAATGAGTAGGCACATCAGGGCTCAAACAACTCCTACTCATGCTAGTGGGTTTCATCTATTTACTGTGGCAATGACAGGTCATGCAGAGGAAAGGGGTTCAGCTACCGCAGCATGTAACAGTTGAAATGTTGTTGTCTTAATGCAGTAAAAGAGAGCAGGAGCGAGAGAGTGGGATTGTATCGGAATGAACAAGGGGGTTTTGCTTGCCTGGCACTTCTGAAGATGATATAACTCTTCATCGGTCTCGTCGAACTCATCGTTGGAACGTCGTCTACTGAGAGGGGACAAATACCGGCAAACACAGAAAGAACACAATCAATGCAATGCACAATATGATGCATGATCATGACATGACAATATGTTGTTTATTGAGCTAATGCAACTAGCAACAGATTGAATGGAGTTGGTTTCAATGCAAGATTCAAATTCAAACTCCACATGTGATTTATTAAATGCCATTTTAAGATTTGGCCTAAACAGCATCCCTAAGTTGTTCTATCATGCATGAAAATGGTACAGATGGATAGATTGGATTCTTCTGATCATTTTTCATATATAAATTATTTCTTTTGGAGTTATGGTTGATTTTCTATGAATTTTAGAAGTTAGCACTATTTTCTGAAATTACTTGAAAAAGAATAAATCCAGAAAATCCTATTACTGCGTCAGCATTGCGTCATGCTGACCTCAGCAGGTCAAGTGACCCGGTCCAGGTCAAACCTGACCAGTGGGTCCCGTCTGTCAGTAGTTAGTTAAACTAATTAAATTTAATTAGCGTTAAACTAATACTAACCTAGTTTAGTTAGTGGCCTGGGGCCCACACGTCAGTGAGTCAGGGGAAAAAGTCAAACCCTGGTCAAGCGGGGTCAAACCCGCCGGACTCGGTCAACGGCTCATCGCCGGCGACGACAGAGATGGCGGAAGGCTTCGGAAATCGCCCACGGGCGATGGTTTTGGGCGTGGGGAGGCGCTACGAAGAGCTGCTGCATGCGCGCAGCTGATGGAGCAGCCGGCGGGAGCTGGGGTGGCCAGAGATGACGGCCACGAGCTCGGAAGCGGCGGCCGGAGCTCGGGCGTGCTCGGGTTCGGCATTAGGGCGCACGGCAGGTGGCAAGGAGGGGTGCTACGGCCTCCTAGGGGTGCAGTGAGTGTAGTGACGCGCTCAGTTAGGACAGAGGCGTACCAAAACAACGACGACGACAAGTCCGGCGCCGGTGAGGTCTCGGTCTCGACGGAAACGAGGGCTACGATGAGCTAATGGGCATGGGAGTAGGGGGATCGGTAGAGGAGCTCACCGCGAGTGCAGAGGTGGACTCGGCGTGCTTGGAGAAGCACCGGGGCGAGCGGGGCGACGAGAGGGATCTCCGGCGGCCGGCGGGGGAAACGGCGACGAGGGCGGCGTTGCGGCGCGTCCAGGGCCTCATGGGTCGTCGAGGAGTTCGGGGACGTCGAGGCGGAGCTCGCAGGCACGGCGAGGGGTCGAGGGGGAGGCGGTGGCCGCGGCGAACGGCGACGGTGGCGGCGGCTCTGTTCGGGAAGAGAGCAGAGAGGGGAGTGGAGAGAGCTGCGAGGAGGGGAAAAGTTCAGAGGGCCGAGGGGAGTGTGTGGCAGCGCCAGGGAGGACCAGGGCGAAGCGGCAACCAGGAGGTGGTCGTCGGTGGCCGTGCGCGTGCTGGCACAGCGCGGGCACACGCCCTCGTGCCTTCTGGCACGAGGTTGAAGGAGGCGGTGCTGGGCTGGGCCACTACAGCAGTGGGCTGGGCCAACAGTGCTGGGCCGCCAGGCTGGACAGGTAAGTGGCCCGGGTAGTTTCCTCTCTCTCTGTTTTATTTTCTTCTGTTTTGTTTTTCTTTTACTTTGCCACTGTTTTCAAATTTAAACAAATTCAAAACAATGCCAAATATCCTCTGAATAATTTATGTTGCTAGATGGACTTTTCCAAAAGCACATAAGACATTTCAAAGTTATTTGAAAATATATCCCATATATTATGAATATAATTCCAAACTCAAATACAATAATGATTTAAATTCAGTGCCAAAATAATTCCTTAAAAATGTTCAATATTTTTGGTTTGGATACAAACCCTTGCCAAAATTATCAAACATTAATGAAGGCCATTTTGGTTTCACTGAATGCAAGTTTAAGGGTTCTTGCCCTTTTTTTATTTAAGTTTTTGAGGCTTCCACTTTCCTCAATTCCAAGTTTCAGAAATTTAGACATGATGCAAGAAAGATACAAACATTAGGCAGCACCAGAAGCTAGGGATGTGACAGCTCACCCCTACTAAACAAGAATCTCGTCCCGAGATTCATGCGTAGGGTAAGGTGACGGGGGAACACAAACTAGCATAATCTTCACGATCCAGGTTGCACCTTATAAGGTTGTTGATTTGTTGCATACGTTGATCTTGACATCCTCGCTTTTGAGATCTTCATCCATGCGAAGACGACGGAAAGAAACTCTACTAGGATTGATCTTCTCGAAGATCGAGCTATACAATATCAACTTGCGGAATGAGATGTTGAAACATCTCGAGTTGAGACGCAAAACACATCGAGAGGGATGGAAGAACAAACGACAGGGTTTGATTTGGCGGGCAACAATTCCACGCTTAGAAAGATGGTGGATGGTGTCAAGGTGGCGAGGAAATAATTGCCATGATCCCGTAACGAGGCACCTCGGGAAAGGTGACTCGCAGAAATATTCCCTTAAGTGGCAAAAAGAATTACTTTTGATTCAGAGATCACTGAAACTCTTTATACCAGCCTAAGGCAATTCACGACAATCGTTTGGCGGAGTACAAAGGGATGGCATACCCGGACTAGAATGGATGATGTGGACTACCTTGTTGAAGAGAACGCAAAGGATGATTTGCTTATCATCGGAGGTGGAGGGGACCCATGGTAAGTCCACTTTTGAAGATGATATTGGACAGCAACTACCGAGAAGGACAACCCATGGGAAATTGGCACAATGGGGTGCAAGCTGGGAACAAAATGCAAATGTTGGGAATGTTCCAACCATCATATCTGCCTGAGATTCAGATCCGATTGGTAATAGGATACTTCAGACTCAGCATGTCTGAAAAGAAAGTTTGCAACACAATTCAACGAGATGGCATTGCGAGATTCTCGAGGAATGAACTAAGATAGCAAGCTCCAAAACATGAGCTAGTTCTGCTAAACACATGTGAACACGCTGTCCCAGACAAGCATGACCACATAGTAGTCTTATGATAAAACACTATCGAGTTCAGGTGGGGAACCATCATCTAGGGTAACGAAGTCTTGTGCATGACCTAGGATTTGCACAACAACTCCTTTTCCTTGAACAAATCAATCGGTGGCTTGGTGTGCTAGGAACACATATGGAGTGGAGGTAATTAATCTACCAAACCATAGAATACTTCGCACATATGCATGACTGATTTGGGATGATTCCAAGGGAAACAAAACAAACCCTTTCTCAAATTCATGGCGGCAACTTACACCTAATGCACAAGAACTTGGAGAAAGTCACTTCTTTCATCCAAGCATAAGCTTCATGAACGGAACACGAATGCATTGCTTACAAAGTTTCCAACACTAGGTTGATGTTCAACATGATTCATGGGGGAGACAAAATGCTGCTAATGGGCCCAACAGCAACTCATCGGAATTTCCATATCACTGGACTTCCACCATCATGTGAACACGGTGATAGCATTGGTCAGACCAAAAGATGTAATGGTGTATGCTCGAGGGATCAACCACGAGTAAGAAAACTTTACGAACATCGTTGGTTCTTATTTGACTTGACGATAGCCCATACTCAAGTCAAAGTTTGACAAGGAAATAGATCCAACAACTGATCACGAGGACCAATCGATGAAGAAATCATCTTTCTTCAACACACACACATACACACACACTAAAAGGTAACCCATAACATGAACTAAGTCAGACAAGCTTTTATCTTCCAACTCTCCAAGTTGTTGTTTAGCTTAACCAACTAGCTCAGGGGTATCCAACACAGGTTCTTGAAGAAGGGGTAGTTTATAAGAAACTGACGTGATCACGAGCTCAACATAGCGGTCAGGTAACAACCTGGTAATACTTCCGAGAAGATATTCGGAAAATCACGAACCACCGATATGTTACTAAGCTCGAGATCAACCTTGCTCTTCAGGGCAAGATGATATGATCAAAAGAGTGAGGGATTGACACATTCCTAACTCATTGATCGAAGAGTGCACCGAAAATAAGGACTAGGTAGCACGATCAATCTTAGGCTGATGATTTAATAACCAACACGCTAAGAATGAGAATATTGTCCATTAACTACCAAGCAACACAGTTGCTAGAAGTATTGATTTCACACATCATGGTTCACTTGTCGGCATTCCGGTTGTGACAACACGGGACCGAGGAATGAATGATGATGGCGAGAAGTATCACTGCGTCAAGAGTGCATAAGAGATGGTGCAATTCTCATGACAATCCTGACATAAAGGGGGTAATACTCCAGGATAGAACAGAGCAAAAGCTGGATTGGCATTTGATCTGCAGAACACAACTACTTTGACCCATTCCTAGATATGGATGAGGTACTGGAGTTTGTTTCTCCTAGTCATTCTGAAATAGAACGGCTTGACGGACCACAAGAATAATAGGCATCGACGAAGATGCACACATACTCTTGGCTATCAACTGATAGATGATGGTCGGGATACGACTAAAGAGGAACAACTCAAGGAATATATCACTTTCTGAGTTGTGGTTGCATAGATTAGTATGTCGAACAAGCTCAACATATTTCTTCTGGACAACCCATGCAAAGAAGGTAGAACTGGCAGAGTCACATCATAGAATCGAGAACTCGTCAAGAGCACTCTTATTGTGATCTTTTGGTTCAACGACTTCCGCCAAGGATGGTTCATGGTAATAGGAAGAATGATATACCACGGACCTCGAGGACTATCGCAAAGGTTACTAATATCTTAAGGGAACTAGCAAATATTAACAACATGAAGTAGGGTGAATCTCGGGTTCGAAAACCCAAGAGTAGAATACCTACTACTAAGTGGCATCACGGGATGCTTTCGAGAATGGTGGCCAGATTCATCACATTGGGAACACAAAACATGGGTAGATTACTAGATGGTTCATAAGACACCTAAGGTCATAATAGTAGATCCAACATATATGTCGAGGCAACAGAGTACCTCAACTTGACGATTAGTGTGGTTAATCTGGCCCAAAGGAACATCGAGAATGGAAAGAAGGGATTTGCAAATGCATCAGACTGATTAGAAACCTGGGGTGACTCGGACAGCATAACGGCTGTAAATGCTCAAAATGATTTGGGACATCATGCAAAATAGTGGCATAGCCACTCAACATCACAGTAACAAGGTTCCGAGGCCAACTATGAATACACGGAAGTAGTAGAAACTGAACAGAGGCTTGAATCCATCAATCCTATAAGTCTCTATCATAGTAACTCGTCATCCTGATAGATAGATGAGAAGGCCTAGTTCTTAATCCCCGTAGAAGAGAAGAGGTTGACTCAGATCAGAAGGCCATGAGGTATAAGGAGTAAAAAGAGCCTTACGTCCCCTTCCACAATCAATTCCCTTATAACTAAAGCATTTCTAGACTCAACTTCGACCAGTTTGGCTTGATAATCCTACAGGCAGTCAGGCTCTGATACCAAAGCTATCAGGACCCCGATCCTAAGTCACACTGATCTAGCATGTAACACATCATATCACTTTGCGGCCTCACGCATGGTATTTCCACGGGTGCCACCTTACCTGGCCCGGGACCGTTTGCGCCTTTTGGCTCACGTATATGATAGTGTCGCTAGCATCCATATCACAAAGAACCCGGGCCGACATGGCTAGTCGTGAATCCAAAGCGGCACTAACCCATGGGGACAGGCATACATGAATCACATTGAGCATGTCGGTCAACAGCATGTGAATCCGGGCTGTAGCACTGGGCTAACAGGACTCCGGGAACCCGAGCTGTAGCAGGCTAGGCAGGACTCCGGATATCACCGCGTGACATTTCCCCGAAGGGACAGACACAGGAACGAAGTGAAACACATGCCGGCCAGTCAAGTGTCCTGAGCAGTAGTGCTGGGCTAGCAGGACTCCGGTGAACCGGGCTATAGCGGACTACTATGGCTCATGGAAGCACTAGACTACATTTCCCCATAAGAGAGGCTGCCAAGGATAAACAACTAGATTGTCGGATCCCACACATACCAAGCATTTCAATCATACACACAATATGCTCGATATGTGTAAATACAACATGGCATCACAACATAACTCTACGACTCAAGTACTTATTCATTAGGCTCCGAGGAGCCAAGATATTACAAACCTGGGTCTCATGACCCAACATTCAGAGCATACAAGTCAAAGCACATGCGGAAGCTTAACATGCCTGAGTACAGACATCTACAAATGGAAAAGGCTGGGAAGCCTGACTATCTACCAGATCCTGCCGAGGGCACAAGATCGTAGCTGAGGTATCAAGCTAAACGTCGAAGTCCACGCAGAACTACTAGCGAGACTGAAGTCTCTCTACAAAACATAAAATAAGAAAACGTGAGTACAAATGTACCCAGCAAGACTTACAGCAGAACTATCTACATATGCATCGGTATCAACAAAGGGTGGTGGAGTCTAACTGCAGCAAGCCAGCTTTGACTCGGTGGCTATCCTGAACTACGACTGCAAGTAACTCTTTTGAGGTGGCGCACATGAGTCCACATATTCACCATATCAATACACCACTATGGATCCGCTCCCGTTTCCCTACGAGAACGCCATCCATAGCACTCACGCTTATCTTGCGCATTTTAGGGTATCCACTTTCACTTGTCTATGAACTATGCAAGGGGTCCAAGTTTCCATATCCGAGGAATCCGGCTATTCGAATAGATAATGATAACCCTGCAGGGGTGTACTTCTTCACACACGCTCTCGCCACTTACCACCATGTACACGTCATGTACCTCGGCAACCTTCAAGCGGAAGCCTGGCGAGGGAGTCGGCCACGACCTGACTAACCATACAAGTAGCTCGTCCAGGTTTATCGCCTATTCGGGTTCCATCCGCAAGGAGATCCGGCCGGGGTGTCGCTCACGGCCCCAAACGATGTGTACAGGGTTCCCAAGCCCACCTCGACGGATGGATCTACGCTTGGTACACCGTGCCATGGTGCCTAGTCTGTCCCAAGCCCACCTATACCGAGTGCCACTTGGTAGACTACTAACACAACCTACACACACCAGAAACTAGTTGCAACTCCTGGACAGAGATCGAGGCGGTTAATAAGCCGAGAGGGGTCGAGTTACCGGAACCCAATGTGTGGTAGTAACTATTCATGGATCACATACACAGAACTCAATTCCTGAGGACGGTTTCAATGAGACAACCCACCATGTACTTTTACATGGCCTCTCACCGCTACCTTTACCAAATCGTGTTCACACACTTAGCTCTCAACAGTAGGACATGTTCAGCACATTCCAATTCATCCCCGATGAATCAGACCTGACTCAACTCTAAGCAATAGCAGGCATGACAACAAGCATGAATGAGTAGGCACATCAGGGCTCAAAAAACTCCTACTCATGCTAGTGGATTTCATCTATTTACTGTGGCAATGACCGGTCATGCAGAGGAAAGGGGTTCAGCTACCGCAGCATGTAACAGTTGAAACGTTGTTGTCTTAATGCAGTAAAAGAGAGCAGGAGCGAGAGAGTGGGATTGTATCGGAATGAACAAGGGGGTTTTGCTTGCCTGGCACTTCTGAAGATGATATAACTGTTCATCGGTGTCATCGAACTCATCGTTGGAACGTCGTCTACTGAGAGGGGACAAATACCGGCAAACACAGAAAGAACACAATCAATGCAAAGCACAATATGATGCATGATCATGACATGACAATATGCTGTTTATTGAGTTAATGCAACTAGCAACAGATTGAATGGAGTTGGTTTGAATGCAAGATTGAAATTCAAACTCCACATGTGATTTATTAAATGCCATTTTAAGATTTGGCCTAAACAGCAGCCCTAAGTTGTTCTATCATGCATGAAAATGGTACAGATGGATAGATTGGATTTTTCTGATCATTTTTCATATATAAATTATTTCATTTGGAGTTATGGTTGACTTTCTATGAATTTTAGAAGTTAGCACTATTTTCTGAAATTACCTGAAAAAGAATAAATCCAGAAAATCCTATTACTGCGTCAGCATTGCGTCATGCTGACCTCGGCAGGACAATTGACCCGGTCTAGGTCAAACCTGACCAGTGGGTCCCGTCTGTCAGTAGTTAGTTAAACTAATTAAATTTAATTAGCGTTAAACTAATACTAACCTAGTTTAGTTAGTGGCCTGGGGCCCACACGTCAGTGAGTCAGGGGAAAAAGTCAAACCCTGGTCAAGCGGGGTCAAACCTGCCGGACCCGGTCAATTGCTCATCCCCGGCGACGACAGAGATGGCGGAGGGCTTCGGAAATCGCCCACGGGCGATGGTTTTGGGCGTGGGGAGGCGCTACGAAGAGCTGCTGCACGCGCGCAGGTGATGGAGCAGCCAGCGGGAGCTGGGGTGGCCGGAGACGACGGCCACGAGCTCGGAAGCGGCGGTCGGAGCTCGGGCGTGCTCGGGTTCGGCATTAGGGCGCACGGCAGGTGGCAAGGAGGGGTGCTACGGCCTCCTGGGGGTGCAGTGAGTGCAGTGACGCGCTCAGTTAGGACGGAGGCGTAACAAAACGACGACGACGACAAGTCTGGTGCCGGTGAGGTGTCGGTCTCGACGGAAACGAGGGCTACGATGAGCTAATGGGCATGGGGTACGGGGATCGGTAGAGGAGCTCACCGCGAGCGCAGAGGTGGCCTCGGCATGCTTGGAGAAGCACCGGAGCGAGCGGGGCGGCGAGAGGGATCTTCGGCGGTGTAGGATCGGAAGTATGTCTAGAGGGGGGTTGATTAGACTACTTGACCAAATAAAAACTTAACCTTTTCCCAATTTTAGTTCTTGGCAGATTTTAGCAACTTTAGGACAACTCAAGCAATCATCACACAATTCAAGCAAGCATGCAAAGAGTATATAGGCAGCGAAAAGTAAAGCATGCAACTTGCAAGAATGTAAAGGGAAGGGTTTGGAGAATTCAAACGCAATTGGAGACACGGATGTTTTTTCCGTGGTTCAGATAGGTGGTGCTATCCTACATCCATGTTGATGGAGACTTCAACCCACGAAGGGTAACGGTTGCGCGAGTCCACGGAGGGCTCCACCCACGAAGGGTCCACGAAGAAGCAACCTTGTATATCCCACCATGGCCATCGCCCATGAAGGACTTGCCTCACTAGCAGTAGATCTTCACGAAGTAGGCGATCTCCTTGCCCTTACAAACTCCTTGGTTCAACTCCACAATCTTGTCGGAGGCTCCCAAGTGACACCTAGCCAATCTAGGAGACACCACTCTCCAAGAAGTAACAAATGGTGTGTTGATGATGAACTCCTTGCTCTTGTGCTTCAAAGGATAGTCTCCCCAACACTCAACTCTCTCTCACAGGATTTGGATTTGGTAGAAAGAAGATTTGAGTAGAAAGCAACTTGGGGAAGGCTAGAGATCAAGATTCATATGGTAGGAATGGAATATCTTGGTCTCAACACATGAGTAGGTGGTTCTCTCTCAGAACATATGAGTTGGAAGTGTAGATGTGTTCTGATGGCTCTCTCCATGAGTGAAGAGGAGGTGGAGGGGTATTTATAGCCTCCACACGAAATCCAACCGTTACACACAATTTACCAATCTCGGTGGGACCGAATCAACAAACTCGGTCGGACCGAAATAGTAAACCTAGTGACCATTAGAGATTTTCGGTGGGACTGACATGCAACTCGGTAGGACCGATACGGTTAGGGTTAGGGCATAACGTAATCTCAGTAAGACCGATTACACAAACTCGGTGAGACCGATTTGGTAAGTGGCTAACCAGAGAGTTGGTCAGGCAAACTCGGTGGGACCGATTTGCTCTTTCCGTGAGACCGAAATGTTACAAAAGGGAAACAGAGAGTTTACATTGCAATCTCGGTGGGACCGATCCGCTCTTTCGGTGAGACTGAAAAGTTACGAAAAGGAAACAGAGAAATTGCAATCCCATCTCGGTGAGACCGAGATCCCTATCGGTACAACCGATTTGCTAGGGTTTGGCAGTGGCTTATGACATGTGAAACTCGGTGGCGCTGGATAGAAAGAATCGGTAGGACCGAGTTTGGCTTAGGGTTTAGGTCATATGTGGATATGGGAAAGTAGCTGAGGATTTTGGAGCATATCATTAAGCACATGAAGCAAAAGGCTCATTAAGCAACACCTCATCCTCCTTGATAGTATTGGCTTTTCCTATGGACTCAATGTGATCTTGGATCACTAAAATGTAAAATGAAGAGTCTTGAGCTTTTGAGCTTGAGCCAATCCTTTGTCCTTAGCAGTTTGAGGGTTCCACTTTCACCATCCATGCCATGCCAATCATTGAGCTTTCCTGAAATAATTGTCTTGGAATATCATTAGCTCAGTGAGCTATATGTTGTTATGAATTACCAAAACCACCTAGGGATAGTTGCACTTTCAGGCGGCCGGCGGGGGAAACGGCGACGGGGGCGGCGTTGCGGCGCGTCCGGGGCCTCGTGGGTCGTCGAGGAGTTCGGGGACGTCGAGGCGGAGCTCGCAGGCACGGCGAGGGGTCGAGGGGGAGGCGGTGGCCGCGACGAACGGCGACGGTGGCGGCGACTCTGTTCGGGAAGAGAGCAGAGAGGGGAGGGGAGAGAGCTGCGAGGAGGGGAAAAGTTCAGAGGGTCGAGGGGAGTGCGTGGCAGCACCAGGGAGGACCAGGGCGAAGCGGCAAGCAGGAGGTGGTCGTCGGTGGCCGTGCGCGTACTGGCGCACCGCGGGCACACGCCCTCGTGCCTTCTGGCACGAGGTTGAAGGAGGCGGTGCTGGGCTGGGCCACTACAGCAGTGGGCTGGGCCAACAGTGCTGGGCCGCCAGGCTGGACAGGTAAGCGGCCCAGGTAGTTTCCTCTCTCTCTCTGTTTTATTTCTTCTGTTTTGTTTTTCTTTTACTTTGCCACTGTTTTCAAATTTAAACAAATTCAAAACAGTGCCAAATATCCTCTGAATAATTTATGTTGCTAGATGGACTTTTCCAACAGCACATAAGACATTTCAAAGTTATTTGAAAATATATCCCATATATTATGAATATAATTCCAAATTCAATACAATAATGATTTAAATTCAGTGCCAAAATAATTCCTTAAAAATGTTCAATATTTTTGGTTTGGATACAAATCCTTGCCAAAATTATCAAACATTAATGAAGGCCATTTTGGTTTCACTGAATGCAAGTTTAAGGGTTCTTCCTGTTTTTTTATTTAAGTTTTTGAGGCTTCCACTTTCCTCAATTCCAAGTTTCAGAAATTTAGACATGATGCAAGAAAAATACAAACATTAGGCAGCACCAGAAGCTAGGGATGTGACACCCGTCCCCGCCTCTGCCTGCATCGCCGGTCGCCGCCCTTGCCGGTCTCTCAGCAGCCATGAGGCTCCTCTGCTCCTGCCTCCCCATTGCGCCTTCGGCCTGCCAATCGCTCGGCGCGAGCTGCACCACCAATCCACCATCCCAGGCCGAGATCCTGCCCTGTCCCAGCCGCCTGGCGCCCCTGCAAGCGAGCTGCAGCCGCCTAGTCCGCACTATGGCACTTAGCTCGGCCTGATTTGAGGTACCGTTCATCCACTCCCCAATTACCCAATCTTTTACTTAGGGCTTGCTTGCTATTTTTTGTGTTGTGCACTGGACAGTACAAATACATAAACTAATGAAGATGAACCGATGAACAAACACCTAATTAAGCATATTATTTCTATTCAGTTGTGTCATTATGAATTTATGGTTGATAGCGAGTATATTCTTATTGTAGAATTATGGAAGGATGAACAGGACTGGAGATATTGCAAAAAGTTTTCACCAACATGTTTCAGTCAAGAGCAAGTTGAGAAATAATTTGGATGATACTTTTTTGGATGATTTCCTTGTCACATTATTGGGATGGGTGCTTTTTTCCGAGGTGAATGATGATGATATAATGAATATATTCATGGCTACGCAAAAGCGTAGGCCGGAAACATAGTCTTCTTTCATTTCTCAAGGTATGTACTATGTACTATGTAAGCTTCTTTTATGCAAAATTGAGACTTAAATGAGAATTTTAGTGTGTTTATAAGATCATATTGATTTATTTATGTGATACCTGCAATTAGTTAAAATGTTTACATGTCATAGTTGTTCTAAAAAAAATTTTGAAGGCGGACCACCCTGCTATCAAATGCTAGCTCCGCCATTGATCTTAAGTGAAGATTCGTGTGGGTATTTTTTTTTCCTTTTTCTTTTCCTTTCTATACTTGCTTGTGTCACTTTGATGTGCAATAACTAAGGCACATCTAGATGTGCCCTAGACAAACTCAAAAATATACTGTGGAAAACCACTTCCAAATACAAATACAATAATGTATCTTTTATCATATAATTTGTATTTTGTTAGTTTTACGGATGGTCAAAGTTCGACCAATAAACTCGGTCGGATCGAGTATCTGGAATCCGTCGTTGCCGCACGTGAAATTGGTGGCAGCAAGTTCAGAAAACGATCGATACAACAGTGGCGTTCTTTCACTTTCCAGTCTGCGTGTGTTCCGCTGGATTCTCATTGATCAAAGCGCTGAAAACACATTCACCTACTGCGAGAAAAATCATTCACCTACTGCAAGAAAATCGACTCGGTCCATTACTCCATTGACACAATATTCTTTCTCTCGGGGTCATCGATGGTGCAGGTGGTTAGGACCCGCGAGATCTTATCATCCGATCGAGGAAGTGTTCTCCGTTGTAGTTAGGACTCAGGAGGGTTAGTACGCTTAATTCGTAGTAGTAGCAAAAGGCCAAAAAGGGAGGTGCGTACGGACATGTTAATTATAGTTTCCCCTGGATTATTTTGCTTGGCAGCCGAGTTGTTCGTCGTATGAAATGTAGCAGCGTATATATAATAACGCATGATCGATCGGGTAGATATTCAAACTTCAAAGATCAACGAGGAAGCGAATCCACCTATAAAAAGGACAAAAATGATGAGAGGCTGCGGCAAACCATTCTTCAGAAAAACATTTCTTTTGCGGAAATTTCTTCGGACAATTTGACATGTGTAAGACCACCCTAATAATGTGTAGTCTATACCAATTGTTTATAGATCAACTAGTTAGAACTTTGACGGGAATTAACGAATCGCTAAGGTGTGTACTAGCGGCCTGTCATACTCGTGCGGAAATTAGCGTGCATTGACTCAGGAAGTACTACTCGCTCAGAATAAGTGTCGCTAAATCAGTGACATTTATTTTAAAATTTATTTTGGGATGGAGCGAGTACATTTATTTTGAGATGGAGGTGTATGATGACTCTAGCATCGCTATAATTTTTGGATTTTGTAGCATAATTATGCTCGTGCGGAGTATATTTTAACACTAGAAACCATCCTCCACTACAAGATCCTAAACTTATAGCGATGCTAGAGTCATCATACACCTCTGGCCTGCAAAATTTATGAAGTGCGCTTCAAATCAAGCCCATGAGAAAAAGTTTTTCCCCTAGGGTTTCCTAGGGTCCAACTCTTCCTGCGGCGGCGGCGCCGAAGTACACCAAGATCGACGTGGAATTCACTGGCCGACGACGGGTGCTTGAAAGAAGGACATCGAGGAAGGGTCGGGACTCGTCTCCGACGGCTGCATGAAGAACTTGGGCGACCAGGAGGTGCGGGGTGGGATGGAGACGCCGGAAGTAGAGGCGGCTAGGGCTGAAGATCTAGAGGCGGCTAGGGCTGAAGATCTGGCGGCGGGTACCGGGCTCGATCCGGGAGACGGGGCTGTGAAGGGAGATGATGCTGTTGGGGGTATGAATGGTGGGAAGGTTGCGGACGATGGGAAGGGTGAGGTTGAGGAAGATTGGGACCAGTATGAGCATGGCCACGATCTAGAGGGAGCGTTTGAGAATCTCAAGTTACAAGGGGAGGAGGAAGAAGATTTGGATCTATCTGGGGAGTTCGAGGACCTGATCAAGGATGTACGCTGGATGGCGCTCTTTAGGGTTCATACCGTTCGGACGTTTAGCCATGCTTCTCTGTTGAACTCCATGAGGAACGCGTGGGCTTGTGCGCAGGGGGTGACCTTCAACATTAAGGGACCCAACTTGTTCTTGGCTCAATGCCATTGTTTGGGGGATTGGAAGCGTGTGATGGAAGGGGGACCATGGCAGTTCAGGAGAGACCAGATGGTGCTAGTCGAGTACGATGGTTTTTCGGATGTAGAAGAATATGAGCTAAACATGTATCCCCTATGGGCAAGAATAAAAGGATTGTCGGATGGTTTGACGAGGAAGAAGGAGCTGGCCGAGAAGGTAGCAAAGAAGGTGGGAGAACCTCCGTTTACGGTCACGGTGAATGAAGGAAGGATCAACCCTTCAAATTTCTTGAGAGTTCGGGTGTGTGTTAATGTTACAACTCCATTAGTAAGGTTTGTGCATATCACTTTGAAAGAGAGGAAGAGGTACTCGGTGTTCTATGAAAAACTTCCAGATTTTTGTTTCTTCTGCGGGCGTATGGGACATGTTGTGGAGGAATGTGGTGATGGTGTACATGATATTGCACTGTGCGAATGGGGAGACTGGCTGCATTGGGTCAGTGAACCTGTGGGGTCTGGAGGCCGAGGGGGTAGAGGTGGAGGGAGTGATGGAGGTAGAGGGGGTGCTGGCCCGTTAGGAGGGGGGCGGGGAGGAAGAAGAGGAGGTAGGGGAGGAGGATCTAGAGGAGGTAGAGCAGAAGGTGTGGAAGAGAGAGGTAACGTGGAGTTGCAAAGGGAGGGAGGTTTGGAGCTGCAAGTGGGGATGGATATCATGCATTTCAAGATGATGAAAGCAGCGAAGGTACGCACAGCGAGGAAGAGGCTCGTGGATGATGATGGTGCGGCAAATGTGCGAGGCCCGGACGGGCAAAACCTGGGGGGAAAGGTGGCTGATGCGGTCCTGCGTCTGGAGTATGGGGAGTCAATCAATTCGGGGAACCGGTCGGATCCTAAAGGAACACCGGGCAAGAATCCTATAGTGAAGCGAAGGAAGCAGGGAGAAGACGGGGTGGAGGAGAGTGAGGGAGTTGATATGGACACATTTACGCAGGCGGCCTCCGGAGAGGAGGACCGCCGGGTCCAATGAATTGCCTTAGTTGGAACTGCCGGGGAGGGGGGAACACCCGGACAGTTCGTGAGCTAGCGACGTTGTGTAAGCCGCGTTCCCCCATGTTGGTCTTTCTGTGTGAAACGAGACAAAAGGCAGAGAAGATGAAACGGATTCGAGCTAAACTTGGATTGAAGGGCTTTTGTGGAGTGGATAGCAATGGGTTGAGTGGTGGCTTGGCACTATATTGGAGAGAGGATTGTGTTGTGGATGTTTTGGACACGGATGACAGATTCATTGACATTGTCATCAAAGCCCGTGAAGGTGCACCGGAGTGGAGAGCTACTTTTGTATATGGGGAGCCTCGGGTGGAAAACTGACACCTAATGTGGACTAAGCTACGAGATCTGAAAGTTGTTAATAATTTGCCTTGGTTGGTTATCGGTGACTTTAATGAAGCCATGTGGGATTTTGAGCATTTATCGATCACGCCGAGGGCAAAAGCACAAATGATAGCATTCAGGGATACCTTGGAGGTGTGTGAACTAATTGATCTTGGGTTCGCGGGCCTGCCTTTTACATATGATAATAGAAGAGCGAGGTCGGCAAACGTCAAGGTGAGATTGGACCGCACGGTAGCTACAAATGATTGGCGAAATCTGTTCGCGTTTGCTGCAGTGGAACACATACCGTCTCCATGTTCAGACCACCTCGTTCTGTTTCTTAAAGGAGAACCGGACCCGGGTCCGGTGAAGGAGAAGTGTAGGAGGTATGAGGTTTTTTGGGAGAGGGATTCAGAGTTGCCACAAGTGGTAGAAGATGCATGGGTTGCGGTAGGGGAGATTCACAGCCTCCCGCAGCTGAAAGAAGCTTTGTCAAAAACAATGACTGCGTTACGGTCATGGAGTAGGAAATTTGGCAATGTGACTCAAGAATTGGCCAAGCCGAGAAGCCAACTGGAGGAGCTTATGAATATGAACGCGGATAGGGAAGATATAAGGGAAGTGATGGATAAAATGAATGAGTTATTGTATCAAGAAGAGATGATGTGGATGCAAAGATCGAGAATTGCTTGGCTTAAGGAAGGAGATCGCAATACAAAATATTTTCACAATAAAGCAGTTTGGAGGGCGAGGAAGAATAAGATAAGGGAGTTAACGGACAGCATTGGGATAGTGCATACGGAGTTTACAGCAATGAGTCAGATTGCAAATGAATACTTTCAGAATACTTTTGCTGTGGATACTAACTTGCAGGCATCCGAAGTAGTAAACTTGTTTGAACGTGTGATCACACAGGCTGATAATGATAGATTGTGTGCACGGTTTACTGATAAGGAGATTTCCGATGCCTTGTTCCAGATTGGGCCGTTGAAGGCACCAGGCCCAGACGGGTTTCCCGCTCGTTTCTTCCAACAGAACTGGAGTACGGTGAAGGAGGGTGTGATTGCTGCAGTCCGGGATTTTTTCAGTACGTGAGTCATGCCTGAGGGTGCTAATGATACATCCATTGTGCTTATTCCAAAAATATCCAATCCATCAAAGATGGCGGACTATAGGCCTATAAGTCTTTGTAATGTCACATACAAGATAATATCAAAATGTCTGGTTAACAGATTAATGCCCTTGCTGGATGACATAATTTCGGCTGAACAAAGTGCATTTATACCAGGCAGGATGATTACTGATAATGCATTGGTTGCCTTTGAGTGTTTACACTATATTAAACAAGAGAAGGATCCATCTAGGAGTTTTTGTGCGTATAAGTTGGACTTGTCCAAGGCTTATGATAGAGTGGATTGGGCTTTCTTGAAGCAGGTGATGCAAAGGTTAGGGTTTTCCCATCGATGGATTGACTGGATAATGGCGTGTGTCACATCGGTGAGGTATTCGATAAAATTAAATGGAACCCTCCTGGATTCATTTGCACCGTCGCGTGGGCTACGGCAAGGAGACCCACTCTCTCCGTTCTTGTTCTTATTTTTGGCAGATGGACTTTCAGCTATTTTGAAGAATAAAGTGCAAGTTGGCGATATTGCTCCAGTAAAAATTTGCAGGAGAGCCCCGGGCATATCCCACTTGCTTTTTGCAGATGATACCATGCTGTTTTTCTAGGCTTCGAGGGAGCAAGCGGAGCAGGTAAAAGCAGCCTTGGATCTGTACAGCACGGCTACGGGCCAAAGTTTGAACTATGAGAAGTGTTCGATATTTTTGGTGAGTCATGCCCGGTTACAAATCAAGAGCATGTAAGAGACGTTCTACACGTCACAAGTTTGGTTTTTGAGGAGAAGTATTTGGGTCTCTCAAGCCTGAAGGACGAATGTCGAAAGGTAAGTTTCAGAACTTGCAAACAAGCCTTACCAAAAGACTTGTCCAGTGGGGAGATGGCTTTTTGGCTCAGCCTGGTAGAGAGGTGCTTATCAAGTCTGTCGCGCAAGCTTTACCCACGTATATAATGGGTGTGTTCAAGCTACCGTTTTCGGTGTGTGATGATCTTACAAGAATGGTGAGGAATTTTTATTGGGGCTCAGAGAAGGGGAAGAGGAAGGTTCATTGGAAGGGTTGGGATCATCTTATGCAGCCTAAAGAAAGAGGTGGGATTGGTTTCCGAGATTTTCAAATATTTAACCAAGCCCTTCTGGCTTGTCAGGCGTGGAGATTAATCACAAGGCCGGAGAGTTTGTGTGCTCGTCTACTCAAAGCCAAATATTATCCGGCTGGTAAGTTAGAGGATACTGTGTTTTCTGGTAATGCATCATCGTCCTGGTCGGCCATTAGTCATGGTTTGGAGCTTTTGAAAAAGGGTTTAATTTGGAGAATTGGCAACGGAAGAAGTATACGGGTGTGGCGGGATAGCTGGATTCCACGCCCTTACTCGTATAAACCGATCACACGGCAGGGGGTGTGCCGATTTAGATATGTTTCTGATCTGCTGAATGAGAACGACTCCTGGAAAGTACAAATTCTGAACCAATATTTCATGCAAGCTGATGTGGCCGAGATCCTAAAGATCAGAGTTTCACCCAGGCAGAGCGAAGATGTACTTGCATGGTGACCAGATAAGTTGGGGTTTTTCTCAGTAAAAAGTGTGTATCATCTGGCGTTTGACGAGGCGCACATGTCCAATATATCGTCCTCTAGCTCGATGCCTTCCGGTGCGAGGAGCTGCTGGAAGTTCATCTGGAAGTGTGGTGTGCCGCCAACAGTGGCAAATTTTGCATGGAGAGTTGTCACGGATGGGTTGCCAACGTGGAAGAACAAGCACAAGATTGGCTCGGAGACCACAAGTATTTGTCCAGTCTGTGGCGTAGACACGGAGGACAATTTTCACCCGTTCTTGAGGTGTCAACTAGGAAGAGATCTTTATTTGAGTATGGCAAAAGTCTGGAACTTACCCCGGCTTCAGACAATTACTAACTGTGGAAAGGAGTGGCTCTTGCAATTGTTAGCTCCTAGAAGTGATATGGAACGGTGTATGATCCTGCTTGTTTTCTAGAGAGCGTGGTACATTCGCAATGAAGTAGTGCATTACAAGCCGGCGCCACCGATGGATACATCCGTAAGATTTTTGCAGAGTTATTTTGCCTCTCTTATGACCATCACGATTGACAGTGGTGCCGACCCAGTTAAAGGGAAGTCATACATCACAGTGGAGAAGAAAGGACAAAGGGATATCCATAGTTCAAAGATGCCTGGATGGGAGAAGCCTAAGAAAGGGTGGACTAAGCTAAACACAGATGGAGCTTTTGTGGCATGTGATAATGCGGGTGCTGGCATGATCTTGCGGAATGATGATGGCAAAATAATCTTCTCTGCTTGCAGGGCATTACAGTATTGCCGAGACGCTTTGGAGGCGGAACTTCATGCGTGCTTGGAGGGGTTATCTTCGGCGGTCCAGCATACTTCTCTTCCAATTCAAGTTGAGATGGACTCGTCTGTTGCCGTTGCTATGATCACAAGTGGTGATGCGGATCGTTCACTTTATTCGTGGTTGGTTAATGAGATTAGGGTTTTACTAAACCATCATCAAGCTTGTATGACTCATATCGCTCGGTAACAGAATAAGGCGAGTGATAAGCTAGCGTATTTTGGACGTTCTAATAATCGAACTATGACTTGGTTAGGGTTAGGTCCTCCTGAAGTTTTGGAGGTAGTTGCTGAGGATTGTATTGATACTGGGATTGAGTAATACAAGTTTTGAGTTTGCAAAAAAAAAAAATCAAGCCCATGAGCGTGCATAGTTGTTGGCCGAGGGTGTTGATATGAAGCGGTCTTTATCCGCAACTGCTCGCGCGGGGGAGAAGTTTAAGTCCGGCCTGTTTCTCCCATGTGCAGCCAGGTAATGGAGCTACCATCCATACGGCTGCCCCTTCCCCCCTCGCCTACTTTGACCGCATGTCGAAGAGCACATGGGCAGAAATGAATGCCACTACAATTTCTCGGCACGGTTTCTCAATTATAGTGGATAAGTATTGTCACTTCCACAGAAAGAAAGAGGGCCCTTTGGCTAGGGTTTCTCATGCCTCCCGCCAGTACCGCCGCCGATCTACCTCGTCTCTTGTGGTCTTAGGGCCATGGAGGCGTGGTGAATCCTGTCCCTTACCGGTGGGAGGGCTTCATTTTTTATGCTCTTTTGAGTTTTGTTAGGGTTTGTGTCCTGTTCAGAGAGGCGAGGCGGCGACGGCTCTTTGAAGATGGAATAAGGTTCTTCACGCCTTGTCCCTGTCCCGGTGGTGTTTCTAGCATCGTTGGAGGGAGTGTGGAGATTTTTCTCCGGCAGATCTCGCGGGATTCGGTCAGCGTTTGTCTTCGATGGATCCACATGGATCTTGTCTTTATTCCTCTGTGTTCGTGTGTCTGCGGGTTGGATCCTAACGATCTATGGTTCTCTTCATCGGCGGCATTTGATGTTCTGGCGCGCTGGTCCTATGGGGCCTTAGCACGACGATTTCCTAACTGTCTATTACAACAAGGTTTGTCCGGCTCCGACGAGGGAGGGGCGAAGACGGTGGCCATTGTTTAGTGGTTTTTCAAGTCTTGAATTATTTTTCTACCATGCATGGGGATACACAGGGCATGCATCCAGTGTCCTCATTACATTGAGATTCATGCTATGTTTTTTGGTTCTTGGCAAAATTTGTCTCATTTTCAGTGTTACAAAATGTTTCATTTTTTCTCTTGTTTCGAAGTGTATCATATGCACTCTTTGTCTACTACTCCCTGTCTCATAATATAAGATGCTTTTTGCAAGCTAAGAAAACTTGCAAAAAACCAGATATTCAATTTGGCTCTAGGGAGCACATGCTCCTGCGTGCCAAAAATGGATTTTACAAAGTTCAAAAATATATAGATGTGTTCATGGTCACATCCAAATGGTACATGCAATTTGCAGTTGAAAAACATAAGCATTTTGACCTGTGCAAAAAAAAAGTCAAACTTAAATGTTACACTTAATTTTGTTTTCTTCACCGATAAAGCACTGCTATCCCATATAAAGCACTGCTATCCCATATGGCATGAAAATTATCAAGCACACTGGCCGCACTAACATGAACATCTAAAAAAATTATGATTTTTAAAATTATTTACTGTTTATTTTAATTTTACTATTCATTAGGGAGTATATGCTCCCCTGCAAAAGTTTCTTATATTATGAGATGTAGGAAGTAACAAATAAGCTTGCACTTGTTTCAGATCGAATTTCTTGGTACACGACGGTATACGACGAAGCATCATCTTACACTTGGAAACAAGAAAAAAAACATAACGTAACATTCTGGAACAAAACAAAATTTTGCAAAACCAAAAAACGTAGTTTAAAAGGAACAATGGACAGTGGATCCATGCACGGTCCGTGCAGGTAGAATATCATTGCTCATCGCAGGTGTACTCATCTTTGTTTTTTGCGACGGTAGTATACTCATTTTTTCTTTGCACGGAGAAGTCAGACATCACGTTTGCCATCTTTTCCCTCCCATAATTTCTGCCATCTCTTTATCGAAAAATTAACTGCTGCCGTCTTTTGTAAACTATCTTTACAATGAGATGTTTGCATAGTCTTTTGAAACCCCGTCAAGTCAACAAAAGCTCCGGCTTGTAGATAAATAGGGTTTTAGTTCTTAACGGGAAGGCGTTCGGATGGATGGCGACGCTTCTTCTTCGAGTTAGTCTTCCGGGATCCAGCCCTCCTCAAGTTCATCTGTTGCGACGAATTAGACAGAATTCTGGCATAGACTCCTGTCAGCTCCCGGGGCGGCAAAGTTAGGGTTTTTTGTCGTGCATACGCAACAGCGATATTTGGTGTCATGTTTTTCAAATCAATTTAGGGATTCAACAGCGATGACTACGGCTCTGGGTGTTGGTTTTAGGGCACATGCACAAAGACTTTCCGGTTGTCATCGACAAGACCATGCCGGCTTCGGTATGGGAGCGGCGACAGTGGCGTGTCGGCAGCTCATTCTGACGGCAGCAAATGGTCGTTCGGTGGTCCGTGGACCTTAATGTAATTTTTATTATGCTTGAATTGCTTTGTACTTCCGTTGAATCTTTATAATACATGTGATCCTTCTGGTAAAAAATGTCAATAAAAGCTCTCCTTAACATTTTTGCCATGTAGAAGCAGTAATAACCATGTTGTACTGTACTCGGGGCAAGAAGTGAACATTTCTGAATAGTATGTTTTTTATTAACTCAAAGGTAGCACTTGATTTCACTGTGTTACCTAGAACGAAACAATGTCTTATGAAATGCATGTTACTCTACTCTTGTTCCTGTACTTTTGAAATTAGAAAAATAATTACTACATCTACACGCATGGAGAAATTGCCGGTCTTCAAGGGTTAGCCAGCTCGAGGTCTCCCGTTTTCCTCGCCATCTGCTGCTGCAGCAGCTGGTTCTTCTGCGCCGCCGCCTTCTTCTGCTGGACCTTCTCGCCGTACATGTAGGAGGCAAAGCCCCAGAGGCAGAGCACGAGCGCGATGCCCTTTGGCCCGTCGAACTTCTCGTGGAGGAAGATGACGGCGAGGACCTCGGAGAGCGGCAGGAGGACGGCGACCATGATGCCGGCCAGGAGCGAAGAGGCGCAAGTGACGAGCCCCACGACGCCCAGGTTGAGCAGCTGCCACGCCACGGCGCCCCACACGAGCACTAGGTAGTACTTGGTCTCGCCGAGCCCGAATGCCGCCGCCTCAATCGGCAGCGCCTTGAAGTCGCTCTTGATGGCCATGCCGAGCAGGCACAGCATCGTGCCCGCGAGGCCCATCATGGCCTGCATCTGCATCACCGTGGAGTAGGGTGGCGGCGCGCTCGCGGCTGGTCCCCTCCGCCGCCCGAACCGCTCCATGGCGACCTCAACGAGTGGCAGCACGAGCCCGGCGAGCGCTGCCGCCGCGATGGCCTCGCAGAACCCTGTCCAGTACGTCTTGGATGGCTCCCTCGCCGGTTTCCCGGACCCGGGCCCGACACCGAGCACCGCCGGACCGATGGTGAGCAGCAGGACGGCGTTGGCAGAGAAGGGCGTGAAGCGGAGCCCGACGAAGAGGAACGCGAACACGGCGGTGAAGGCGAGCTGAGTCGCCAGCAGCAAGGACGAGGTGGACAGCGGCAGCGCCTGCGACCCCATCGCGTACACGAAGCACGAGACGGCGTACAAACTGCCTAGCACGACGGCCGCGCCGACGAGGCGAGGCGGGAGTAGGAGGTTGACGAAGCCGTGGCGGCGGCCGCGGAAAATGGAGACACACAGGGGCGGGAGGAGGAGCGGCCAGCCGGAGATCTGGACCAGCGCCGAGAGCCAGAGGCGTTGCCCGCCGTGGACGAAGTAGACCCGCAGCAGGAGCGGCCCGCTAGAGCCGATGAGGACGAGGCAGGCGCTGAATATGACCAGCGGCGAAGGCCGGTAGCGAGCCGGCAAGGCGGCCGTGGCGCGGGGCGGCGAGGCGCTCGGCGTCTTTGCTGCTTCTTGCATGGCCGGACTGGCACTAGCAGTTGTGATCGCCATGATGTGTCTTAGCTTAGCTGCAAGTATGTTTGTGCTGCTCCTTTGCTGTTTCTTGGATGCCCTCTCTAATCCTCACACTCAGATGGAGATGGTGATGAGAGCTTGTGTTTAACAGGGGCTTGCAAGGGTTTATATAGGAGCAGGAAGATGTGAAGCTTGAGCCCAGAGAAAAACTAGTGACTAATTTTCTTAGATAAGAAAAAACTAGTAACTAGACAAATTAGTAAGTAGGTGAGTCAACATAAAGGAAGGAGGAGACAAGTCAGTACACACCTAAACAGTTAATAATGGGTGATTGGGTCTTCTTGTTCTACTATTTGTCACCCAAGATAATGCCAATAATGTACTCCTACTGTTCCACTTGTGGAAACTTGTAGCATACTTGTATGCCGCTGGATATTTTCCTGATCGAATTTCAACATAAAAACAAATTTGTTTGACGTACAATATTCCCCTGGTTTCGGCCTCTCAGTCATAAATCACACTCATAAATACAGTACTGTACACTGACTCTTTTTTTTTGCGAGAGAACTGTACACTGACTCGTGAGTTATGAACTCCGCAGAAACTGTTTGAATCCTGCATGAACTATTCTGAGCAAACGCATTCAGTATCCTAGACAAACATCTGATATCCTTCATTTCTAAAAAAAAATCCGTTATCCATTTTAGTTTTATAAATGCCACGGCTCACGACCGAGTCCAGGGTGTCACTTGTTCATTGACCAGGGCGCATGCATGCAGCAGCAACTTGCATGCATGCGGGCGGAACGGTCAGCGTTCCACGAGCCTGGACTCGTGCCGCGTTGGGTTTGACCAATCTCATGAGTGAGCATTACGCTCCCGCGTCCATACCCAATCAACAACCACCACAGTTCTCCATAGTCCATACCAATTGCTGAAGTATCACCGGTCTACTCCACGTCTCATCACAACGAAAGCTTGTCTAATAATTCAGACGCCAATGTTCGTACGTAGACGTGATGATTGTTTAGCGAGAGCGAAACAAAGGAGAAGCAGCGCCTCCGGGGCAACCGGCGTGCACGACGGCCGGGACCGGGTAATTATTTAGAAGGCATGTGCGCAACTTGGCGACCCTCCATTGTTTTTGTTTTCGATTGAAGGATTTGGTTGCTTCCTGATTCCATGTACTATAATACTCTCTGACGCATGCATGCGTATACAGTATACATGTATGTTGGCATTCCGTGGTTTGGTCAATGGGTCACCGGCCGGGCGGGTTCAATTAAGCAGCAGGTCATCATTGTTTCAATGTGCATATACTCCTCCAAGTTACCAGTACAGTATATGCATGCTTAGCTACCACGAAGCCGTCGTGGAGCGGATGAGCCGATCTTGACGATGATAGTAAAAAATCGACGACCGCATGCAGGCCCTACGTGAGAAGTTGGTGGGAGCGGCAGTAAGACTGTAAGAAGATCTGAAAACGATCGCTAGCAGGGTAGGGTGACTTTTCCACTTTCCAGCCAGCGCCCGTTCTGTCGGATTCTCACTGAAAAGTAAAACACACACACTCACCTACTACTCGAGAAAATCGGCTGGGTCCATTACTCCATCGACCACCATGCATGCCCAGCCGAGTAATTGGTCTGAACATGCTGTCTCCGAGTCATCGATGGTGCACGTTATTGGGGACTAGGACCCGAGATCATACCATCCGGTCGAACCAAGTCTCAAGTCTTCTCTTCTCTGTAGGATTATGGAGGGTGGGTAGATAAGCTTATTGTTTCAAATTACTAGTTGCTAGCATAAGGCCAAGAAGGGAAGTGGTGGAGAGATGTTAGAGCATCTCCAACGCTAACCCGTAAATTTGCTCCTTCATCCGTCCGCGAACACGAATGCGGAAGCCGGTCATTCAATGCTATCTTGTATATAAGGGCAATTTGAAATTCAAATAAAGTCCTACTCATAGCGCGCGCCGGATCACACCAGTGCCAAATCACATGCCCGATCACAATCAAAAAGAGACAAGTATGCTTAAGTTTTTACATGCCCGATCACAAAATAATATGAGTTCGGCAGACCGTGTCGAAAATTAAGATTTTCTACTCTACCGGACCGGTAATCCGAGCCTCTGTGCTCAAGGTGCCGCCGCTGCGTAGGCAGCCTTCGCCTCCTTCTCTGTTGCCTCCTCCTCCTCTTTGTCTGCTGCCTCCAAGTCATCTTTCCGCCGCTATAACATCTTGTAGGGGACGGCTTGCACGATCATTCTTGCGTCCGCATCCAAAGAGTCCAAATTCAAGGACAACATCTTGGCGTCATCCGCATCGGCTGCGATCTTCACCCTTTTTTTTCGAGCATCGCCTTCTTCTCGTCAAGCATGGCATTCTTCTCTTCGATCATGGCCCTCTGTTTCTCTTTGAGCTTGAGCTTCTTTTCGGTCACCTCCATCAACACTTTAAATCTCTTTGCCTTTTTTCCTTCTTGATGTCCGAGCTCTTGACGTCTGCCTCCTCCTTCTTTGTCAAGATGTCCTTGAACACGTCCGTCATCTTGGTCGCCGCACCTTCTTGCTTCGTCCTCTTCTCCTCCTACTTCTTCCCCCGGAACCCTCTTCTAGCCACGTAGAAGTACGGAGCCTTGTAATGCTCCGGTCATTGAGGCGTCTGTACGGTGGGCGACACCATCGGGGCACCGCGCCCAGACCGTGACCTCCACCACGTTCACAACTAGCACGCCAACCGTCTTCCACCAGCACGCCCACCGCCCCGTCCACCACCAGCACACCCTCTGCCGGCATTCTGCTCCTTGAGCGTTTCCTCCTTTGTAGCCTTCGCTTTGACACAGCGATTTTGCCGCATCACCGATTGATCTTTCGAGCGAACGTGATGCTCGGATCCTCCTGCGCCTCCACCACCTCCATCTCTGGCGGGTTCTACTCTAGTTCCATGCGGCGGCGGCGGATGGAAGACCAAAGTGGGGGGAAAGGGTGGGAATTGGATGGAGAGCGGGGGATGAAAGAAGAGAGTGTGGATTTGGCACGGAAATAGTGCGGGCAGCTATAAAAGCGCAGGATCTGCCTTCCTTTTGGATGGGCCGTTGGCGTCAGAGTCTGATGTGTCTCGTGTCCGGGCTCCCACAAAGGCCCCCACGTCTGGTTCTGGTTTACGGAGAAATCGTGGTCCAGATTGCTCCGCGGACGGGCGGGGTCGGTGTCAGTGTCAAAACCGGCAGATCTCGGATAGGGAGTCCCGAACTGTGCGTCTAAGGATTGATGGTAACAAGGGACGAGTGAGATACAATGTTTTTACCCAGGTTCAGGCCCTCTTAATGAAGGTAAAACCCTACATCCTACTTGATTGTATTTGATGAGTATAGGGGTTACAAGAGTTGATCTACCTTGAGATCGCAATGGCTAAACTCTAGTTGTCTAGCTTACGAGAATTCTGATAGCCTCGACGGACTAAACCCTCCGATTTATATACACACCGGAGGGACCTAGAGTTGTAGAGAGTCGGTTGGCAGAGGAAGGAAATAGTACATCCAGACACCAAGCTCGCCGTCTACGCATACAGGAGTCCTACCCGGACACGGGGGAAAAGTCTTCTGCTTGTATCTTCACGGTCCATCGGTCCGGCCCATGTCAAATAGGCCGAACACCCGAGGACCCCATAATCCAGGACTCCATCAGTCGGTGTTGGATGACTTCTTAGGTCCGCAATGCTACGTTCGAACGGTTGTGGGCGGTTCGAGAGTCTGCGTTGAAGATGCCCTTTTCCTGCATTGTTTTGCTTAGCAGCCGGGCGGGTCGTTCATCCGTCGTATGAAATGTAGCAGCGCGAGCGGATAATGAGCATTTGATTATTATTATTTTGTGGGAAAGCATTTGATTATTTGATTGCTTGGATTTTGGATGGATGTTCAAACCTCAAAGATCAACGACGAAACGAATTCACCTACTATAAAAAGGGGCAAAACTAAAGGACCCAGAGGCTGCGGCGAACCATTCTTCAGAAAGCATTTTGCCTTCGCGGAAAATTCTTCACGCATTATGACATGTGTAAGTTCACACCGATAGCTACTAATTAGAACATGTGTAAATTCTTCAGGAGTGGTATAAATACCAGTTTTTTTTTGGAGAAACTAATCAGAACATCGACTGGCAATATCGGGTCAGTGAGGTACTGAGGTGTGTGTATTACAGACCTGTCACGCTCATACTGAGTATATTTCGAGTGATTGCCCGTTGGCTAAGGTATTTTGGCAGACGGTCCACATTGCTTTTAATATCAATCCACCGAATTCTGTTAATGCATTATTTGGGACATGGCTTAATGGGATTGAGCCTGACTTAGCGAGACATATTCGGGTTGGAGTTTGTGCTTTGCTGTGGACTATCTGGACTTGCAGAAATGATTTGATTTTTAACAGAATATCATGTATACATTTTTTGCAGGTCATATTCCGAACTACGGCACTGATCCATTCGTGGTCACTACTCACCCAGGCGGAGGCCAATGAGCATTTGGTTACAGGGTCTTTCCGCTGGGAGATGATAGCTCGGGATATCTTTAACCGGTTTGGATGGCGGTCATGTAATAGGATAGGCGTTTAGTTTCCCTATCTAGTTTTAGCCAGCCGGTTGTGTCATCTTTTCTTGGCTAGTTGGTGTCTCTAGCCCTTATTGGCTCTGTGTGAGCTTTCTGTGTTTTTTTTTATTTTTGAAGACCTTTGAAACCATGTTGGCACTACTTTATTTGGTTACAACTAAAGGTAGGATAAACACCGATTAATTTGTGACCGTTGATCCATCCCTCCGATGGAGCCAATGTAAGCCGCGCGGAAGTAACATCCACGTTGAACAATTCTCGCATGTGTGTTCTGATTAAGCTCGAGACCCGCCGATCGGGATCATCCACCTAACACGATTTGATAACCAAATAACGACCTTACGATAAAAAGGGTCAACATAATGTGACAGCCTGAAGTGGGAAAAAAAAAGAGAAAGCCGGGAGTCTCCGTCTGAGGTTGACATATCCCAGTAGTACAGAACCCTAGGGAATGAGCTTCTCACAACGATTTGGCGTTCTGGACCATCCGTTGGGTCTTGGGCTGTTTTGATGTGAGCCATCAGATTTTCACTGCGATTGAGCTCAGCCACTGAACAAAATTCCAATTACAACAAAATGTAAATTCGTTCTCAGCGGGGCATTTTGGTCATTTCACCTGGACTCATAAATATTGGTCTCGTCCGTGATGGAGACCGAGTCGTGCCCCTCTTCCTCCTCACTTCCCTAACCCTAGCCCCTCATGTACGCCGTCGGCACCCCTCTTCCTCCTCCTGCATCCCCTACCCTAGCCCCTTCTCTCTGTACCTTCCTACTCCTGCCCATAGGATCACCACGGGCCGTCCCTTATGGTCAAGTTGTAGAGGCGCAACACACAACGGGGGCATGCGCGTCGCTTTCATCATCGTCGCGTCCGACGCGACTCTGCGGCGCATTGATGAAGAGGCCGCCATCAATGCGCGTGACTGCACGGGCGGCGATGGGACGCCGATGTTCCTCCAGGCTGAGTCTTCCGCTGCCAACGCCGCCCTTGCGCGGCGACTTGAAGACGGCGTACGAGATGCACGCTTGGAACCTGGCTGGACGCGCGCCGGGCCACCGCCCGGTCCATGTCCGCGGCGATAGCCTCCTCTGCCCCCTCCCCCTCTAGCTCCTCGCAGGCGGCTTCAAACCCCCCTCCATTTAGTGGGCAAGTGCTTTCATTATTTCTCTCCACTCCACAGAGCCAAAGATTGCAAGGAAGAGGTGAGGTGCAATAGCTGTTTCAGATCCGACCACCGTGCAAAGGGCTGTTCAAGCAGGGCGCGGCCGGCTCAACGGCAAGCTCGGGCTCCCATTCCTGTTCCTCGCCCGGCCGCTCCGCCGACAAGCACCCCCTGCGGCTTCCCTACTACGCCAACGATTCCGGCGCCCCTTGTTCGGTCCTTCCGCGACGCCCTCGTCATGCCTAGGCTGGGTGACCCGCACTCCAGGCCGGCCATGGGGCGCGTTGTGGCGCCGGCCACGCCGGAGATGGACGTGCAAGCTGACGCTCTCACCACCAACTGCGTCCTCATCTCCTTGGGAGGAGATCGCCGCCCGGCTTCGTCTTCGTCCGTCGCCGACCCGCTGCACAAGGAGTTCAACATCCCTCCATCCATGGTCACCGTCGTCAGGCATTTCCCCGAAGACTACCTCGCGACCTTCACTCACCCTCACGACCGCGACGACGTTGTCAACCGCGGGAACTTCCGGCGTGACCGCCTCGAGCTCCACCCCAAGCCCTGGATCATGGAGGCCCATGCCGAGCATGAAGACATGAAGCATCACGTGCAGCTGAGCCTGGAGGGCGTCCCGCTGCATACCTGGAACGCCGACACGATCAGCCGTGTCATTGGAGTTGACTGCGAGCTGGACTATGTGCTGCCCCGCTCTACGCGCCAAGAGGATGCCAGGACTCTGGGCATCTGGGCATGGGCGACAAACGCGAGCGCCATCCCGCGCGTCATGCACCTCACGCTACCGGCGAGGCGTGGTCCGCAGCGGGTGCCGGCGCGGGGCCGGCGTCGGCTTTGCTACCGCGTCATCGTCCACTTGGGTCTCCACGAAGACTTCTCCAATGTGCGCGACGACGACTCCAGGGCAAACACAGACATCAACGAGTTCACCTGGGTGCATGGCATCGTCGACGGCGATCGTGTGCCAACGGAGCGTCGGGAGGAGCCTCGCGACGACCCTGGGCGTGGACGGCGTCATGACGACGACGATGACGATGCCGCGCGGCGTGGCCGCGACCAGGAACGCGACAACAGGGGCTCGAGGTGGTTCGGCTGCAGCCGGTCTCGCGCCTCCCGTGACCAGACTCACGACCGCAGCGGCGACCAAGGCCGCGGCGGCAATGACGGACGTGAGGGGCGCGATGGCCATCGCCGTCGGGTCTCTGCGGTTCACTCATCGACCAGTCCTGTGTGCAACCCTCACGGTGGCTCGTCCCGCTGCACGCACCCCCTCGATGCGGCACGCTTCATCTCCCCAACATTCGTCCTGCCATCCTTGCCGTCGCCTGTGGACGCGCCCATCTCGGGCTCCAGCATCATCTTGCGCATCCAGGCGCCTCTGACGCCAGCCTCGATGGTGGCCATGGCCACTCCCCCACGTCCACCAGGCTTTGAGCAGTCCTCGGCTCAGGTCACGCCGCCCCTGCTCTCCGGCCAGCCCGCTCGCCGCACTCCATCGCCGACAGGCCACTCCAACGACAGTCTGGTGCCCCTCTTTGTGCAGCCGGAGGCACCTCTCATAGTTGGGCAGCCCCGTGCCTAGCCCAGGAGCCTGGCCAACCGGAGGAAGACTTTGGCTAGTGTGGCCATCGACACCAACCCAGGTTTCTCCCCGCGTCGCACCACTGATCATGCTAAGGAGCGCCGCGTTGCTATTCCGGTCACGAGGGAGGCTGAGAAGCTGGTCTGCCGGAGCCTCGACATTGTGCAGGATGGTAAGGATGTCACCAAGGACGCTCTGGAGGAGCTGAGTCGCCGCTTCCAACACGAGTTGTTGCCCTCGGTTCTGTCGGCGCTCTGTTCGTTGTTCAAGCTCGATGACGATGATGCCATAGCGATTGAAGATGCTCTGCTCAGCCGCGGCGGTCAGGCTGCCATGGACCATGCAACTGTTGCTGGTGATGCAACAGGAGGTCTGACTGCCTCGCGGAAGTCAGCAGGTCGAGCTACCACTAGTTTCCAATGTTAGCAAAACCTATTGTGTCCTCTAGTAGTAATTTTAGTTGGATGTGTTCCCGCCGTTCACGTGAAGATTGTAGCCCCTTGGTATCTTGTTGTAACACTGTTGTTGTTAGTCGTCGCCGTTGCTTAATAAAGATTATGCCAGCCCTGTTTCTTCCAACCTTTGCAGCATCCACCAACCATCCTCACCTGATGTCCCATATGGCTAAAGATGCACCCTTGACTGCTCCCTACGGCAGGTTGTTGCTATTGTATAATGAGCTGGTCCGGCATGCTCATTTGCTGCAATCCAGCTGGGTGTTGTTTAGCAGTGCCATGAGAATACCAGTTTCCTGATGATAGTTCCAAAGGTCAATTTTTTGTGCTGGAATGTCAGAGGGCTAAATGACCCGGACAGACGTGCGACTGTGCACGAGACGATCGCCTCCACCTCATGCCACATCGTCTGCCTTCAGGAGTCCAAGATGGAAAATGTTAGTACGTTGCCTCCTACCTTGGTGGTAATAGACTACGTAGCTTTGCTCAGCGTCCGGCCACTGGATCCAGAGGGGGCCTCCTCATGCTCTGGGATGATAGTGTCGTTCGCATATCCGATGTCCACATCACTGAGTTTTGCCTTTCCGCAACAGTCAACGTCATTCATTCCGATAACCCTTTTAAGATCACTAATGTCTATGGTCCAACGGCCTCCAACAGAAAGGATGATTTCTTCAGCGAGTTGATCGCTCAAAAACCCATCAATGGCACTAAATGGATTGTCATGGGAGACTTAAACCAGATTTACCGAGCACGAGATAAAAATAACAGGAACATCAATCGCAGCCGCCTCAACCGCTTCCGTGCTACACTAGAAACTTGTGAACTAAAAGAGATCCACCTCCAGAGCAGATGCTTCACTTGGAGTAACGAGCGTCAGAACCCTACTCTATGCAAGCTGGACTCAGTTTTCTGCAACGCCGACTGGGACATGCATTTTGATTCTCATGTGCTTCACGCCATTTCTTCTTTGTTATCAGACCATTGCCCCCTTCTCCTTGCTGATGACAGGGGGCTGAAGCGACCAAGATGCTTCAAATTCAAGAATTTCTGGTCCTGCATCCCAGGATTTTTTGACATCGTGTCCAAGGCTTGGGAGGAGCCGTGTGCCCACACAGAGCCATACCAACGGCTTTTCCATAAGCTCAAGCAAACGGGGCGTCATTTGTCTAAATGGAGTAACAGACTCTTCTCCAAGGCAAAGTTGCATCTTCATGCGGCCCTCCTCGTCATCCTTCGTCTTGACATTGCCCAAGAGACACGCGTCCTTTCGGTGGGAGAAAGTGAACTTCGGGCTCGAGTCAAGCGTCGTGTCGTCAACCTGGCAGCGGTTGAGAGGGCGCGCAAAAAGCAATGTGCTCGCATTGCTAACATCAAGGAGGGGGACGGCAATACCAAATTTTTCCACCTCAGGGTCAACTCAAGGTGAAGAAAGAATCACATCCACAGGATCAAGAAGAATTCTGGATGGATCACAGACCATGAGGAAAAAGAGGAAATTATCCATGACCACTTTGCAAGTAGTCTTGGAGGGGGACAACCCAGATCGATGGATCTAAACTGGTAGAACCTGAACCTTAGGGTGGTTGACCTCACTGGCATTGACGACAACATCACTGAAGACGAGGTCAAAGCGGCCATTGATCTTATGTCGGGTGACAAGGCCCCGGGAACGGATGGATTCATGGGAAGCTTCTTCAAGAAATGCTGGCACATTATCAAAGTTGGTGTAATGAGAGTCATTCACCAGTTCAGTAGCCTCCCAACGACAAATCTTCACTCGCTCAACTCGGCCAACATTGTGCTCATACCAAAGAAGGATGGGGCGGAGGAGATCAGGGATTTCCGCCCCATTAGCCTCATCCATGCTATTGCTAAAATCATCGCCAAGGTGTTGGCGTCCCGCCTTGGACCTTAATTTCATGAACAACCTTGTCTCCACTGCGCAGAGTGCTTTCATCAAGAAACAGAGTATCCACGACAACTTCATGTACGTGAGAAACCTCACGCGACGCCTACATAGAAACAAAACTCCGTCCTTGCTCTTCAAGTTGGATATCCGGAAGGCTTTTGACTCGGTACGATGGGAGTACATCCCTGACCAACTCAGTCGGTTGGGATTTCTGGACCGCTTTCGGGATTGGGTGGCAGCCCTCTTATGCACGTCCTCTTCGCGCGTCCTTCTCAATGGTATTGCCAGGCCTGCCATCTACCATGGTCAAGGGCTCAGACAAGGGGACCCCCTTTCACCCCTACTCTTTGTCCTCGCGATCGACCCCTTGCAGCAGCTCCTCGACATTGCCACAAGTCACAACATGCTGCAGAAAGTTCGAGGGCGTGGATCTACTGTTCGTACCTCACTGTATGCTGACGATGCAGCGATCTTCATCTCCCCTTCACGGGAAGACGTGGCCAACCTTGCGGCCATACTTAGTGCCTTTGGAGGGGTCGCCGTTCTGTCCACCAACTTTCAGGAGAGCTCTGTTGTCGCAATTCGCTGTGGCAACCTAAACCTTGACGACGTACTCCACAGTCTGCCCGCCTCGCAAACTTCTGTCCCATTGAAGTACCTGGGACTCCCATTATCCATCTGGCAGCTGAAAAGGGTGGACTTCCAACACCTTGAGGACAAGGTGGTTGCGAGGCTTCCTCCATGGCAAGGGAGAAACATCACCACAATAGGTTGGGCGTCCTTGGTCAAATCGGTCCTCACTTCACAAGTCGTCTACCACATCACATCCCTGAACGTTCTCGCCGGCGTGCTACACAATATCAATAGAATTGAGCGTGCTTCCCTGTGGTCAGCTCAGAGTCAAACTTCAGGTGCAAAATGCAAGGTCAACTGGGAGACTGTTTACCGCCCTACACATCTCGGCGGGCTTGGAGTGCTACAACTGGGGAAATTTGCAAGAGCTCTAAGGTTGAGATGGTCGTGGGTGGAGGGGAAGGACCTGACTAGACTATGGGTGGGCTTAGGAAACCCATGCTCGGAGGTGGATATGGACCTCTTCTACGTCTCCATTGTCATTACTGTGGGAAATGGAGGGAAGACGCCCTTCTGGGAGGCACCATGGTTGAGAGGGGAAAAACCTAAGGATATCGCCCCCCTCAACTTCACAGCCTCCAAGCGAAGGAAGTGGGTGGTGAGAGATGCACTGCGAGACAATGCTTGGGTGCGCAAGACCGATCCTTCCATCAACCTAACGATCAACCACATTGTGGAGTTTGTGGACCTTTGGGTCCGCTTGGAGCAATTCTAGCTTTCGCCGGACATTGATGACGACATATCCTGGAAATTTGAGGCGAACGGTGAGTATTCGGTGGCCTCTGCTTATAGGATCCAGTTCTTGGGCTCCACGACGACGACCATGAACAAGACTATTTGGAAGGTTTGGGCACCTCCCAAGGTCAAGTTCTTCTCTTGGCTAGCGATTCAAAACAGGATATGGACGGCGGATAGATTGGAGAAGCGAGATTGGGAGAATTGCGGCCTATGCACCCTCTGCATAAGGGCAAACGAGACGTATGCGCACCTCTTCTTTCGGTGTAGGTTCACCTTGCGTGTATGGAGATTGGTAAAGGAGTGGCTTGGCTTAGGGGCTCTTGAGATCCATCAATGGCAGGCAGAGCGCAGCATCAAACATTGGTGGACAAACATGTCGAAGCCCAATAAGGCGAACCGGAAGGCCATGGCTTCCCTTACTATGCTTGTCGGTTGGGCCATCTGGTATGAGAGGCGCGCTAGAGTTTTTAGGAAGAAATCAACGCCCTCCTTCTACATTCTAAAACTAATCCAAGATGAAGCCAAACTTTGGGTCACGACAGGAGCTAGGCACCTGAGCATTATCATGCCGCGAGAGTAGTTGTTATTTTCCTTTTGTTGATGGACGGGCTATGTTGTGGAGCCACTAATTTTTACTCTAATACTCTCCTCTTTTATTAATGAATGAGGCAAGTCTTTTGCCTCTGTTTAAAAAAAACACACAACAAGGGATGGGACAACAACGTGCGGGAACCCAACCACAACTCTGGAACTTCCACTTTGCCCGACCGTCTGCCGATTCTCGCCGCTAGTCACCACAGCTGTCACTCCTGCAACTGGCCCTGGCCCTGTCGCCACTCCGCAACTCATTCCCGTCGACATAGAAAACCGTTGCGATCCCCACCGCTGTTGCAGAAGCTCGGAGCGCTGCTGATTCCCGCCATACCCCGGCCACCTCCATCGCGCGAGATGGCCTTCACCGCATCACCGCCCACCGAGGTCGATTAGCAGTTGGGCAACCTCCAATCGGCTGCCACGACCACCATCGAACCACCGACCCCGTTCGTAGCTCTTCGAGGGGTTGGGCGGCGCACCATTGCTAAAGTTGGCCGCACTCCCTGACTCCTGGTCCCTCCCGACTTTTGTCCTTGGCGGCCCAGTGAGCTCCGTTGGCAGAAATCGTGCTTGGCTCCCAGCAATCATCAGATCAGCCTCATGTCTTCCCCCATCGTTGGTTCTATTGGAGCAACAACAGCTTTCCAAATTTTAGGCACCAGTTTTTGGGCATCTGTTGGTGCAACATCAGTCACGATGCCCAAAAATCATCTCTGTCCTACCCTATAATCGTTTTTTGCATCATCAAGTTTTACATCAACTATTGGAGATGCTCTAAGGTGTGTCTGTGTGCACACGCTTGCTTTTCATCTACTCTTTGGCCTGATTTTGTTCGAGAAAGATGTTGCCGATTGCTGAGGATTGATGGGTGAATTGGTGTATTTCGCGCGTAAAAGCGGCGGTGCGTGTTTCCATCTCTGGAGCGGCAACGACACTACATGGGCCTGCCATTTGCGGTTTCTCCATCGGCTTTGACAAAGGTCTAAAACCTTCCTTGAATTGTTTTTTTTCTTTTTTACGTGTCTTTCTTTTGGTTTTTATTTCCTTTTTTCCTTCTTTTGAATATTTTTAAATTCAGGAACATTTTAAAAAAGTCCTAATTTTTTGTGAAACTAAGAAATTTCATTAAATTTGTGAACATTTATGTAAATTCGGAAGATTTTTCAAATTCAGAACATTTCTCAAATTTCTGAGCAATTTTTGAAATACTTGAATGTTTAGAACATTCATGATCATTTTTTAAACTTGTGAAGATTATTGAATTTTGGAGAATTATTTGAACTCTTGGTACATCTCTAAAATTCATGATATTTTTTATAATTAGAAACAATAATCAAATTGATGTATCATATTTAATCTAAAGCAATTTTCTGAATATAAGAACATTTTTAGCCTCACGCAATTTTCTGAATATTTAATCTAAAGCAATTTTCTGAATATAAGAGGATCCAGGTTCCGCTAATGCTTATTGACCAGAGACGTGTCTCGGTCTTGTCTACATAGTTCTCGAACCCGTAGGGTCCGCACGCTTAAAATTCGATGACGGTTATATTATGAGTTTATGTGTTTTGATGTACCGAAGGTAGTTCGGAGTCCCGGATGAGATCGGGGACATGATGAGGAGTCTCGAAATGGTCGAGACGTAAAGATCGGTATATTGTACGACTATATTCGGACATCGGAAAGGTTCCGAGTGATTCGGGTATTTTCGGGGGTACCGGGGAGTTACGGGAATACGAGGAAGAAGCAATGGGCCTCATGGGCCAAGTAGTGGAAGAGAGGAGGCAGGGCGCGCGGCCCCCCTAGCCCAAACCGAATTGGACTAGGGGGCCGGCCCCCCTTTCCTCCTTTGCCTCCCTCTCCTTCCTTCTCCTTCTCCTTCCCTTCGTTCCCCTCTCCTACTTGGACTAGGAAAGAGGGGGGAATCCTACTTGGAGTAGCACCTGGGTATTTGATACTGGTTCTGTTGCTAATATTTGCAACTTGAAATAGGGACTACCTATTAAGCGAACACTGGCTAAGAACGAGATGACGATGCGCGTGGGAAACAGTTCCAAAGTCGATGTGATCGCCGTCGGCACGCTACCTCTACATCTACCTTCGGGATTAGTATTAGACCTAAATAATTGTTATTTGGTGCCGGCGTTGAGCATGAACATTATATCTGGATCTTGTTTGATGCGAGACGATTATTCATTTAAATCAGAGAATAATGGTTGTTCTATTTATATGAGTAATATCTTTTATGGTCATGCACCTTTGAAGAGTGGTCTATTCTTGATGAATCTCGAAAGTAGTGATACACATATTCATAATGTTGAAACCAAAAGATGCAGAGTTGATAATGATAGCGCAACTTATTTGTGGCACTGCCGTTTGGGTCATATTGGTGTAAAGCGCATGAAGAAACTTCATACTAATGGACTTTTGGAATCACTTGGTACTTGTGAACCATGCCTCATGGGCAAGATGACTAAAACGCCGTTCTCCGGAATTATGGAGCGAGCAACTGATTTATTAGAGATCATACATACTGATGTATGTGGTCCAATGATTGTTGAGGCTCGCGGCGGGTATCGTTATTTTCTCACATTCACAGATGATTTAAGCAGATATGGGTATATCCACTTAATGAAACATAAGTCTGAAACATTTGAAAAGTTCAAAGAATTTCAGAGTGAAGTTGAAAATCATCGTAACAAGAAAATAAAGTTTCTACGATCTGATCGTGGAGGAGAATATTTGAGTTACGAGTTTGGTCTACATTTGAAACAATGCGGAATAGTTTCACAACCCACGCCACCCGGAACACCACAGCGTAATGGTGTGTCCGAGCGTCGTAATCGTACTTTACTAAATATAGTGCGATCTATGATGTCTCTTATTGATTTACCTCTATCGTTTTGGGGTTGTGCTTTAGAGACGGCCGCATTCACGTTAAATAGGGCACCATCAAAATCCGTTGAGACGACACCTTATGAATTGTGGTTTGGCAAAAAACCAAAGTTGTCGTTTCTTAAAGTTTGGGGTTGCGATGCTTATGTGAAAAAGCTTCAACCTGAAAAGCTTGAACCCAAGTCGGAGAAATGTGTCTTCATAGGATACCCAAAGGAAACTGTTGGGTATACCTTCTATCACAGATCCGAAGGTAAGACTTTCGTTGCTAAAAATAGATCCTTTGTAGAGAAGGAGTTTCTCTTGAAAGAAGTGAGTGGGAGGAAAGTAGAACTTGATGAGGTAACAGTACCTGCTCCCTTATTGGAAAGTAGTTCATCACAGAAAACGGTTCCTGTGACGTCTACACCGATTAGTGAGGAAGTTATTGATGATGATCATGAAACTTCCGATCAAGTTGTGTAGCGACCAGGCCTCAAACAGTCTGACCTCTGTGCTCAGGTGTCATCCCTGGATCAGTAATGCTGACACCACACAGTACTTCGAAGGATTTATAACAGAGTAGCAATCACACACTTATTACATCGATGTCTCAAAGAGAACTTATTACAATAAATATGGCTTAAGGCCATCTAATAACGATAACATCGGAAGGCTTGGAAGATAAGTGAGTCCATCAACTCCAACGGCATCACTGAGTATAGAACCACGACCTAAAAGGCACCTTACTCGTCGTCTGAAAAGTCTGCAACATGAAACGTTGCAGCCTGAAAACGGGTCAGCACATGGAATATGCTGGCAAGGTAACACATAGAGAGTAATGAATGATTAAGCCTATACTACATGCATATATGGCTGGTGGAAAGCTCTATGGTTATAGTTTTGCGTAGAGCCAATTTTTCCCTACTACAAAGAAATAAAATTATATAACTATCATGGTGGTTGTTAAACATTGAGAATGGTTGACAGCATCCTCAATCCCAATTAATAATAATCATCATTAAAAACCCAACAATATTAATTTAGAAGTAACATGATGAGATTCACATGATATCCAAGTACTAGATACTCGAAACGTCCATAACCGGGACACGACTAACCATGATTAGTTTGTACACTCTGCAGAGGTTTGCGCACTTTTCCCCTACATCTGCTAGTCTACCCTATAAGAGTTCGCACGACTTAATCAACTATGCCAGAGCCCATAATCGCTTGTGGCTGCACACGGAAGTTTCTAGTTTGAATAATCTCATGATCCCTTTGAGCCTGGGTGGCGGTCCAAAAGAAACAGGCAATCCTGGAATACCCAGGTGCCTCAATCCACCCAGATTTATGTTTAAGTTGCCACTTTAGATAAACCATTAATTAACAATCTCACATCTGTCATGGATATCACTCACCCAATCCACGTCTACTAGCATAGCATGGCAGAATAAGCAAACGTAGAAGTAACTCCCAAAGGTTTCATAAATAAGCAGGTAATAGGAACTACCTCAACTACTTCCCATCCCACAATTTAAAATTTGATCCTAATCATGCAGTGTTTGAGGATTGATCTAATGCAATAAAACTGGATAGTAAAAGAGGTATGATCAAAGTGTTACTTGCCTTGCTGATGATCCGCGAAACCTAGAGATTCGAAGTAACAAGCGGCGCACTCCGGGTGTTCTATCGCAAACAAACAACAAGAATACAATAAGTACTCATCTAATGCACAGGTAAAACTCAAATAAGAGATATAACCAGAAAGTTCAACTTAAGAACTCTTGTTTGCAAAAAGAATCAAATCGAACGAAGCAACGAAAGTCAAACGGCAAAAGAAAACAACTTTGTTCTAGTAATCTAGATCTAAGTCAAATTTTACAGTAGCAAAAACTTGTTTAAGTTGATTAATCGGATAGAGGGTTTCGAGACGAAACTCCAGGCGCTTGAATCGCCTGATTCCGATAAACGAGCAAAAAATTATACTAAAACAAAAATCGGATCAGAAATCACGATCAGAAAATAACCGCGGAAAATCCGACGAAAAAGAAAAATGACGAACGGATTAATTCGTTAATTAACCTAATCCAAAAATAATAAAATAGAAAAAAATAATAAAATAATAAAAAACCAAAAAACCAAAAATAAAACCGACGAAAACCATTCGTTTTTTTTTGAAATCGGCACGGATTTTGAGGCGGCGGCGAACCTCGGGCGACGCGCGGCTCCGGCGGCGGCGACGTCGACGGCTAGGGTTTCGGGCGGGTGGGCTCGGGTGGCGGCTGACGGGCCTGGGGCTCGGGTGCGGCGCTATTTAAAGGCGTCCCCCGGACGGAGTCCCGCTCGGGCACGGCCCAAGGTCGGTTTCGTTTTTTCAAATAATTACGCTCGGAAAAAACAAAAAGAAGTACTAAACGGACACCAAAAATCCCGAAATAAATTTTCACGGGATTCTAAAATCAAGCCCGACAAAGTGAACATTTATTTAGACCCTAAATGCAATTTTGAAAAACGCATATTTTTCCTAAATTCAAATAAAACATCGGAAAACTCCGAAATAAATTCTAATTTGATTTTATTATTAGATCCTCAATATTTCTATATTTTGGGAAAGTTATTTTATTCCCTCTCTCATATTTTTGTAATAGAAATAATTGATGATAAAATAAATAAAGTCAAATGATCCTATTCTCAAAATTTGAGAAAACTCAAATATGAAGATAACGAAATCCCCAACTCTCTCCGTGGGTCCTTGAGTTGCTTAGGATTTTTATAGGATCAAAATCAAAAGCAAATAAAATATGATATGCATGATGATCTAATGTATAACATTCAAAATTAAAAATTTGGGATGTTACAAGTTGTTACTGAACCTCGTAGGTTAACCAGAGTAAGATCCGCACCAGAGTGGTACTGTAATCCTGTTCCGGAGGTTATGTGACTAGACCATAACGAACCTACGAACTATGAAGAAGCGATGGTGAGCCCAGATTTCGCAAAATGGCTTGAGGCCATGAAATATAAGATGGGATCCATGTATGAGAACAAAGTATGGACTTTGGTTGAGTTATCCGATGATCGGCAAGCCATTGAGAATAAATGGATCTTCAAGAAGAAGACTGACGCTGACGGTAATGTTGCTGTCTATAAAGCTCGACTTGTTGCAAAAGGTTTTCGGCAAGTTCAAGGGATTGACTACGATGAGACCTTCTCACCCGTAGCGATGCTCAAGTCTGTCCGAATCATGTTAGCAATTGCCGCATTTTACGATTATGAAATTTGGCAAATGGATGTCAAAACTGCATTCCTGAATGGATTTCTGGAAGAAGAGTTGTATATGATGCAACCGGAAGGTTTTGTCGATCCAAAAGGAGCTAACAAAGTGTGCAAGCTCCAGCGATCCATTTATCGACTGGCGCAAGCCTCTCGGAGTTGGAATAAATGTTTTGATAGTGTGATCAAAGCATATGGTTTTACACAGACTTTTGGAGAAGCCTGTATTTACAAGAAAGTGAGTGGGAGCTCTGTAGTGTAGCGACCCGACTCGGTAAGATTCGAAGTCTCTATGCTTACCGTGCTAGTCCCTGGATCGACTTGCTAGCACACACAGTACTCGACGAAATAACAGAAATAACACACATCTCTTTATTACATCGATAGTCCAGGAGCAATACATTTATTACAAAATAGGGCATAGAGCCAATAAACAAATACTGCGGAAGCAAAGTAGTAAATGAGTCCAATTCCACGAGCAAGGTTGAGTGTAGAACGTCGACCTATCGCACCTTAATCCTCGTCGGATATATCTGCAACATGATAAGTTGCAGCCATATAGGTCAGTACATTGAATGTATTGGCAAGTCACATCATAAGTGTAAAGAACCTACTTGTACATGCAATTTGGCTCGTGGAAAGCTCTAAGTTTAGTTTTTTGAATAAAGCTAGTTTTTCCCTATTAGAAAAGATGTTATTCTACTACTACACATCTGCATAGGGTGAGTTGGCAAACCCAACTCCATCCATTCCCAAGTTTCATTTAAAACCCAACTGTTTAATTCAAGATGAGGAGATCTACCGGCATTTTCACTACTAGATGCTCAACTTGTCCGTAACTGGGGACACGACTAATCGATTAGGTTGACACTCTGCAGAGGTTGCGCACTTTTCCCCACAAGACTCGACCACCTCCATGTTCAAAAGAACGAGACATAGTCTTTCGAAAATGTTCCCCCTTAACCCACGGATAGGCCGGTACACCTACATCATTCTACATCTGCTAGCCCATCCCGGAAGGGTTCACACTAACTACTCAACTAAGCCAGAGCCCATATTGGCTTGTGGCTGCACACGTAAGCTTCTAGACATGAGAATACGATTGATCTCTTTGAGCCTGAGCGAACAGTCCACTAGTGGTGCACCACCATGGATTTCCCATGCGTGCCCCACTATACTTCGCCACCTTTCCAACAAGTTTCCGCCCAGGTAGTTCATTAATTATCTTAGGTCCTATTTACTACATTGTCACTCATACTTTACAATGATCACTCCCCAATCCACGTCTACTTAGCGAAGCAACATAATGTAAAACGATGGCGACAATGCTAATTATAAGGTTCAGACCTACCTCAATGAACTACTGGGTGAAAAGCATAGTCATGCGGTATCAGTTCCTATCATGCAATCCTACCGCAAAGAACTAAGTGCGTAATAAAAACATAGGTAATGAAACATGATCAAGATGCAACTTGCCTTGGTATTGCTGGTTGAATTCTAAAGACTGATAATATTCTGCTTCGCACTCCGCGCAATCTATCGCAAAGAAGATAAACAAACATAAGCAAACATTTCAGAGAACCAAGAAGAACGTGCAAAGCAAAAAGTCTTCGGAAACAACCAAATGAACAAGCAACACACTTAACTAGCATGAAAATATTCTAAGTGCAAAACAACATAGGCACATGGTTCAAGAACTGATGTGGACTATAGTGCATACTATGCATACTAGTAAAAATATTAATAGGCAGATTCTAGTGTGTGCAAATTATTGTGACAAAGGTCCAGGTGATAGGGTTTGGCTACGGTGACATAGTGCAAAAAGAATCAACTTAATCGGAGCTATGGTTTGAGAGATATGGCCATTTGAAGTTCGAATTTGAATCTGAATAAATTCAAATTTGAATCTGACAAAAGTTTGCAAAAAGTATACCACTGGATATATCTAAACAATACGAAGAATTTGCCGCTGGTTTCATCGAGTTTGGATCTACGGTTTAAAAGTTATGGCTAATCTAAGTTCAGGGACTAATCTGTGATAAAAGGGACTAAACAGAGAAGAAAACTATCGCAACCAAGTCCCTGGCCATGTGGCGGCTCGTGGCTGGCCGATTAGCGTCCACCGCGGAGGCTATACGGCGAACGACCGCTAAATAAGAAAAACAGTGGCGACGCCTAACTAAAGAAAAACCGACACTCAGTTTAAATAAACCGCACGGTCTAAGGGAACCGCGGTTAACCGCGTACCTTTTCGCAAAATAAAAAAACGAACCTAATCTAATCTGGGCCGTCGATGCTCGATCTAACGGAAGGGAGTGGGGCGGCGGCTTACAGCGGGTGGTGGTGGCCGACGACGAGCAGAGGACGGCGGAGCGACGTCGGGTGATGGCGGGGCAGCGGCTACGGCGGTCCTCGGCGTCGGGCAAGAAGACGGGGAGGTGCGGCGCGTCTTAGGCGTCGCGAAGGTGGTGCCGGCGTGCGTCGGCGACGTCCGGACGTGGCGGGGCGAAGACGGCGGCCTTCGGTGCTCCGGCGGCTCTGGCGTCGACGGTGCAGCGGCTCCGACGGGACCTAGGGGCAAAAATCATGTCAAACGGATGCGCCTAGCCGCGGGAAATCATTTGACGAAGAAGGTGGATGCCGTGGTGGCTTACTGGCGACGGAAAGCTCCGGCGAGGTCCGTTCGGCCAGCGAGATGCGAACGACAACGGCGGTGGCTATGGGCGTCATGGGACGAAGCGAGATGGCGAGGATGGAAGAGGGGGTCCTGGCCTTTATATAAGCGAGGGCAGAGGGCTCGGGGCTGTGGATAAGCTCTATCCGAGCACGAGGCGGCCAGCAGTTGCGGGCGGCGAGGCGCGGATGTTTATCCCGCGCGGTGCGGGAGGTTGGGGACGAGCTGACGAGCGGGGCCCGCCTGGCAGTGGCAGCGGCGGTAGCGAGCGAGGGCGGGCGCGGGGCGGAAGGCTTCGGGCGCTCGGGCGCTGGCCTTGGGCCAAATGGCCAGCTGGGCCGGTTGGGGCACTCCTGGGCCGAACCCAGTTTCGGTCCAGGCTGCGGTTAGTGCGTGCGTGCGTTTTTTAACCAAAGACTAAAGTGTCCCTGAACAATTCAAATGAATTAATAAAAACACCACAATAATTTCTAAAATAACTACACAATATTTAGAGCCTAATGAACATTAACTTAAGCACATAACATTTTGAAAATATTTTCCTAATGCAATTAATGCACTTTTTGCAAATAAAATAAATACCAATAAACTTCAAAACTTCAAATAATATTCAAAATAAAATTTCCCACCCTTTTATATTTTGAGGAAGTCATCTTATCCCCTCTCATTTGTTTTTCGCGAGTGGAAAAATATTATTTGAATATTTCAAAAACTCCAAAATGCAAAGAAATATGATATGCATTGAATGATTCTATTAACATCCAAAATTAATAAAAAATGAGTTGTTTCAAACCTACCCCCCTTAAGATGAATCTCGTCCTTGAGATTCAGGTTGACCAGCAAAAAGGTGTGGATGATCCTGTCTAAGATCTTCCTCTCGTTCCCAAGTGGCTTCCTCCTCGGTGTGGTGACTCCACTGAACCTTGCAGAACTTGATGATCTTGGTATGAGTGATTCTCTCTGCAGTATCAAGAATCTTAATAGGCTTCTCCTCATAAGTCAGATCATTCTCCAACTGAATTGCCTCCAGTGGCACTGTATCTCTCAAAGGAATGTCCGCCATCTCTGCATGACACTTCTTCAGCTGGGAAACATGAAACACATCATGAACTCCCGACAAAGCCTCTGGTAATTCCAACTGGTATGCAACCTCTCCTCTGCGTTCCAGAATTCTGTATGGCCCCACAAATCCTGGTGCTAACTTACCTTTGACTCCAAATCTCTTAATACCTCGAAGTGGAGACACTCGAAGATATGCTCTATCTCCCACTTCATAGGTCTCTTCCTTGCGTTTAGCATCAGCATAACTCTTCTGCCTTGACTGAGCTATCTTAAGTCTGTCACGAATCAACTTGACCTTCTCCTCAGAATCTCTAATCAAATCAGGTCCAAACAATTTGCGATCTCCAACTCCATTCGACATCAAAGGTGTCCTGCATTTCCTGCCATACAATGCCTCGAAAGGGGTCATCTGCAAACTGGCTTGATAGCTGTTGTTGTATGAGAACTCTGCGTAAGGTAAGTTATCATCCCAACTAGACCCATAGTCTAGCGCACAAGCTCTCAACATGTCCTCCAGAATTTGATTGACTCTCTCTGTCTGCCCATCAGTCTGCGGATGGAAGGCTATACTGAACTCTAGCCTGGTACCCAAAGTTTCATGCAACTGATTCCAAAACTTTGAGGTAAACTGTGTTCCTCTATCTGATACGATGCTCCTCGGAACTCCATGCAGACATACGATCCTGGTCATATATATCTTTGCCAGCTTAGCACTTGTATAGGTGGTCTTCACTGGAATGAAGTGAGCAACCTTGGTCAAACGATCCACTATCACCCAAATGGAATCATAACTTGAACGGGTCCTGGGTAACCCCGTGATAAAGTCCATACCAAGTTTATCCCATTTCCAATCAGGTATCGACAACGGCTGAAGTAAACCTGCTGGTTTCTGATGCTCTGCCTTTACTCTCTAACATACATCACATATTGCCACATACTCGGCAATCTCTCTCTTCATACCGGCCCACCAAAAACTTTCCTTCAAGTCCAAGTACATCTTGGTGTTGCCTGGGTGTATCGAATATGGTGAGTCATGAGCCTCCTGAAGAATCAACTTCCCGATCTCCGGGTCATTGGGTACGCAAATCCATTGCTCAAACCATATGGTTCCATTTTCATCCTCACGGAATCCTTCTGCTTTCCCTTTGCTCATCATTTCCTTCATCTCAACAATACCTTGGTCCAACTTCTGGGCCTCTCTGATTCTTCCCAACAAGGTGGACTATACCTCGAGTGTGGCAACATAACCTCTTGGGACTATTTCCAACTGAAGGTCTCTAAGCTCATCACATAACTCCTGAGGTAAACCTCCTGATGTAAGGGTGTTAACATAACTCTTACGACTCAAAGCATCCGCCACAACATTGGCTTTTCCTGGATGATAATGAAGACTCATGTCATATAAGTTCCAACCACCTCCTTTGCCTGAGATTCAACTCCTTCTGCGTGAAGATATACTTCAAACTCTTGTGATCCGTGTAAACATCACAACGATTCCCAATAAGATAGTGTCTCCATGTCTTGAGTGCATGCACTACGGCTGCCAACTCCAAATCATGCGTGCATAGTTCAACTCATGAGGTCGAAGCTATCGTGAAGCATAAGCTACAACCTTTCCCTCTTGCATAAGAACACCTCCAAGTCCCTGACGTGAAGCATCACAGTACACCTGAAAGTCCTTGTGTACGTCAGGCAGGATTAGCACTGGGGCTGTGACCAAACGCTTCTTCAACTCTTGAAAGCTGGCTTCACACTCTTCAGTCCAAACGAACTTGGTGTCCTTCTTCAACAACGCTGTCATGGGCCTTGCAATCTTGGAGAAATTTTCAATAAATCTCCGATAATATCCTGCAAGTCCAAGGAAACTATGAATCTCGCCAACTATGGTGGGTGCATTCCATTCTGTGACTGACTCTACCTTGGTAGGGTCCACTGCAATCCCTTCACCTGACACTACATGTCCAAGGAATCCGACTTCCTTGAGCCAAAACTCACACTTGTTGAACTTGGCATAAAGTTGATGTTCTCTGAGCTTCTCCAAAACCAAGCGCAGATGTTCAGCGTGTTCCTCCTCATTCTTGGAGAAAACCAATATGTCATCAATGAATACCACAACGAACTTATCCAAGACCTCCATGAACACCTTGTTCATCATGCTCATAAAATAGGCAGGGGCATTAGTCAAATCAAAGGACATGACTGTATACTCATAAAGCTCATACCTTGTGGTAAAAGCTGTCTTGGGTATATCCTTCTCACGGATCTTCAACTGGTGATAACCCGATCGAAGATCGATCTTGGAGAAAACACTAGCTCCTTCTAGCTGGTCAAACAAGTCATTGATCATCGGCAGGAGATACTTGTTCTTGATGGTCACCTTGTTCAAAGAGCAGTAATCCACACACATCCTCAAGGTTCCATCCTTCTTCTCCACTAAGAGTACTGGGGCTCCCCAAGGTGATGAACTCGAGCGAATATACCTTTTCTCTAGCAACTCCTTAATCTGTTTCTTGACTTCCTCCAAATCATTGGCGGGCATCCGATATGGCCTCTTGGAGATAGGTCCTGTACCTGGCAGCAACTCAATAAAAAACTCAATCTCCCGATCTGGCGGCATACCCGGTAACTCCTCTGTAAATACATCGGGGTAATCCTTCACCACTAGTACTTCTTCCTGGACAACTCCCTTAAGAGAGTTCACCTGAGTCCTCTTAGGCTTAAGCCTAGATACATACTTGATCCTCTTCTTCTCTGGGGTGGTGAGTAAAATTGATCTACTAGCACAATCAATGTTTCCCTCATACTTGGACATCCAATCCATCCCCAGGATTACATCCAACCCTTGCGACTCTAGTATGATCATGTCTGTGGGAAAAACATGTCCCCCTATGTTCAAAGGAAACCGGAAACATCCTTGACTAGCCATAGACTCGGCTCCTGGGGAACTCACTAGAATGGGTGACTTAAGAGCTATGGTAGGCAACTTATGTTTATCCACGAATCCCCTTGATATGAATGAATGTGATGCACCAGTGTCAAAAAGAATGAGTGCTGGAAATGAATTAACCAAGAACTTACCGATCACTACGTCAGGCTGCTCATATACCTCTTCCACATTGACATGATTCATATGCCCCTTAGTGAAAGGGTTAGGCTTATTGCCTCCAGAATTCCCATTGCCATTTCCATTTCCATTCTGCGCCTCAGGACACTCATTGGAGTAGTGCCCCGTCTTCTTGCATTTGAAGCAAGTGATGTGACTTAAATCTTTCTTCATTGGTGTAGAAGAGTTGAAATGCTGCTGATTGCCATTCCCTCCATTGCCATTGCCATTGCCATGCTTGTGACCATGGTGGTTGTGTCCATTTCCTCCATGCTGAATGTGACCTCCATGGTTATGATGATTCCCTCCAAACTTGCTAGTGCCTGATCCAGAACTTCCTGAGTATGGGCTGAAGGAAATATGCCCTAGAGGCAATAATAAAGTTATTATTTATTTCCTTATATCATGTTAAAGGTTTATTATTCATGCTAGAATTGTATTAACCGGAAACATAATACATGTGTGAATACATAGACAAACAGAGTGTCACTAGTATGCCTCTACTTGACTAGCTCATTAATCAAAGATGGTTATGTTTCCTAACCATGAACAAAGAGTTGTTATTTGATTAATGAGATCACATCATTAGTTGAATGATCTGATTGACATGACCCATTCCATTAGCATAGCACCCGATCGTTTAGTATGTTGCTATTGCTTTTATCCATGACTTATACATGTTCCTTTAACTATGAGATTAGGCAACTCCCATTTACCGTAGGAACACTTTGTGTGCTACCAAACGTCACAACGTAACTGGGTGATTATAAAGGTGCTCTACAGGTGTCTCCGAAGGTACATGTTGGGTTGGCGTATTTCGAGATTAGGATTTGTCACTCCGATTGTCGGAGAGGTATCTCTGGGCCCTCTCGGTAATGCACATCACATAAGCTATGCAAGCATTGCAACTAATGTGTTAGTTGTGAGATGATGTATTACGGAACGAGTAAAGAGACTTGCCGGTAACGAGATTGAACTAGGTATTGGATACCGACGATCGAATCTCGGGCAAGTAACATACCGATGACAAAGGGAACGATGTATGTTGTTATGCGGTCTGACCGATAAAGATCTTCATAGAATATGTAGGAGCCAATATGGGCATCCAGGTCCCGCTATTGGTTATTGACCGGAGACGTGTCTCAGTCATGTCTACATTGTTCTCGAACCGTAGGGTCCGCACGCTTAACGTTTCGATGACAGTTATATTATGAGTTTATGAGTTTTGATGTACCGAAGGAGTTCGGAGTCCCGGATGAGATCGGGGACATGACGAGGAGACTTGAAATGGTCGAGACGTAAAGATCGATATATTGGACGACTATATTCGGACATCGGAAAGGTTCTGAGTGATTCAGGTATTTTCGGGAGTATCGGGGAGTTACGGGATTACGGGAGAAGTAATGGGCCTTGATCGGCTTTAGTGGGAAGAGGAAAAGGCTGCTGCGCCCCCCTCCCCTCTAGTCCGAATTGGACTAGGGAAAAGGGGGCCGGCCACCTCTCCTTCTCCTCCTATTCCTTCTCCCTTCCTCCCCTCTTGGTGGACTCCTACTAGGACTTGGAGTCCTAGTAGGACTCCACATCCTGGCCGCACCAAGCCTTGGTCGGCCTCCTCCTCCTCCATCCTTTATATACAGGGGCAGGGGGCACCCCATAGACACACAAGTTGATCTTTGTGATCGTTCCTTAGCCGTGTGCGGTGCCCCCCTCCACCATATTCCACCTCGGTCATATCGTTGCAGTGCTTAGGCGAAGCCCTGCGCCGGTAACACATCAAGATCGTCACCACGCCGTCGTGCTGACGGAACTCTTCCCCGACGCTTTGCTGGATCGGAGCCCGGGGATCGTCATCGAGCTGAACGTGTGCCAAGAACTCGGAGGTGCCGGAGTAACGGTGCTGTGATCGGTTGGATCGTGAGGAGAACGTACGACTACTTCCTCTACGTTGTGTCAACGCTTCCGCTTCGGTCTACGAGGGTACGTAGACAACACTCTCCCCTCTCGTTGCTATGCATCACCATGATCTTACATGTGCGTAGGAAATTTTTTGAAATTACTACGTTCCCCAACAGTGGTATCCGAGCCTAGGTTTTTATGGTTTGATGTTATTTGCACGAGTAGAACACAAGTAAGTTGTGGACGATACAAGTCATACTGCCTACCAGCATGTCATACTTTGGTTCAGCAGTATTGTTGGACGAGACGATCCGGACCAACCTTACGCGTACGCTTACGCGAGACCGGTTCCCTCGACGTGCTTTGCACATAGATGGCTTGCGGAAGACTGTCTCTCCAACTTTAGTTGAACCGAGTGTGGCTACGCCCGGTCCTTGAGAAGGTTAAAACGGAGTCTATTTGACAAACTATCGTTGTGGTTTTGATGCGTAGGTAAGATGAGTTCTTGCTTAAGCCCGTAGCAGCCACGTAAAACTTGCAACAACAAAGTAGAGGACGTCTAACTTGTTTTTGCAGGGCATGTTGTGATGTGATATGGTCAAGACATGATGCTATATTTTATTGTATGAGATGATCATGTTTTGTAACCGAGTTATCAGCAACCGGCAGGAGCCATATGGTTGTCGCTTTATTGTATGCAATGCAATCGCCCTGTAATGCTTTACTTTATCACTAAGCGGTAGCGATAGTCGTAGAAGCATAAGATTGGCGAGACGACAACGATGCTACGATGGAGATCAAGGTGTCGCGCCGGTGACGATGGTGATCATGACGGTGCTTCGAAGATGGAGATCACAAGCACAAGATGATGATGGCCATATCATATCACTTATATTGATTGCATGTGATGTTTATCTTTTATGCATCTTATCTTGCTTTGATTGACGGTAGCATTATAAGATGATCTCTCACTAATTATCAAGAAGTGTTCTCCCTGAGTATGCACCGTTGCGAAAGTTCTTCGTGCTGAGACACCACGTGATGATCGGGTGTGATAGGCTCTACGTTCAAATACAACGGGTGCAAAACAGTTGCACACGCGGAATACTCAGGTTATACTTGACGAGCTATGCATATAAGATATGACCTCGGAACACGGAGACCGAAAGGTCGAGCGTGAATCATATAGTAGATATGATCAACATAGTGATTTTCACCATTGAAACTACTCCATCTCACGTGATGATCGGACATGGTTTAGTTGATTTGGATCACGTGATCACTTAGAAGATTAGAGGGATGTCTATCTAAGTGGGAGTTCTTAAGTAATATGATTAATTGAACTTTAATTTATCATGAACTTAGTCCTGGTAGTATTAGCATATCTATGTTGTAGATCAGTAGCTCGCATTGTTGCTTCCCTGTGTTTATTTTGATATGTTCCTAGAGAAAATTGTGTTGAAAAATGTTAGTAGCAATGATGCGGATTGGATCCGTAATCTGAGGTTTATCCTCATTGCTGCACAGAAGAATTTTGTCCTTGATGCACCGCTAGGTGACGGACCTTTTGCAGGAGCAGATGCAGACGTTATGAACGTTTTGCTAGCTCAATATGATGACTACTTAATAGTTTAGTGCACCATGCTTAACGGCTTAGAATCGGGACTTCAAAGACGTTTTGAACGTCATGGACCATACGAGATGTTCCAGGAGTTGAAGTTAATATTTCAAGCAAATACCCGAGTTGAGAGATATGAAGTCTCCAACAAGTTCTATAGCTAAAAGATGGAGGAGAATCGCTCAACTAGTGAGCATGTGCTCAGATTGTCTGGGTACTACAATCGCTTGAATCAAGTGGGAGTTAATCTTCCAGATAAGATAGTGATTGACAGAATTCTCTAGTCACCATCACCAAGTTAGTAGAACTTCGTGATGAACTATAATATGCAAGGGATAACGGAAAATATTCCCAAGCTCTTCGCGATGCTAAAATCGGCGAAGGTAGAAATCAAAGAAAAACATCAAAAATGTTGATGGTTGACAAGATCACTAGTTTCAAGAAAAGGGCAAAAGGAAAGAAGGGGAACTTCAAGAAGAACGGCAAGCAAGTTGCTGCTCAAGTGAAAAAGCCCAAGTCTGGTCCTAAGCCTGAGACTAAGTGCTTCTACTGCAAAGGGACTGGTCACTGGAAGCGGAACTACCCCAAGTGATTGGAGGATAAGAAGGATGGCAAAGTGAACATAAGTATATTTGATATACATGTAACTGATGTGTACTTTACTAGTGTTCATAGCAACCCCTCAGTATTTGGTACTAGTTCAAGTTGCTAAGATTAGTAACTCGAAACGGGAGTTGCAGAATGAACAAAGACTAGTTAAAGGGCAAGGTGACGATGTGTGTTGGAAGTGGTTCCAAGATTGATATGATCATCATCACACACTCCCTATACTTTCGGGATTAGTGTTGAAACTAAATAAGTGTTATTTGGTGTTTGCGTTGAGCATGAATATGATTTGATCATGTTAATTGCAATACAGTTATTCATTTAAGTTAGAGAACAATTGTTGTTTTGTTTACATGAATAAAACCTTCTATGGTCATACACACCAATGAAAATAGTTCATTGGATCTCGCTCGTAGTGATACACATATTCATAATATTGAAACCAAAAGATGCGAAGTTAATAATGATAGTGCAACCTATTTGTGGCACTGCCGTTTAGGTCATATTGGTGTAAAGCGCATGAAGAAACTCCATGCTGATGGGATTTTGGAATCACTTGATTATGAATCACTTGATGCTTGCGAACCATGCCTCTTGGGCAAGATGACTAAAACGCCGTTCTCCGGAACAATGGAGCAAGCAACAGATTTGTTGGAAATCATACATACTGATGTATATGGTCCGATGAATATTAAGGCTCGCGACAAGTATCATTATTTTCTAACCTTCACAGATGATTTGAGCAGATATGGGTATATCTACTTGATGAAACATAAGTCTGAAACGTTTGAAAAGTTCAAAGAATTTTAGAGTGAAGTGAAAATCATTGTGACAAGAAAATAAGGTTTCTACGATCTGATCGCGGAGACAAATATTTGAGTTACGAGTTTGGTCTTCAATTAAAACAATGTGGAATAGTTTCACAAATTCATGCCACCTGGAACACCACAGCATAATGGTGTGTCCGAACGTCATAACCGTACTTTATTGGATATAGTACAATCTATGATGTCTCTTACCGATCTACCACTATCGTTTTTGGGGTTATGCATTAAAGACAGCTGCATTCACGTTAAAAAGGGCACCATCTAAGTCCGTTGAGACGACACAATCTGAACTATGGTTTGGCAAGAAACCAAAGTTGTCGTTTCTTAAAGTTTGGGGTTGCGATGCTTATGTGAAAAATTTCATCCTGATAAGCTCAAACCCAAATCGGAGAAATGTGTCTTCATAGGATACCCAAAGGAGACTGTTGGGTACACCTTCTATCACAGATCCGAATGCAAGACTTTTGTTGCTAAGAATGGATCCTTTCTAGAGAAGGAGTTTCTCTCGAAAGAAGTGAGTGGGAGGAAAGTAGAAAACTTGATAAGGTAATTGTACCTTCTCCCTTATTGGAAAGTAGTTCATCACAGAAATCTGTTCTTGTGACTACTACACCAATTAGTGAGGAAGCTAATGATGATGATCATGTAACTTCAGATCAAGTAACTACCGAATCTCGTAGGTAAACCATAGTGAGATCCGCACCAGAGTGGTACGGTAATCTTGTTCTGGAAGTCATGTTACTAGACCATGACGAACTTGCGAACTATGAGGAAGCGATGATGAGCCCAGATTCCGCGAAATGGTTTGAGGCCATGAAATCTGAGATATGATCCATGTATGAGAACAAAGTATGGACTTTGATGGATTTGCCCGATGATCGGCAAAGCCATAGAAAATAAATGGATCTTCAAGAGGAAGACGGACGCTGATAGTAGTGTTACTATCTACAAAGCTAGAATTGTCGCAAAAGGTTTTCGACAAGTTCAAAGTGTTGACTACGATGAGAGTTTCTCACTCGTATCTATGCTTAAGTCTGTCTGAATCATATTAGCAATTGCCGCATTTTATGAAATCTGGCAAATGGATAAACAAAACTGCATTCCTTAATAGATTTATTAAAGAAGAGTTGTATATGATGCAACCAGAAGGTTTTGTCAATCCTAAAGGTGCTAACAAAATATGCAAGCTCCAGCGGTCCATCTATGAACTGGTGCAAGCATCTCGGAGTTGGAATATACACTTTGATAAGTTGATCAAAGCATATAGTTTTATACAGACTTGCCGTGAAGCCTGTATTTACAAGAAAGTGAGTGGGAGCACTACAGCATTTCTGATAAGTATATGTGAATGACATATTGTTGATCGGAAATAATGTAGAATTATTCTGCAAAGCATAAAGGAGTGTTTGAAAGGAGTTTTTCAAAGAAAGACCTCGATGAAGCTGCTTACATATTGAGCATCAAAATCTATAGAGATAGATCAAGACGCTTGATAAGTTTTTTCAATGAGTACATACCTTGACAAGATTTTGAAGTAGTTCAAAATGGAACAGTCAAAGAAAGAGTTCTTTCCTGTGTTACAAGGTATGAAGTTGAGTAAAGACTCAAAACTCGACCACGGCAGAAGATAGAAAGAGAATGAAAGTCATTCCCTATGCCTTGGCCATAGGTTCTATAAAGTATGCCATGCTGTGTACCAGATCTATTGTATACCCTACACTGAGTTTGGCAAGGGAATACAATAGTGATCTAGGAGTAGATCACTGGACATCGGTCAAAATTATCCTTAGTGGAATAAGGATATGTTTCTCGATTATGGACGTGACAGAAAGGTTCGCCGTAAAGGGTTACGTCGATGCAAGTTTTGACACTGATCTGGATGACTCTAAGTCTCGATCTAGATACATATTGAAAGTGGGAGCAATTAGCTAGAGTAGCTCTGTGTGGAGTATTGTAGACATAGAATTCGCAAAATACTTACGGATCTGTATGTGACAGACCCGTTGACTAAAATTATCTCACAAGCAAAACATGATCACACCTTAGTACTCTTTGGGTGTTAATCACATAGCGATGTGAACTAGATTACTGACTCTAGTAAACCCTTTGGGTGTTGGTCACATATCGATGTGAACTATGGGTGTTAATCACATGGTGATGTGAACTATTGTTGGTAAATCACATGGCGATGTGAACTAGATTATTGACTCTAGTGCAAGTGGGAGACTGAAGGAAATATGCCCTAGAGGCAATAATAAAGTTATTATTTATTTCCTTATATCATGTTAAAGGTTTATTATTCATGCTAGAATTGTATTAACCGGAAACATAATACATGTGTGAATACATAGACAAACAGAGTGTCACTAGTATGCCTCTACTTGACTAGCTCATTAATCAAAGATGGTTATGTTTCCTAACCATGAACAAAGAGTTGTCATTGATTAACGAGATCACATCATTAGTTGAATGATCTGATTGACATGACCCATTCCATTAGCATAGCACCCGATCGTTTAGTATGTTGCTATTGCTTTTATCCATGACTTATACATGTTCCTTTAACTATGAGATTATGCAACTCCCATTTACCGTAGGAACACTTTGTGTGCTACCAAACGTCACAACGTAACTGGGTGATTATAAAGGTGCTCTACAGGTGTCTCCGAAGGTACATGTTGGGTTGGCGTATTTCGAGATTAGGATTTGTCACTCCGATTGTCGGAGAGGTATCTCTGGGCCCTCTCGGTAATGCACATCACATAAGCCTTGCAAGCATTGCAACTAATGTGTTAGTTGTGAGATGATGTATTACGGAACGAGTAAAGAGACTTGCCGGTAACGAGATTGAACTAGGTATTGGATACCGACGATCGAATCTCGGGCAAGTAACATACCGATGACAAAGGGAACGACGTATGTTGTTATGCGGTCTGACCGATAAAGATCTTCGTAGAATATGTAGGAGCCAATATGGGCATCCAGGTCCCGCTATTGGTTATTGACCGGAGACGTGTCTCGGTCATGTCTACATTGTTCTCGAACCGTAGGGTCCGCACGCTTAACGTTTCGATGACAGTTATATTATGAGTTTATGAGTTTTGATGTACCGAAGGAGTTCGGAGTCCTAGATGAGATCGGGGACATGACGAGGAGTCTCGAAATGGTCGAGACGTAAAGATCGATATATTGGACGACTATATTCGGACATCGGAAAGGTTCTGAGTGATTCGGGTATTTTCGGGAGTATCGGGGAGTTACGGGATTACGGGAGAAGTAATGGGCCTTGATGGGCTTTAGTGGGAAGAGGAAAAGGCTGTTGCGCCGCCCCTCCCCTCTAGTCCGAATTGGACTAGGGAAAAGGGGGCCGGCCACCTCTCCTTCTCCTCCTATTCCTTCTCCCTTCCTCCCCTCTTGGTGGACTCCTACTAGGACTTGGAGTCCTAGTAGGACTCCACATCCTGGTCGCACCAAGCCTTGGCCGGCCTCCTCCTCCTCCATCCTTTATATACAGGGGCAGGGGGCACCCCATAGACACACAAGTTGATCTTTGTGATCGTTCCTTAGCCGTGTGCGGTGCCCCCCTCCACCATATTCCACCTCGGTCATATCGTTGCAGTGCTTAGGCGAAGCCCTGCGCCGGTAACACATCAAGATCATCACCACGCCGTCGTGATGACGGAACTCTTCCCCGACGCTTTGCTGGATCGGAGCCCGGGGATCGTCATCGAGCTGAACGTGTGCCAAGAACTCGGAGGTGCCGGAGTAACGGTGTTGTGATCAGTTGGATCGTGAGGAGAACGTACGACTACTTCCTCTACATTGTGTCAACGCTTCCGCTTCGGTCTACGAGGGTACGTAGACAACACTCTCCCCTCTCGTTGCTATGCATCACCATGATCTTACATGTGCGTAGGAAATTTTTTGAAATTACTACGTTCCCCAACATGGGCTGTAGTGGGGTTTCTGTTGAATGCCAGAGTTATACTTCCCATGACCGTACTTCCTCTTACGATTCTCCATCTGCTGGTGCTTGCCTTAGAGAATGGTAGCCTTATCAACCAGCTCCTGATAGTTCGCAAAGATCGCCACACTCCCAACTCATCGTTCAGTCCCTCCAGAAACTTCTCCTGCTTGGCTGCATCAGTGGCCACGTCCTCTGGGGCATAACGGGCCAACTTACTGAACTCATCAACATAATAAGATACCGTGCGTCCTCCCTAGCGCAAGCTGCGGAACTCCTTCTTCTTCAGACTCATGGCTCCAGCTGAGACATGAGCAGTGCGGAACGCCTGCTGGAACTGAGTCCAAGTCATAGTCTCCATGGGATATGTGGTGGTGTATTTCTCCCACCAAGCAGCGGCCGGGCCATCCAGTTGATGGGCGGCAAACTTCACCTTCTCAGCATCATTGCATCCTGCGACGATCGGCTCCATGCTGCTGGAGAACACGGGTGGGTTTAGCCTCAGAAAACAGGTAAGACTGTCAACTGGGGGTGGTGGCGGTGGGTTGTTGTTGTTGTTGTTCTTGTTGTTGCTGCTGCTGTTGCTGTTGCTGTTGCTGTTGCTGCTGTTGCTGTTGCTGTTGTTGTTGCTGCTGTTGTTGCTGCTGTTGTTGCTGCTGTTGTTGCTGCTGTTGTTGCTGTTGTTGTTGCTGTTGTTGTTGTTGTTGTTGTTGTTGTTGTTGTTGTTGTTGTTGTTGTTGTTGTTGTTGTTGTTGTTGTTGTTGTTGTTGTTGTTGTTGTTGTTGTTGTTGTTGTTGTTGTTGTTGTTGTTGTTCTGGTTCTGGTTCTGAATGAGCATCTGCATAAGAGCATTCTGCTGTTGGATCAATTACGTGAGCTCTGGCAGAAAGTTGAATCCGGGGTCACGTCTTGGAGGCATCTGATGGGTTTAGAGTGGATGAGAAGTTAGAATAGAATAAGGCCTAGTGAGTAAAATAACACTACCCATATGCACATGATAGCAATAAAACTTCAAATCACTCCAATTCAATTCCAATCAAAGAGGTTCACAAGAACAATCAAACCTAAGGTAACACTAGTAGAAAAGGGGGCAACGGTCCAGGCCGGGTCAGCCCATTAGTCTCGGTTCAATCTAGAACCGGGACCAATGGGTGCATTGGACCCGGTTCGTGAGCCCAGGGGGCCAGCCGGGCCACGTGGGCCATTGGTCCCGGTTCGTCTGGACCTTTTGATCCCGGTTGGTGGGACGAACCGGGACCAACGGGTCTGGCTCCTGGCCCACCACCATTGGTCCCGGTTCGTGGCATGAACCGGGACCAAAGGCTCCTCTTTAGTCCCGGTTCATGCCACGAACCGGGACTAAAGGGTTGGCCCTCGTTGCACCCAGAGTTTAGTCCCACCTCGCCAACCGAAGGGCGCCCACACCTGTTTATAAGCCCGTCCCTCTCTACGTTGTTGAGCTCCTCTCAAAGTGAAAATAGATGCACCTATAGAGGAAATTGGACCTAAATTCATAAATAGAAATTGATTATGAATTTATGTTTAATTTTCTCTATAAGTGCATCTATGTTCACTAACAGAGAAAATTTTATTTTTTGTGACCTAAAAGAAAAAAGAAATCACTAAAAAACTATAACTATTTAGTTCTAAGTAGAAATGAAAAAATAAATAGCAAAAAAGAAAAAAATACCTATAATATTTGTTATGACTAACTCAAATTACCAAATTGAGTATAATGGCACTAACAGAAAGTTTATAGTAAAGTTATTCATAAACTACTGATTCACACAAATTTAAAAAAATTCAAATTTAAACTATTCAAATTTTAAAACTAATGGCACTAACAGAAAGTTTATAATTTTTGTGACCTAAAATAAAAAAGAAATCACTACAAAAAAAAGTGCCACCTACTATTAAATAGCAGGAAAAAGATTGACTCAAAAATCAATTTTAACTATTCTAATTTGAAAACTAATGGCACTAACAGAAAGTTTATAATTTTTGGTATCTCTGTGCAGAAAGATTGTACATAGTAAATATAATACACAAAGTGTTTTCACACAAATCTAGTAAACTAGTAATTCACACAAATTTTAAAAAATTCAAATTTAAACTATTCAAAATTTAAAGCTAATGGCACTAACAGAAAGTTTATAATTTTTGTGACCTAAAAGAAAAAAGAAATCACTAAAAAACTATAAGTATTTAGTTCTAAGTAGAAATGAAAAAATAAATAGAAAAAAAAGAAAAAAATGCCACCTACCGGGCCAGCACGGCCTGAATACGACTAGAAACCCAACCCTGGGCCAGGATTCAGGCCCGCAACAGGCCCAGTAGGCCCACACGCATTGCAGTGTTCAATTAGGCCCATAAGCCTGCATTTCAGAGGAGTTCGAGAGGGAAGAGGCAGCAGAGCTTATAAACAGGTGTTGGCCACTCCCAACTAGCGAGGTGGGACTAAACTCCCACCACCGCGCCAGCGCAAGGCCATTGGTCCCGGTTGGTGGCACCAACCGGGTCTAAAGGGGGAATTGGTACCGGTTCGTGGCATGAACCGGTACCAATGCCCCCCTTTAGTCCCAGTTGGTGGCACAAACCGGGACTAAAGGCCGCTGCTTCCCGTCATTTGGGCTGCTGAAAAGAGGCCTTTGGTCCCGGTTGGTGGCACCAACCGGGACTAAAGTGGGCATTGGTACCGGTTGTTCTCACGAACCGGGACCAATGCTCTGCCTATATAAGATGCACTCATGAAATTTTGGTTCAGTTCGTTCTTCCCCGCCCACCCGACGCCGCCAGGCTGCCCGCCGGATCCGCCTCGTCGCCCCGCGCCGCCCCGTCGTCGCCGTCGTTGCCCCGCGCCGCCCCGTCGCCGCCGTCGTCGCCCCGCGCCGCCCCGATCGGCGCCGTTGCCGCCCCCCGCCCCGCGACGTCGCCCCGCCCCGCCCCGACCCTGCCCGTCGCCGAGCCGCCCCGCGCCGCACCTCGCCGCCGCCGTCGCCGTCGCTGTCGCCGTCCCCGACACCGTCGCCGTGAGCAACTGATTTAATTTGATGTTACTAGTATAGTTAATTGAGTTAGATTTTGTTAGATTTTTTTGTAGTTCATAGATTTTTTTGTTAGATGTGTAGTTCATAGATTTTTCTGTTAGATTTTTTTCATATTGTGTAATTAATTTGTTCATATTGTCTTGGATTTATTTATGATTTTTTTGTTCATAGTATTTTCTTTGTCAATTTATTGTGTATGTATAGGAGAATTGTGAATGATATATGTCATTTATGAATATGTTCATATTTAGAATAGAGGAAAAAGGAAAAAATAAGAAGAGAAAGTGTTTAATATAATTAGTTAGAAAAATAATAGAACTATATATAGTTAAACTAGTTTATTTTTAGTAAGTCGTACTATTTTATTTTATTTATAGTAAGTGCTTCATATATAGTTGAACTAGCTAGTTGATTTAATAAACTACTTTATTTAACTATATATAGAAGTAGTTCCCGCATCGACGTCCACCGCCCGCGACGATACTAGCTGTATTAGTGATGCTATATGTATGATAGTATTCGAGGAGATGATGTACTTTTGCTTATAATTGAATACATGCTAATTTGAATACTACTTTATTTTATGATTTGGTTTTGCTTATTGAATGCTCATATTGGAAAAGTACTCCTACTTTGAATGCTAAAATTGGAGAGCACTAGCTATGCAGAAATCTATGAGCCCCCTCCATCATCCACGCCGTCGTGGGGGTAGCTTCTCCTTCATTCCCGTGGCCTAGACAATTTGGTGTAATAATGCACTTTGGAATGAAGGAGGAGCTACGTACCATCACCGATAGTCAACTCGTGATTACTAATATTGATCTAATTATGAACATAGGCCGGAAATGTCGTACTCGGACGACGGAAGTCTCCCGGGGGAGTGCGACTGGTGCCACGACAATCGAGGTCTGTGCGACAGACCTCACCTGGACGATGATCGGCGCTTCAGCATTAAGCTCGAGGAGACCTTCGAAGTTGAAACGGTACGCAACGACGATAAGTGTTTTTTTCATAATTAAGCATGACTTCAACTATTTCATCGTGTAATTTTCATCTTTTACAATTCGAGTATAGTTTATCCCATGCCATGCAAGACACTATGTCTTGGAGAGGATGGATTTTGAAGACCATGAAAATTTTGAAACGAAGAAAATTCACCTAAGGACCCATCATGATGTGGATTTTGAAGTAAAGTTGTATAATGCTGAGAGCGTAACCCATTTTGGTTGCAAAAATTGGGAATCATTTTTGCAAATTGTATGGTTTTGATGAGGGTATGCTTGTCACCATGGATCTTGGTGATCCTGAAATCGAGCAAGACAATATGGACATTTGGGTCCTTGTTGATACGCCTCCAGTTCTACCGCTATGTGAGTCTCTCAAACATAGTTAATTATTAACTAATTTATGTTGTTCATTTGAAAATAGTGGACAACTTATTTCCATTGACAGCTTATTTTGAAGTATCAAAGAATGTGCAGAAGATGGTAGATAGAACTTACTACACCGATGGCTCTGAGTTAACTTACAAGGAGAAAACTCATCTGGTTGGATTTTGTAATGATCTTGAGAATTACAATATCTACAATCGAACTCCTCAACATTATGGTCATTACGTGCCACTAGTGCACGTGTTAAACTACGGTAACCACCATGGAGATACCCTGGTAAGATTTTTTACTATTACAACATCCGTGCATCTTTTTTCATACTTCTAAAACTAGTACATCATTGCTAACCACGAAGTTATTACTATGATTTTCAACAAAGAATCCCAGAGGATTGTGTGCTTCATTTGATGTATCAGAATGGCAGCCTTCGTGTTTTGAACATATATCCAGGCCATCCTACGAATCTCAACTGTCCATACCGGATTTCTAAAAGAAGTGGAGACATGACAATCAAAGAATGGAAAAAATGTATGGACAGTCGTAAGGAGCTTCTTGGAAGCAAAAGGAAGCGAAGCACAAGAATTGGAGACAGGATGATCTCCATTCTTCATAATGGAGAGCCAGGGTCTATATTGTTTTATGCTATTTTACCTTAAGTGTGTTTAGGTCCTACCTGATACTGATGATCATGTGCTAAGAACAATTATGTAGGGTTGGGTTCGATGACTATGAGGATGATGATCGTATGACTTATTATTAATAACGAGTAGAAGTTGTATGATGATGCTTGATTAGTAGGACTTGTTATTATATATGATGATCTATGATGCGAGCATGCATGAGTTATTATATATCTGCGGGTGAAATGAACATAGCAGTAGCGTTGGTAAACCAAGGATGAAGATATAAGAGAGGACACTTCTCTCTATTAGCTAGCTAATAACAACCTAAAAATAACCCCCTAAACCCCTAAAACAACCACTTTTTTTTAAAAAAAAAGAAAACCTCAGCTCCAGCCAGTTGCTGACGCGTGGAAGCCTTTTGGTCTCGGTTTATGTCATCAACCAGGACCAAAGGCCCCCCCTGCCTGGGCTGCCGGCAGCGGCCACGTGGTTTGAACCGGGACTAAAGGGGGGAGGTATTAGTAACGACCCTTTAGTCCCGGTTCATGAACCGAGACTAAAGGCCCTTACGAACCGGGACAAATGCCCTGTTTTCTACTAGTGTAAGCCATGTCACAAGATTTGACAAGGTCTTACAAATGAAGTAAAACAAATCGGATAACAAAATCAAATTTCTAACTCTCATGGTGGTATAAAATCTAACTCTCATCGGATGAAGACCAGTCAACCATGTTGACATCAGGTGTCCTTGCATCACTGTCTGTTTCGTCATCTCCAAGCTCATCATCCTGGTCCTTGTCCTGGCTGACGTAATCTCCATAAGAGTGATCCTCCTGGATGTTTTCTCCCTCATCCAGCTTCTCCTCGGCCTCCTCAAGCTCAAGCTTCAGATCGTCGATCTTCTCCTGCAGTGCGTCCAGCTCTCCCTCGTGCTCGATGCGAGCATCCTGGATTTCCTCCTCAAGATCGGCCTTGCGAGTCATGAGGTTCTTGATGACGATCATGTTGTCAGACAGCTCCAGCTCCATCATACGAATGTGATCCTCCATGTCCTGGATATGGGATGCTATCGTCTCGTCCTCCAGGGTACGCACCACATCTCCATTTGCGTCATGGCATCCGTACATCACGAAGGAGGTCTACTTGAGGTCCTCGTCATACTCCTCCCGAATGCGTCCGAGAGCAATGTGAGCAGCGATGCCCCTACCCAAGCCCCATGTTACAGTATCCACATGGAAATCAATGGGCTTGGTGCGGTTTCCGAGGATGCGTCCGGGGATATGGGAATCGATCCTCCAACGTGTCTCCTCGGGCAGGGTGGCTGCGAAGGTTCTAGTGAATGTGGGAACCGTCCAAAAGGCATGGTCTCATCGGGTTGCTCAAACTCAACAATGGCGGATGACATCTACATTTTGAAAGAGAAAAGAAATTAGTACTGAAGTAGAGAAGGTATGAGACCAAAGGATATATAGGGAAAGTGAAAAGAATATAGATTTTTTATCCTATGGCTTTTCCATTTTCTAGGGGTCGCGTCCTACAATCAACATGTGCTCTGATACCATCTTGTGGTGACCCGACTCGGTAAGAGTCGAAGTATCTGTGCTTACCGTGCTAGTCCCTGGATCGACTTGCTAGCACACACAGTACTCGATGAAATAACAAACATAACACACATCTCTTTATTACATCAATAGTCCAGAAGCAATACATTTATTACAAAATAGGGCATAGAGCCAGTAAACAAATACCGCGGAAGCAAAGTAGTAAATGAGTCCAATTCCACGAGCAAGGTTGAGTGTAGAACATCGACCTATCGCACCTTAATCCTCGTCGGATATATCTGCAACGTGATAAGTTGTAGCCATATAGGTCAGTACATTGAATGTACTGGAAGTCACATCATAAGTGTAAAGAACCTACTTGTACATGCAATTTAGCTGGTGGAAAGCTCTAAGTTTAGTTTTTTTTGCATAAAGCTAGTTTTTCCCCATTAGAAAATATGTTATTCTACTACTACACATGTGCATAGGGTGAGTTGGCAAACCCAACTCCGTCCATTCCCAAGTTTCATTTAAAACCCAACTGTTTAATTAAATATGAGGAGATCTCCCGACATTTTCACTACTAGATGCTCAACTTGTCCGTAACCGGGGACACGACTAATCGATTAGGTTGACACTCTGCAGAGGTTGCGCACTTTTCCTCACAAGACTCGACCACCTCCATGATCAAAAGAACGAGACATAGTCTTTCGAAAATGTTCCCCCTTAACCCACGGATAGGCCGGTACACCTACATCATTCAACATCTGCTAGCCCATCCCGGAAGGGGTCACACTAACTACTCAACTAAGCCAGAGCCCATATTGGCTTGTGGCTGCACACGTAAGCTTCTAGACATGAGAATACGATTGATCTCTTTGAGCCTGAGCGAACGGTCCACTAGTGGTGCACCACCATGGATTTCCCATGCGTGCCCCACTATACTTCGCCACCTTTCCAACAAGTTTCCTCCCAGGTAGTTCATTAATTATCTTAGGTCCTATTTACTACATTGTCACTCATACTTTACAATGATCACTCCCCAATCCACGTCTACTTAGCGAAGCAACATAATGTAAAACGATGGCGACAATGCTAATTATAAGGTTCAGACCTACCTCAATGAACTACTGGGTGAAAAGCATAGTCATGCGGTATCAATTCCTATCATGCAATCCTACCGCAAAGAACTAAGTGCGTAATAAAAACATAGGTAATGAAACATGATCAAGATGCAACTTCCCTTGGTACTGCTGGTTGAATTCTAAAGACTGATAATATTCTGCTTCGCACTCCGCGCAATCTATCGCAAAGAAGATAAACAAACATAAGCAAACATTTCAGAGAACCAAGACGAACGTGCAAAGCAAAAAGTCTTCGGAAACAACCCAATGAACAAGCAACACACTTAACTAGCAGGAAAATATTCTAAGTGCAAAACAACATAGGCACATGGTTCAAGAAGTGATGTGGACTATAGTGCATACTATGCATACTAGTAAAAATATTAATAGGCAGATTATAGTGTGTGAAAATTATTGTGACAAAGGTCTAGGTGATAGGGTTTGGCTACGGTGACATAGTGCAAAAAGAATCAACTTAATCGGAGCTACGGTTTGAGAGATATGGCCATTTGAAGTTCGAATTCGAATCTGAATAAATTCAAATTTGAATCTGACAAAAGTTTGCAAAAAGTATACCACTGGATATATCTAAACAATACGAAGAATTGGCCGCTGGTTTCATCGAGTTTGGATCTACGGTTTAAAAGTTATGGCTAATCTAAGTTCAGGGACTAATCTGTGATAAAAGGGACTAAACAGAGAAGAAAACTATCACAACCAAGTCCCTGGCCATGTGGCGGCTCGTGGCTGGCCGAGTAGCGTCCGCCGCGGAGGCTATACGGCGAACGACCGCTAAATAAGAAAAACAGTGGCGACGCCTAACTAAAGAAAAATCGACACTCAGTTTAAATAAACCACACGGTCTAAGGGAACCGCGGTTAACCGCGTACCTTTTCGCAAAATAAAAAAACGAACCTAATCTAATCTGGGCCGTCGATGCTCGATCTAACGGAAGGGAGTGGGGCGGCGTCTTACAGCGGGTGGTGGTGGCCGACGACGAGCAGAGGACGGCGGAGCGACGTCGGGTGATGGCGGGGCAGCGCCTACGGCGGTCCTCGGCGTCGGGGAAGAAGACGGGGAGGTGCGGCGCGTCTTAGGCGTCGCGAAGGTGGTGTCGGCGTGCGTCGGCGACGTCCGTACGGGGCGGGGCGAAGACCGCGGCCTTCGGTGCTCCGGCGGCTCTGGCGTCGACGGTGCGGCGGCTCCGACGGGACCTAGGGGCAAAAATCATGTCAAACGGATGCGCCTAGCCGCGGGAAATCATTTGACGAAGAAGGTGGATGCCGTGGTGGCTTACTGGCGACGGAAAGCTCCGGCGAGGTCTGTTCGGCCAGCGAGATGCGAACGACAACGGCGGTGGCTATGGGCGGCATGGGACGAAGCGAGATGGCGAGGATGGAAGAGGGGGTCCTGGCCTTTATATAAGCGAGGGCAGAGGGCTCGGGGCTGCGGATAAGCTCTATCCGAGCACGAGGCGGCCAGCAGTTGCGGGCGGCGAGGCGCGGATGTTTATCCCGCGCGGTGCGGGAGGTTGGGGACGAGCTGACGAGCGGGGCCCGCCTAGCAGTGGCAGCGGCGGTAGCGAGCGAGGGCGGGCGCGGGGCGGAAGGCTTCGGGCGCTCGGGCGCTGGCCTTGGGCCAAATGGCCAGCTGGGCTGGTTGGGGCACTCCTAGGCCGAACCCAGTTTCGGTCCAGGCTGCGGTTAGTGCGTGCGTGCGTTTTTTTAACCAAAGACTAAAGTGTCCCTGAACAATTCAAATGAATTAATAAAAACACCACAATAATTTCTAAAATAACTACACAATATTTAGAGCCTAATGAACATTAACTTAAGCACAGAACATTTTGAAAATATTTTCCTAATGCAATTAATGCACTTTTTGCAAATAAAATAAATACCAATAAACATCAAAACTTCAAATAATATTCAAAATAAAATTTCCCACCCTTTTATATTTTGAGGAAGTCATCTTATCCCCTCTCATTTGTTTTTCTCGAGTGGAAAAATATTATTTGAATATTTCAAAAACTCCAAAATGCAAAGAAATATGATATGCATTGAATGATTCTATTAACATCCAAAATTAATAAAAATTGGGATGTTACATGTAGCATTTCTGATATTATATGTGGATGACATATTATTGATCGGAAATGATATAGAATTTCTGGATAGCATAAAGGGATATTTGAATAAGAGTTTTTCAATGAAGGACCTCGGTGAAGCTACTTATATATTGGGCATCAAGATCTATAGAGATAGATCAAGACGCTTACTAGGACTTTCACAAAGCACCTACCTTGACAAAGTTTTGAAGAAGTTCAAAATGGATCAAGCAACGAAAGGGTTCTTGCGTGTGTTACAAGGTGTGAAGTTGAGTAAGACTCAATGCCCGACCACTGCAGAAGATAGAGAGAAAATGGAATATGTTCCCTATGCTTCAGCCATAGGCTCTATCATGTATGCAATGCTGTGTACCAGACCTGATGTGTGCCTTGCTATTAGTTTAGCAGGAAGGTACCAAAGTAATCCAGGAGTGGATCACTGGACAGCGGTCAAGAACATCCTGAAATACCTGAAAAGGACTAAGTATATGTTTCTCCTTTATGGAGGTGACAAAGAGCTCGTCGTAAATGGTTACGTTGATGCAAGCTTTGACACTGATCCGGATGATTCTAAATCGCAAATCGGATATGTGTTTTTATTGAACGGTGGAACTGTCACTTGGTGCAGTTCTAAACAAAGCGTCGTAGCGGGATCTACATGTGAAGCGGAGTACATAGCTGCTTCAGAAGCAGCAAATGAAGGAGTCTGGATGAAGGAGTTCATATCCGATCTATGTGTAATACCTAGTGCATCGGGTTCAATGAAAATCTTTTGTGACAATACTGGTGCAATTGCTTTGGCAAAGGAATCCAGATTTCACAAGAGAACCAAGCACATCAAGAGACGCTTCAACTCCATCCGGGATCTAGTCCAGGTGGGAGACATAGAGATTTGCAAGATACATACGGATCTGAATGTTGTAGACCCATTGACTAAGCCTCTTCCACGAGCAAAACATGATCAACACCAAGGCTCCATGGGTGTTAGAATCATTACTGTGTAATCTAGATTATTGACTCTAGTGCAAGTGGGAGAGTGAAGGAAATATGCCCTAGAGACAATAATAAAGTTATTATTTATTTCCTTATATCATGATAAATGTTTATTATTCATGCTAGAATTGTATTAATCAGAAACATGATAGAATACATAGACAAACAGAGTGTCACTAGTATGCCTCTACTTGACTAGCTCGTTGATAAAAGATGGTTATGTTTCCTAGCCATGGACAAAGAGTTGTCATTTGATTAATGAGATCACATCACTAGGAGAATGATGTGATTGACTTGACCCATTCCGTTAGCTTAGCACTCGATCGTTTTTTGTATTCTGCTATTGCTTTCTTCATGAATTATACATGTTCCTATGACTATGCGATTATGCAACTCCCGTTTACCGGAGGAACACTTTGTGTGCTACCAAACGTCACAACGTAACTGGGTGATTATAAAGGTGCTCTACAGGTGTCTCCAAAGGTATTTTTAGGGTTGGCGTATTTCGAGATTAGGATTTGTCACTCTGATTGTCGGAGAGCTATATCTGGGCCCACTCGGTAATGCACATTACTATAAGCCTTGCAAGCATTCTAACTAATGAGTTAGTTGTGGGATGATGTATCACGGAACGAGTAAAGAGACTTGCCGGTAACGAGATTGAACTAGGTATTGAGATACACACGATAGAATCTCGGGCAAGTAACATACCGATGACAAAGGGAACAACATATGATGTTATGCAGTTTGACCGATAAAGATCTTCGTAGAATATGTGGGAGCCAATATGAGCATCTAGGTTCCGCTATTGGTTATTGACCGGAGATGTGTCTCGGTCATGTCTACATAGTTCTCGAACCCGTAGGGTCCGCACACTTAAAGTTCGATGACAGTTATATTATGAGTTTATGTGTTTTGATGTACCGAAGGTAGTTCGGAGTCTCGGATGTGATCACGGACATAACGAGGAGTCTCGAAATGGTCGAGACATGAAGAATGATATATTGGACGACTATATTCGGACACTGGAATAGTTTCCGAGGGTTGTCGGATATACACCGGAGTATCGGGGGGTTACCGGAGCCCCCCCGGGGGGTTTTGGGCCTCATGGGCCCAAAGTGGTGGAAGAGGAGAGGCAGCAGGAGGTGGCGCGCGGCCCTCCTTGCCCCAGTACGAATTGGGAAAGGGAAGGGGGCGGCGGCCCCCCTCTCCTTCCTTCCCTCCACCTCCTCCTTCCCCCTTCTCCTAGTTGGAATAGGAAAGGGGGGCAAAACCTACTTGGAGTAGGATTGCCCCCCTTGGGCGCGCCTCTCCCCCTTGTCCGGCCCTCTCCTCCTCCCCCTTTATATACGGAGGAGGGGGGCACCCCATAGAAATAACAATTGATCTCTTGATCTCTTAGCCGTGTGCGGTGCCCCCTCCACCATAATTCACCTCGATAATATCGTAGCGGTGCTTAGGAGAAGCCCTGCGTCGGTAGAACATCATCATCGTCACCACGCCATCGTGCTGACGAAACTCTCCCTCAACACTCAGCTGGATCGGAGTTCGAGGGACGTCATCGAGCTGAACGTGTGCTGAACTCGGAGGTGTCGTGCGTTCCGTACTTGATCGGTCGGATCGTGAAGACGTACGACTACATCAACCGCGTTGTGCTAACGCTTCCGCTTTCGGTCTACGAGGGTACGTGGACACACTCTCCCCTCTTGTTGCTATGCATCACCATGATCTTGCGTGTGCGTAGGAATTTTTTTGAGATTACTACGTTCCCCAACACGGGCCCGGGGAGAGGAGAAGGCAAGTGTGCGTGCTTCCGCCACATGTCCGCGCCGACGTAAATCCGGCTCAAAAATGGGCCGAGAATGGATCGACCATGGACGAAAAGCGGACGCGCGTCCGTTTGGGTCGGCGCGTTGGACCGCCTTTTGTGTCCGCACCGACCCAAACGGACGGCGGCAGACGAAATGAGTCGCCCCATTGGACTTGCTCTAAAAGCCAAGTTTATTAATCAATGTCCACGGATGGTGGGATACAATTTAGGTCATGTGGTTAACCAAAGCATACCTGGCCTCTCGGATCTAGACGTAGCGAAAACTTGGCTAGTCTATATGCTCCATAATTAACAACACACCTCTCGAAAGCAAAATTATAATGGAAATGAGCCGAATTGAGATTAACCTTACTAACTATAGCACCGTATCTATCTTTCTGAACAGAAACACCTCTCCCCAAGAAAAGCATAAGGTTCCTTTGCCTCCCGCCGGCGTCGGCGCTGGTCCGCCTCGTCTCCCTGGCCTGAGGGCCATGGCGCCGCGGTGGATCCCGACCCTTGCCAGGGGGAGGGCTCCGTTTTTAAATGTTTCTTCAACTTTTCTTAGGGTTTATGTTTTGCTTAAGAAGACGAGACTGCGGCGGCTCCCTGAAGATGGAACAAGGTACTCCCCGCCTAGTCCCAGTTCCGGTGGTGTGTCTAGTATCGTCGGTGGGCGTGTGGAGGATTCTCTCCGGCGGATCTATCCTTGATGGATTTGCTCAGATCTGGTAGTAGTTCGTCTACGTTTGTGTTTCTTCAGGTTGGATCCTTCTGATCTACGCTACTCTTCATCGGCGACGATTCCTGTTCTGCTGCGCTGGTCTTATGGGACCTTAGCGCGACGACTTTCCGACTGACTACTACAACAAGTTTTGCCTAGCTCCGGCGAGGGAGGGGCGATGATGGCGGCGCGCCTTTGGCTCGCTTCAGTGTTTGCAGTCGTCACTAGATGGTCTATGAATCTGGATGTAATTTTTATTTTTTCTGTTGTTCGTTGTATTGCCATGATTGAAGATGAATAGATTGAAAGTTTCTTAATAAAAACTATAGCACCGTGTGTACCTTTACTGCCTTTGTTTATATCGGAAACAACTTGCTTCGATGCAATCACTACGCAACAATTGTTCGTTATATAGGCCTCAAGCATGTCCTTGTATTCTGAGGGTTTTTTTTTTGGAGAAAACTTGTATTCCGAGGTGTGGCAGCCCCCGTTAGCTGCGATGGATTAATATGGCCCAAACCACGAGGCCGAGAGAGCTCGGTTGGGCTGGCACTGCATACCTTGTTTGTATCCGGCGAACAAAGGCGCCAACCCTTTTTTCCTTGTGGAGCGTGGACAAAAACCGAATCTCGATCGTACAGAACGTCAGCACCGGAGCACTTGTGGACAAAGGACCACTGGAGCAGCAGCAGCTGGGTTTTACGGGTTGTTTGTTTTCAGGGATTTTTTTATGTAGGGACTAAATAAAGTTTCTTTTAGAGATTTTTTTACCAAATGAGGAGATTTTTTAGAGACTAAATTACTCATTTGGGACTAAATGAAGAAGACTCTCAAGGAGAGTCTTTTTTGGGACTTTTTGGGACTTTTTCAACAATGCCCCTTCATGCATTCAATGGCCCGCCACCCCATGGTGTTGTTTGATTGTTATTTTTCTATATACTAAGGGCAACATAGTCATTTAATACTCTCTAGGAAGGGACTAGTGACTTTTTAGTCTCTGGAAACAAACATGAAGAGACTTTTTTAGAAACTAGAGACTTTTTAGTTGAGACTAGAAAAAGTTAGGGAACCACTAGCAATCAGACTACTGATAGCTAGGTTTCATCAGACTAGTCCCCCACCATACGATTGAATTGTTTTGAAGCGTCCGATTGAGCCGGGGAAACATGAATGCATCAACGTAATAGCTGTATTTACTACTATTTTTGGTAAATCGTGATTTGCTTCCACCAAATAAATATAGAAGTTAATGCTTCCCGGGAATTACGTTAGATACTCCATTTTCTTTTTTTCTTTTTTGGTAAGTCCTGGTTGCTTCCAATGAACAAATACAGAAATCAGTGCTGCACAGATATTAGAGATTTGCTTCCAACAAACAAAGTAAGGAAATTAAATGTTTGTGTATATCGCTTTTGGCAAGTCGATGGAAGCATCGTGCGATGGAAACATATTATTCGATGGTGTGATTGATATCTGTTTCAAGGAAGTATTATTCAAGGCTGTGGTACCATATTTTAGATGCTTTGGAACATTTTTATGGAAACATTTGCTTCGTAATGGAAATTACATGGATCAACGACATGAGTATACACGGACACAAATTCATTTGGTAGGGAAAGTTTACATCTCTTTTCGTAACAACACTAATTTTACTTGCGTAGCCAACATGGATGCGTGAGTGTATTTTTTTTATGTTGTGATGCAGTAGAAATATACTTCAAAAGACCAGATAATTGTTTCCAATGTACAAGTAAATTGCTTCCAAGGATGTTTCTTTCCAAGCAGACTTATTTACCATTGAAGCACATCATTTGTTTGAAACAAAGTGAACTATTGCTTCCAAATAAATAAGAATATGCATCCAAAAAATTTAGAATGTGCTTCCATAAAACATAACATGGCATCTACAAACAACGTCGGGTAGACGGAAACCATGCTTCCTTTCAATGTTGGCCATGCTTCGTTGCGATGGTAATCATGCTCCCAATGCCGGACGTGCAAGGTAGTCATGCTTCCTTACGATGCTGGTTGTGTTTCTTTGCGATTGTATCTGTGCTTCCTTTCTATGGACTTTTATCACACCGTGGTTAGCGGCATCAAGAAGGATTGACATGGATGGAGCGGCACTGCAGCTGCACCACTAGCCGAGGACCACTTTGACAACAAACATAGGTCAGCTGAATATATCGAATTAAACCTAGGTAAACTGAGGACGTGAGGCACTGTTTCATGTAGTCGGCCAGGCGCGTACCCATCGCTGTCGAGAAGGGATGGCGCTTTTGAAGTACAGGAAGCAATCTCCTGTCTCTTGGTGATTCCCTGATGCTTATTCAGGCCCCCTACTGGGATGGGCCTCACGGCCACCTGCTCATCAAGCACATATAAATGATAAGAATCAGTCATAGCATAATCAAATCAAAGTGACGTGACTAGCAAAATCTGGGAGGAACGCATATGTTGATGTTTTACTACCGTGATTGAAGGTTCGAAGGTTTTGTTATCTTACGTCAATTGAAATTCTGCAAGTACATGAAATCTAAATAGATTAACACAGATCTCATCCTTGGTGTGCCTCCAAGCCACTTAAATTCTGCAAATACGTGATGGAGGATCATAATCTGGGCAAGAGGGCTACCTTTGTCGGAGGTGAACATTGGAGAACGACGGGGATGTGGGCTCGTCGAAGACGCCATGGAGAACAACGTGCAGAGTAGCCCAGGGACGCGTCGAGAAGTAGGACAGGGCAGGGATCCAACCTCTGGTAGGGATGCCTCTGGCAGAGAGTAGAGGGGCGGCGGGGTGGATGATGACCCCGACGGAGAGGAGGGTCGGAGGTAGGAGAGAGAAACAATGGTGCTGATTGATTTGGGAGAAAGATAACAGGGCGAGAGATTACGGGAAGGTACTGCGTGAAAAAGGGAGGAGCATTAAAAGACGATTCTTTTGTGATCTCCTGGCCATGATATGAAGCATGAATCGACGGCTTACGTGTGGTCTGAGGACTATAGGTAGAAAGTGTTTCCCAAAAAGTTATAGGACTTATGAATCAAACAGGGCCTTAGCCAGCGTCCCCCCTGATCCTGATCAACGTGTGCCAGCCTCGCCCGTCAACCAGATTGGCACGCCCCATGCCGTGGGGTAGCCCGTCCGCTAGCAAGCAGTGAGCTGCGTTGGCTGCATCTACAGCAGAGAGAGGTATGGTGCCACGACCCGAGTTAAAAGCTTCCGGTGGTGCTATGCTAATACGTACGTCTATACGACTGTTGATTGCTTCAGGAACGAACGCGGCTGGACCCTCCCCGACTAGACAAAAAGATTAGCGGCTGGTCCATGTCCATCCGTGACCACGCTAGCATGTGATAGCCGAAGTTCCATCTGCTTCTTTGATGGCCCGGGCCAGTATATACCTACGGCTGAACAGCTCAAGATGCAGACCTTGACGTACTACGCGAGAATCAATACTTGCGATGGTGGTGCGTATGGTAGGACCGTAGGATCGATCGATCCAGCGGGTCGACCACACCAAGAAGGGAGCCAGCGAACCGCCATCGCACGCACATCGTACGGTAGAGCACGTAGCCATCGCACGCGCGTCAGTAGTACTGTACTGCGTAGTAAAACGCTGATGGCGGTGGTTACCGATGGATCCATCGAACCGAAGGCTCCAAGTCAATGCTCACCTACGGCATCGTCCAATCGACCATAACAGTCGACAGATCGACGGTGACTTCACCGGCCAGTCGACGTGAACACAGCTGAGCCTGAGGATATACCTATACATATTGTTTGGGAGGCTTGCTCCGGTGCACCCCCCTAACTCAATTTCCTAAGGGTATTCTTGACCCCCGCCATCTATTTTTTTTCTCCGGCCCGCCGCTGCCCATATCCAAGCCCCGTAGCCCATATCCAAGCCCCGTATAACCCGTATGACCCATACGTATGTATACGGTGACATCCCGAAAAACAAAGGATGACACGACCCCACGACCAGGTAGGACGTGCCGACGGCCGATCCATCAATCACGCAGCTCAATCAATCACGCAGCTCCATCATTCACGCAACTCCTCCATCATTCTGGTGAGGTTCTTTAGGAATATCGGCGGCGGCGATCTTATCGCCGGCGATCTCGTCCGAGAGCGCGCGCGGCACCGTCGTCAACCTCCAGCGCTCGCAGGTACCGCATCTCGTTTCCTGACGTTTGTCTCGCTCGCGGCAGCATCAAACGAACTGCCGCTGTTTTCGTCGTAGTGGTTAACCTAGCGGGGCGGGTAACCTAGCTTTCTAGCGGTCCAGGCCATCGCAGATCTTGTTCTGGTAGTTCTCCTCGTCGTGATATACACAGTGATCACGCGGGCTAAAGTGGGTTTCTTCTTTCTAGGGTTAACCTACCGTCGGTTGCCGTCGGTTGTGTGCATGACGGATCCGTTATTTGATGCGGCGGCTTAACTAGGTATCCGGCGATCCAAAGTAATCACGACTGCTGCCGTGGGCTAGGAATCCGGCGGCGCATGTTATCACGGGTAGCGCAGATTCTCGCGATCCAAAGTGATCACGTACTGGATTCGTGTGACGTACCTTAACGCCGCTCGGTGTGGAGAGGGGGAGGATCCATGGCTGATCAGTGGTCGTTGGCGTCGGTTGTGTGCACGATCTGAACGCCCTCAGTTGGGGCGCTCTCCGGTTGGGATAGTTTATTTAACATCCGTGATCGTGCGCTAGGTGTTGTATATGTCAGCATTGATAATGTTTGCACATGCGATGATACATATTAATTGTTGTAGGAAATGGCGGATGATGAGTTAACTGATATGATGTATGACATGGAGTTTGGAGAAATGATGAAAGACTGGATAGAAGATTGGTCAGATGATGAAAATTCAGATCGTGGAGATAGGTCAGAGAATGGGAACGTATTGGAAGATCTTAATGTGAGTCGCATTATCATGTTGTAATTTTTTGGTGGCATCCGACAATATTATATTTTGAAATTTTATAGATGGATGAACATGATGATGGTCAGGAAAACAATGAGCATGATGATGGTGAGGAAAACAACTCTGAGATCTCGAATGAGGATTACAATAGTCAGGTATGGAAGTGGAATTTTTTGTCGGCATTCATGCAAGTTGAATAAATCCTGGAATATTATATTATAAGTACTTATGTATTTGTGTTATATTTTTCAGCTCATTTCCGAATGCCATAATGTGTACGACTATTACGGTGAATCCGACGCGGAGACAGGCCTTGATGTCGAATCATTAGCTGCACCTGATTCTCGGGAGTCGCAATCATCGGTCATCATGAGTGAGGTATGTATGTAATGAATGTTGTATGGAAGTAATGTTATACCATAGAAAAATGTTTTCATGGCTATGTTATGATTGTGTAGGTGACAGAAGTTGAGGGGAAAAAGAATGTCCAAGATACTGCTAGTGCAGATGATAAAAGGGATATGTTCATGCAGATAATACAAAAGACTTTTACGTCTCATGAGGCTGCGTATGATTTCTACAACAGCTATGCTAGAGAAAATGGTTTTAGCATTAGAAAGAATAAGGTCAGGTATACCAAAACCAAGTCACGTCTTATGCGTTATAGGCGGTTTGTTTGTTCCAGACAAGGAAAACGTGATAGCAGGTTGCTAACCGAGGAGGGACACAACCGTAGGCTCAGACCCGAGACACGCTGCCACTGCGAAGCGCACCTGAGCGTGAAGCTTGACCAAAAGCGTGGGGTTTGGTATGTTGATAGTTTTGAGGACAAGCATAGCCATATCTTGGCAGGACCGGACGAGGTACCTTTTCTTTGGTCCCACAGAAAAATCAAAGAGTACCAGAGAGTTGAGATAATGTCCATGGGAGCTGCAGGGATTAGAATTCACGACATGATGGATTCGTTCATCAGCAAACATGTATGGTATGTCGGTGTTGGTTTTACCAGGCGTGAAATATACAACCTTTGTGCCAGGGAGAAGAGGAAGCTGCTTTCAAAAGGTGATGCTGCCACAGTCATAGGCATCATGGCCAGTAGGAAACAGAGGTATCCTAGCTTCTTTTTCGAGTACAAGCTAGACAAGAAAGGACATATGAATAGGATGTTCTGGTGTGACTCCCAGTCTCGTCATGACTATGAGGACTTCGGCGACGTGCTTGTATTTGACAGCACGTACAAGATGAACCGGTAAAGTATGCCATTCATACCCTTTGTTGGTCTTAACCATCACCGGAAGACCACTGTTTTTGCTTGTGCCATAGTTTCGGACGAGACCGAAGAGACATATGTGTGGCTGCTGGAGACTTTTTTGAGGTCCATGTGTCAAAAGATGCCGAAGAGTGTTATCACGGACGCAGACGCTGCGATGATCAAGGCAATTCGCCAAGTCTTGCCAGACGTGTGGCACCGTATATGTACGTGGCATATAGAAAAAAAATGAAGATTCACCTCAGTCACAAGTCCTTGAAGGAGTTCCGAACTCTTCTGTACTACAGCACGTCCACGGCCACGTTTGAGGAGAGATGGCACGCGTTTTCCAAAAGATGGCAGTCGGAAAAAACAGTAACATGGTTGAGACGGATGTATAAGAAGAGGAGACTGTGGGCCGCGGCTTATCTGACAGAGGGTTTTTGGCTTGGCATGAAAAGCAACCAGAGGGGTGAAAGTCTAAACTCATGCCTTCACCTCCACCTAGACGGTGAAATGACCATGGTGGATATGATTTTGCACTATGAGAACGCCGTTGTACGTATCAGTGAGAATGAGGCACGAGATGATTGCACGGCCTCACAGAGTGTACCGGTGTCAGTTACTAGCTCGAGGGAACTTGAGATAGCTGCTTCTCACGTCTTCACTCCAGCAAACTTCTATATGTTGCAAGCTGATCTTAGAAAAATTGGCGGCATGGATATTGTAGAAATAAAGCTCGGAGACGGATCACAGCAGTACATCGTGGCCTGGAAGAATAACCGGAAGAGCCGTTTTTGGGTGGAGTACACTCCAGTAAATTCCGCAGAAACTATAAGGTGCAGCTGCAGAAGAATGATTCGAAAGGGTCTACCTTGCAAGCACATATTCCATGTACTGAAGTACTTGAATATATCTGAAATACCAAAGTGTTTAGTTCTTGTGCGGTTCACGAAAGACGCAAGGTTGGGACTGCCCGCGAGGCACACAAGTGATCTGTTGGGATTTGGATGGACTGGAGCAGCTGAAAGAATGAAATATAGCCAGGTCAGTGTGCTGGCTTCAGAAGCTATGCATGCAGCATGCAAAGACCCAGCTTTGTGGGATCAGTTACAGGAGAGTTTGAAGTCCGTGATAGCTAAGAGCCATGAGTATGATCAGCTAAAGGAAAAATTGAATAAGAAAACGGCTGATCTTAGTACTTGTGCAATTGAATATGTAGACGACGGTGAAGGCAACATAGTTCAAGTTCAAGATCCTATTAAAGTATCAACGAAAGGTGCGACTAAGGTAGATGAGAACCGCCCTATGTCGAAAAATGGTAGGCCACTTTCGTACGACGAGATCAGAATCAGGTGCGGTGCATTCAAATTGCTAGGGCACACTAAACGCAGCAAGAAATGCAAAATAAATCAGAAGTAAGTTTTTGTACGCATTGTAGGTTGTAATTGTTTTTAATTTGTCATTCATTAACTTATCCTGTTATTGTGTGCAGAAGCGTTGTGGGCGAAGAAGAGTAGAACAATTGCTAGAGTTATGTTTGGATGAATCCAGTGATCTAATAGTGAGGTGTTTATAATGTGTTACTGCATACATGATACATGATATTATATTAGAAAACTAGACGGTACCCGGCATGTTGTTGCGGGAATGTTTTGCAATATACTCATAGAGAAATGGTTACGTGTAACATGTACATGTTGTTGCAGGAATCTTTTGTTTGCATGTTGTAGTGGACCTTTCTTCATACATGTTGAATGACGAGGTGGCAAACTTGCATGTTAAGAGAAATAGGTTAGTGGTGGATAGTTGTTTAGACTAGAAACCCACCATTTCTTCATACATGTTGAATGACGTTGGTGGCTACTTGTTTAACCTGCATCCTAATGCGGGTTCTCGGCTAAGCACTGAAATTATTTTGCCCCCACCAGAGCTCTAAATCGTATACTGATCAAGGGGGCGAAAGAGTAGTTGATCATGTGATTGGTGGTGCTAATGATCCTGATCTTCATGATGTAGAAAAGGAAAAGGCCAACAAAAATGTAGCAAAAAAGAACTGTGCAACGTGATTTGAAGCAACAGATAACGCCAAGGTAGTCTCAAGAGGGGAGGAAGATCCACCTGCGGACACCGATCCCGAGAGATCCAGCGGCAATCATGCGCACGGGATCCCAGGCGGATCTGCCTACTCCACCAACCGCAACCGCAGGATCCACGGGTGGCCCGTCTGCGTCCGACACGCGGGCTGTCTCCACCGAGCGGTCGGGCGGGTCCGGACCTGGCGCGTCGCCCCGCGCCAAGTGGCGCTCGTCGACTGGGTCGCCCGCGCGGGGACCGGATCTGTCATTGTCTCGGGCGCGGGATCCCACACCGGATGGCACGACAGCCGAGGTTGATTCTCAGGCAAACAAAAAGGAATTTATCATTTTTTTCTTATTGTTGAATAATGCCAAATCAAATCAAAAAAATATGCAAAAGAAAAAAGGAAATGAATTACTCTTCCATGGAAGAAAAGAATGAACACAGCAGCAAAATACATTAAGGGAGAATAAATGAAGGGACGCAAAAATTTATTGGTATGAAACGTATAGGCTGACTGTATTACACATACACAAGTATGTGTGAGCGACCAAAAATCCACACAAAATCCATGGTATCGTGCTTATTACATGAATGATTGAAAATCAAAGTTCTCCATGCCGGGAAACGTGCTTCCGGACTTAAAACAAACGACTAAAACTAGAATCTTGAATCATGTATGATGTCTTCATGCCTTGCTTTTCTTTGCGATGTCGCGGATTTTGTTCTTCACACATTCGAGCGTGTTGGTAGGTGAGAGAACCAACTCGGCGACGAGACGCCTTCTCCTTGCATTAACCGTGGCCTGCAATTTTGAGAACAATGTTTAATGAATAGAAATTGGTATTATACGACAATTGTACAAGTGTACGAAAAGAGAGGATAAATTACCTGGGTAAAATCGGTGGTCCATCGATCCCCGTCCCAATGCTCCATAACTTCAATCACAAAAAGGCCACAAGAGTTCCTAATATATATGCAAACATTAGTCACCATGCACACGAACATGTATTTTGTAAGTAGAAAATGATGAACCGTAACTCACCCGTCCTCTTGTAGTGGCATGTCGATCTGAGGTAAGATAGGCCACTTAGTGACGTCTGGATATTTGCCAGGTGTAATACGGTTTGCCTCTCCCATATCAATTGCTATTGCTAGTCACTATTTGAAAGAAAGTAGTAGTGAGAAACCATATGACATTTCAGATGAAGAATATGCTCAATGTTGGGTACAGTACCTGTGCTTTCACAGTGTCGAGAGAGAACTTGAGAGGATAGAGCGAATCAAAAACTCGGAATTCTTTCTTGCGGTTGTGCATCACCACGGTGATCCAGTGTGTATTGCCGACGTTCAAGGGGATAAACGACTAACATGTGGAACACATTTGTAATCAGATGCAATTATGCTTGTTGAAATGAGTGTTAATGAACTAGTAAGAACATATCGTACCTTATCACGGACGGTATACTCGTCCAGAACCCTACGTACTGCTCCAGCTCTGCTCAACGCACTATCCATGTTGTATGTCGACGGTTCAGGGTTGTCTCGTGCCTTAGCACGATCAACAAGGTATTTGGACCTCCAGGCTGGACAGAGGTGCCGATCATGACCAACCCGCAGAGCCAAATGTGTCTGATAAGCATCGATAATCTGCGTAAAATAATAGAACATCTTATTTTGATAGGCGACACCTAGATTATGCACTTAAATAGCAGGACATGGTAATAGATCTTACGTCATCCGCCAGCCATGTATGCTCAAGTACCGGTCGTAGACTCTCCACAGTCACAGAGGTCCCACGTTCATTGTAGTAAACTCTTTTATTCATATTCTTCTCAGACCGAGCAGCTGCCTCCACAAACGTAACAACAACATCAATGAGTTCCGGTGTGAGATCGTCCTTAGTAGAGCCTTCCACGTCATTGTTACTAAACAGAGCTGCATGATAAATTACGAACGTCACGAACGGTGAGTACATGAAATGGTAGTAAATTAAGCACTAAGATAGCTACTAACGGTACCTCTAGTTGTGGTAGTGTTGCCAGATAGCTTAGTACCACGAGCGCTTCGCTTGATGGGCTTGTCAAGTTTAAAGGGGGATTTAAATTTCTTGGGAACAGTCCATCGGCGCTTCCCGGATATAACATCGTCTTCTTTTGCGGTTGCTGCAGCCTTTTTACCCTTGCTCCTACCCACCATCCTATCGATAGAACTTGCAGAAATGTCAATGTCGGACGATTCTGCTCGAGGAGAATTACCTACAATCCAAGGGTTCTCCGGTGTTGCGCCGCACTCCGTTGTCTTGTCAACATTTAACTTGGCAGGTGTTTTCTGGTTAACAAAGAAATAATGTGATAGGTTCAGTTAACGAAAATGAAGATGCATAATTGAGATAAATGAAGACAAATAAATGAAAACATACTACCTCATCATTGTTGTTCTTGTTGACAACAGGCTCGTCAGGCTGTGTCAAATCAATCACCGGCTCTAGACCGTCAGAGTCATCCTTGTACACGAATTCTTTTTTTTCTGGCGGACCATTCTCAAAGGAATCCACTTCTAGGTCTGCATCGTTGTTGCCGGAAGCCGCAGCAGCCGCTGGCTTGTACATCACACCATTTTGGTTCAACTTCTCTAACAATCTCTACATTACATAAAAAATATTAATTAATGTCGGCATGGTTTTGCAACTTCAAAAATGTTGTAAACATAGAATTAAGGGTGTGTCACCTCAGCTACTTGTTCCGGTATTTCCTTCATTTGGCTGCGTATGTAATCCATACAACGCTTCATGATGAGGTTCATCATCTCGTCCGCGTTTGAGCCTAACTTGGACTTCTTTGCCGCACCAACGGCGGGCTTCATTTTTGGCTTTTCTGGTTCGGGTACTTTGCGCTCCTGCACCCTATACTCCTTGGTTATGTTGTCTTCAATCTGTATGTGCAATACAAGTTTATGTGGTCAATAAAAATATTAATACAACTAATTATGTTAAATAAAAGATTTAAGAAGTACCCAACGTAATGAATTACCTTGATGTTACCACGGCCACGTCCGTGGTCATAATCAAACTTGTCTCTCCTTGAGGCTGCAGCTTCAGTCTAATTTCTCATTAGAGGTTCCAATGACAAGCTAGGATTGAGTGCGCATTCACCTTCCAGAGGCTGAACCTTCTCCCAGTACAGGTACTGCATGAATATGAAAAATTACAATTAGTACTATACAACAGTTAAATTAGCAATCATAATTTTTTTTGCAATGGTACATGTCTGAAAGGTGTACCTGCAGGAGAGCCAAGTTCCCTCTCGGCCATTGGCGGAGGTGTTTGCCTTTCCTCACGTTGCGAAGGCAGTCCAGCAGAACCCGGAGGGTGAATGCATTCCAATTAATCTTGGATATACGCTTCACATCCTCCACCAATGCGTAATATTGCTTTGGTACAGTCTTGCTCGACAGGGGAGCAAGAACTGTTCCAAGCAACACGAGGACAACTCTCCGGAGGAAATCGTCGTCGGCAGATTTTGTTTTTGTGATGTCCACAATCAGAACGTCGATGACTATGTTACCTGTGGTCTTGCTCAGGAATTGAGGCGGCACTCGATCTTTAACATCCTCACCTTCCTCATCGAGAATACCTTCTGCCGACAGTCCGTGGTTCTCCAAGGCCAAGATGCACTCAACATCCACGGGACCGAGAGATACTTCGCCAACCAAGTCTTGTACAATAAATCTGCCCTTGCTAGGATCAAAAATCTCAACCATGTACCGGATCAGCAGTGTGCGCATCTTCAACGAAGGTATCTGAAGCATGCTACGGAGTGGTGTTTCGGCAAGTGCGGCACGTTGACCGGAAGATAGACCGGCAATAAGTTTGCACCATTTTTCTATGGCGCAAACAATTTCACCGTTCAGTTCATCCATCCTGTTAAAAAAACATACATGGTTACAGTACCATAAATTATGTAATCAACTTTTTTCCTAACATATTGTTGCATAAAACATAATAATGGAATACACTATCCCACATTATATAGAAAACTATAGAACATAATTTATTCATACTGAAACATTCAGCAGAGACACGTGCAACACATAAAATGACAGTTTAACAAGTACTTATTTAACCAATTAGTTTCATAATCAAAAGTAACATTATTTATATAATCATTTATTTTCATATGTTACTGTACAATTAGATATAAGAATCGGTGACAGTGCCTAATTAACAGTAAATCGAAAAGAAAAAAACGAAATTATGCATACTAGAACATGCATCAAATAAACGTGCAACACATACAATATTAGTGGGCATCTCATAGTTGAAACATGGATGTCTTAGGGCATTGCTATAACTTAAAGTGACTATGCTATAACTAACACTGATTTAAAATTATTGTTTATTCATCAATCCAACCTACAAGTGAAAGACAACAAACAACATGCAGAAACTAATTTGCAATCGTAGGGCTATCTAATCTAATACACACACAAACAAATCTAGTGTCATAGGCTTATCTAATCTAATACACACACAAACAAAAAACATCTACTCCAACAGATGTAATGCAAAGATTATGCCCTAATTAATCTTAGTCTTATCGAATCTAACACACGCACAAAGAAAAACATCATGGATGCGGTACGGTTGCCAACATACTGGATCGGTCGATGAAGATGGAAGTTGTCGGCGTTGTAACATGGACGCAGTTCGTCCACGACGGCCAGCACGCGCTGACGATCTAGATGTTCTCGACGATCTTGGTGGAGTTGGGCCGATGCTAGGGACGCAGCTGTCGTCGACTCGGCGGTAGGAGCCGTCGTAGACGACATGAAAGACGATGCCGAGACTATATAGGAGGAGGAGGATCTCCTAGGTCGTCGTAACCACCAGGGAAAGTACGTCCGTGATCTTTTCCTTCCTTGGTTGAGGAGAGGCAGTACGTGCTCCTAAATTAAAGGGATAGGCTTCCCACGCTCGAGTTTTTTTTGTAGATTCCGATCCGGGAATTGTGTGACAAATCGCAGGTGCTCCTCTCTTTGAGTGACGAGGGGCTCGTTTCATGTACTTTTTTCTTTTCTTTTTCATATTACAAAATTTTGATATCAAATAATTATTTGAAGTCAACCAAATGGCCCTAAATTTTTTTCACACAATGGGATGACCATGGACATCAAGCATGCCAATTCTCATTGATTTTCGACACTCGATGCATTTACTAGGATTTTGCCGGCGAAAAGAACCCGAAACGCTGCCCGGATGTGACGCAACGTTCGTTCGGTGTCAGGAATGGCTCACATGTTGCATGGGGGCCTACATTGGGCATCCTCACATGGTGCCAAAGTTTGGTGTCATTTCATGCAGCTCAGCACATACCACATGTGCAATCACCATCATTCGGGTCTGCCGGAGGGGGAGCCCGAAGGACATTGTTTTTCTTGGCTCAACCAAATGGACCTAAATTTTTTTCACACAATGTGATGACCATGGACATCATGCATGCCAATTCTCATCGATTTCCGACACTCGATGCATTTACTAGGATTTTGCCGGCGAAAAGAACGCGAAACGCTGCCCGGACGTGACGCAACGTTCGTTCAGTGTCTGGAATGGCTCACATGTTGCATGGGGGCCTACATTGGGCATCCTCACATGGTGCCAAAGTTTGGTGTCATTTCATGCAGCTCAGCACGTACCACATGTGCAATCACCATCATTCGAGTCTGCCGGAGGGGGAGCCCGAAGGACGTTGTTTTTCTTGGCTCAACCAAATGGCCCTAAATTCTTTTCACACAATGGGATGACCATGGACATCATGCATGCCAATTCTCATCGATTTTCGACACTCGATGCATTTACTAGGATTTTGCCGGCGAAAAGAACGCGAAACGCTGCCCGGACGTGACGCAACGTTCGTTCGGTGTCAGGAATGGCGCACATGTTGCATGGGGCCTACATTGGGCATCCTCACATGGTGCCAAAGTTTGGTGTCATTTCATGCAGCTCAGCACATACCACATGTGCAATCACCATCATTCGGGTCTGCCGGAGGGGGAGCCCGAAGGACGTTGTTTTTCTTGGCTCAACCAAATGGCCCTAAATTTTTTTCACACAATGGGATGACCATGGACATCATGCATGCCAATTCTCATCGATTTCCGACACTCGATGCATTTACTAGGATTTTGCCAGCGAAAAGAACCCGAAATGCTGCCCGGACGTGACGCAACGTTCGTTCGGTGTTAGGAATGGCTCACGTATTTAAGAAGTGAAATAGAAGACAACATACATTCATGGAATTTTGATTTTTACAACTATAATAAGAAATAAAATACAAAACATATAATTCAATTTTAAAACTCTAAGATGAAATAACAAAGAAAAAATATTTTTGCTATACCTTTTTTGAAATAGAAAACAGAAAAGATATATTATAATAAAGATGAAACATATTATATTGCATTTTTTGAATTTTAATAGTGCGAGAATAACTGAAGGAGTAAAAATATATTAGATTTTAAATTATTGTATAGATGAAAAGAAAATAAATATTAAAATGAATAAGTGAAATATAAGACATTAATTTTTCGTACACATTGAATAAGTGAAATATAACACATTGAAGCAGCTCAGTTTTAAATGTGGTAATAATCTGCGCGCGGGTGAGGCTGGCCTGCGACGGCCCACCCGAATTAGGCCCAAGCGAGAGTCGCGCCTGGCACATCCCAGCGGTGTTGGGAGTTTAGTCCCACCTCGCCAAGCGAGGGGAGTTCGCACCGGTTTATATACCAGGCTGAGCTTCCCCTTTCGAGTTCCTTTCTAAAGCGGGCAGCACATGCCTAACCCCGTCCGTCCCTGCCCAGTGGGGCCTACTAGCTGCCTATTATCACAATCTGGCGGGCCTGCATCCTGGCCCAATAAATGATTCGGTTGCTAGTCCTACGTTGGCCGTTGAATTGTGTAGTATGCAGCTAGTAGGCGGGCTTTTTTGGGTCATATTTCACTTTTTGCATTTGTCACCATTATTTGTTGTTCTTCAAATCACCTCATAAAAGAATATAACACAACAATTTTTCGCTCATTCATGAATTTTCTAACTGTCAGAACAATTAATACAGAAATATATATATATGCGATTTAAAATTTGTTCAAAGATAAAACTAAAATTTTAAATTAAATATAAATTTTACAAAATATTTAAAATATTTGGACCAAACATTTCCACCATGTGAGGATACCCAAAGTAATTTTTAAAATTTGTATTCAATTTTTTGCATATGACAAATGTTTAATTTTGCACACAAGTTTGAAACAAAATATGTCACATGTCAAATTTTTTGCATATGTCACATGTCAAATTTTGCAAACAAGTTTGAAGCATTAAATTTTCAAATTTTAAATTAAATATAAATTTTACAAAATATTTAAAATATTTGGACCAAACATTTCTACCATGTGAGGATACCCAAAGTAATTTTCTTTCATAACCATGTTTGCCACATGTGGGTCACCATGTACAAAAACTTGGGTGATTTGGAGGTGGTGGAAAAAATCACGTATGTTCAAAAACTGGCTTAAGTTAGACCAAATGGCCCCTCCGGAATGCGATGATTTTTTCCACCACCTCCAAATCACCTATATTTTGGCACACATGATCTCTTGCACAAACAAAGCTAGTTTTCCAAGGTTTTTTACTTTTTTGAATTTTTTATTAATTTATACTGCCCTCTAGACTAACTGGTCAAACCATCGGTCTATACCTCAAGGGGGCATTCTAAAGTATTATTTTTTGAAATTTTCTTTCATAACCATGTTTGGCACATGCGGGTCACCGTGTACAAAAACTTGGGTGATTTGGAGGTGGTGGAAAAAATCACGTATGTTCCAAAACTGGCTTAAGTTAGACCAAATGGCCCCTCCGGAATGCGATGATTTTTTCGACCACCTCCAAATCACCTATATTTTGGCACACATGATCTCTTGCACAAACAAAGTTAGGTTTCCAAGGTTTTTTATTTTTTTGAATTTTTTATTAATTTATACTGCCCTCTAGACTGACTGGTCAAACCATCGGTCTATACCTCAAGGGGGCATTCTAAAGTATTATTTTTTCAAATTTTCTTTCATAGACATGTTTGGCACATCTGGGTCACCATCTACAAGAAAATTTGGGTGATTTGGAGGAGGTAGAAAAAATCACGTATGTTCAAAAATTGGCTTAAGTTAGACCAAATGGCCCCTCCGGAATGCGATGATTTTTTCGACCACCTCCAAATCACCTATATTTTGGCACACATGATCTCTTGCACAAACAAAGCAAGTTTTCCAAGGTTTTTTATTTTTTTGAATTTTATATTAATTTATACTGCCCTCTAGACTGACTGGTCAAACCATCGGTCTATACCTCAAGGGGGCATTCGAAAGTATTATTTTTCCAAAATTTCTTTCATAGACATGTTTGGCACATCTGGGTCACCATCTACAAGAAAATTTGGGTGATTTGGAGGTGGTGGAAAAAATCACGTATGTTCAAAAACTGGCTTAAGTTAGACCAAATGGCCCCTCCGGAATGCGATGATTTTTTTGACCACCTCCAAATCACCTATATTTAGGCACACATGATATCTTGCACAAACAAAGCTAGTTTTCCAAGGTTTTATATATTTTTGAATTTTTTATTAATTTATACTGCCCTCTAGACTGACTGGTCAAACCATCGGTCTATACCTCAAGGGGGCATTCTAAAGTATTATTTTTTTCAAATTTTCTTTCATAGACACGTTTGGCACATCTGGGTCACCATCTACAAGAAAATTTGGGTGATTTGGAGGTGGTGGAAAAAATCACGTATGTTCAAAAACTGGCTTAAGGACCAAATGGCCCCTCCGGAATGCGATGATTTTTTCGACCACCTCCAAATCACCTATATTTTGGCACACATGATCTCTTGCACAAACAAAGCTAGTTTTCCAAGGTTTTTTATTTTTTTTGAATTTTTTATTAATTTATACTGCCCTCTAGACTGACTGGTCAAACCATCGGTCTATACCTCAAGGGGGCATTCTAAAGTATTATTTTTTCAAATTTTCTTTCATAGACATGTTTGGCACATCTGGGTCACCATCTACAAGAAAATTTGGGTCACAATTTTTGAATTTTTTCTGAATTTTTTATGCCCTGCCCAATGCCGGTTCGAAACATGCGGCTTCACGGAGCCACTATAAATTGTACGAAAGGAGATCTTTCATATTACATATAATCAACTTGCATTTCATGAAAAAACTCCTTCATGTTACAAATAATCATTACACCTTTATTCAAAAATTGTTTTTTGCACACACACACACACACACCATCTTTAACTACTTTTTTATTAGTATTTGATGAAATGAAGGAATATGTGTTCAGTTATTGGAATATTTGATCATATATATGGTGGAGTATTTGCTATTTTTGCTTACTCAAATGAAGGAAAGATGTCATATGTGTCGACGAACAATTTCCACTTACTTCAATTTTTTTTACTTAACGCAAAGTTTTACATTTGGTCCGATTTGCTTATGGGCAGAGCATGTTGCACATGGCCACAGCATGGGAATTTATTGCACCATTGCCACAGCATGTTCCACATGGCCGCAGCATGAGAAGTGTTTGCAGCATGCCTGATCAGTGAAGCAACACTGATGCGGCATGTCTGATCATTGCAGCAACTAAATTCAAGCAAATCATACATCTAAGCAACCATAATGGCAAATTTAAGGGACACAAATATAGATAGCAACATATACTACAGCCATAGATAGCACCATCCACACAGCACACTTGCTGATTCAGACCACTAGCATATTAGATAAAGTTCATACTAAATTACCACCACAAGTTTCCACCATCACAATACCACACAAAGTTCACCAAAACGACTGAGCCTTCCTACATCATACGACAACGAGGGTCTAGGGCAACTACACGTCAGGGTTTCTCAGGACCTTGTGGAGGGCAGAATGATGAGCCCTGATCTTGTAGTCATCACTGCTGATGGATGTAGCCCGACAATGCTCCATCAGATGCTCCAGCAACCCAGACCTGGGCTTGTGCCTGCTGCAGTAGGGGCACCGGTACTTGTCAGACCTCTAGTTGTAGTACCTAGCAGCTCCTTGGGCCCTGATCTTCAACAGCTCCTTCTCTTCAAAGGACTCGACATTCCCCTCGTCCACATCATCTCCAGATTGATACTGCACACAATAATGACTGAAATTAATACATTATGCATTCAAATACTATAACCATCTAACACTAACATTTCAAATAACATTTCAGCTAGGCCTTACCTCGTACGTTTCATCCTAATCACTGTCATAAGGGTAGTAGCCAGATGAGTCCCACTTCCTCTTCTGGCCAACAAGATCCTCCTTCTGCTATATTGTCAACCAAGCAAGTCATTTACAAGAAATTGAATTGCACTTCAAATAATGTCATGACAAACAAGTTCATTTTGCATAATGATGGAAACCTCCTAACTATATTTCATACACTATATATGAAGCTATATACATACTAAACAATTAGCTTATGAAAATACAAGTTCATTCATATGGACATACAATTTCAGTTTTTGCTTTTGAACATGCATATGAAGGTATAAATTAATATCATTCCTCTCTTATTAACCCATGATATAGCAGTTTTTGACAGACAATGCAAATATGACCTTTATATATAACTTCACAAACATGTCAGGTTTTCATTTCATTTGTAAATCTTAATAAATATTTAGTTCAGAGCAGTTCTCAATGATCACTCATAAGTCAGAATAAGTGAAATGGTGAAGCCTAACTCCTACATCTAATTATAATACCCTAACTCCAGCATCTAATTAAAAAACACTAACTCCTAGATCCACTGGAACATTGAATCACAAAATTTACTTACATATATCATTGGATATAAATGAATCCACTACAAATAACACTAACTCATACATCTAATTAAAATATCATAACTCTTACTTCTACTGCATCATTAAGTCACACCATTTAATTACATTTATCTCTACCTATATATGAATCTAATACAGAAGAAACCTAACTAAACATCTAATTAAGAAACACTAACTATTACATCTACTACACATTCAGTCACAGAATCTATATAACTGTCTATACATGAATAATACAATAAACCTTAACTAATCAACTAATTTAAAAACCATAACTACTACATCTACTGGATGATTCAATCATAGGTCCACCATATAACTGGCTAAAAATGAATCCAATACAAGAATACCCTAACTAAACATCTAATTAAAAAACCCTATCTACTACATCTACTGGATGATTCATATGACATTCATGCATGGAGTTATGCAGCAACAATTTAATATGAGTTGGTCATCTGGCATAGTTGCATGTCTAGCAAACCTACTTATGGTACACTTTATAAGTACAGGAATCCTACAGATAAAAAATAAACCTACCTACAATTTGAGTTTATGGATAATGAAGTGAAGCTCCTAACTATTTTAAAATTGTGTACTAGTTAAACATACTGTGTTCATTTCAACAATTAATTGATATACTTCAAATGAACGAAGTAGGATTTTAACCTCATTTGTACAATATCAACTTTAGGTGTTGGGTGGCCCACTGAGGGAATATGTAAAACAAATCTAACAACATATACAACACATAACAAAATCTGAGCACATGAGGCAATCCAGATTCCAATATAAAATACCTAACTCTCATTATGATCTCTCTAGCATTCAACCACGAATCAACTACAAAAAACCCTAACTCTCAAATGGGGTTCCCCATTCAATCAAAAAACCTTAACAAGCAGAAGGGGGTGCCGCATTCAATCACAGATCTACAATAAAAAAACCCTATCTACTAAATCTTATGCTTATCAACTACAACTATGAGAGGAGGGGAACGAGAAGCATAACCACATCCACCACCTGCTTGTCGCTCGCCTCCGCACCTGCATCCAGTGCGCCGCCAGACGCCGTCACCACCAGGTCCGGCATGACGGAGTCCGAGCCCACCACCCCCTGCTCCACCAGATCCGCCGCCGCAGCGACTGATCCAGCGACTGCGGGTGCAGCATCTCCCGCACCGCCAACGGCGGCCACTTCTTGGACGGCATCTGCCGTGGTGTTCGCGGCCTCGACCGCAACTCCGTGCGCAGCGGCGGCAGCGCCACCACCTTGCGCCATCGAAGCCTAAGAGAACCCACCGGAGAGAGGGAGGCGGTGGGGTTGAGCGAGTATGTGCGGTGGCGGGGCGATGGAGACGAGGGGGAGACGATGCGGCAAGGAGAGAGGGAGTGAGCCGATTTGGGGGGAAATGGTGGGGGCGATGCGGCCGGTGGTGGTTCCCCTCCCTCTTTATAGGATGTGACGTTTTTGGAAGTTATCGTGCGCCGCGTGGCCGCGTGGCTAGCCCACGACCGCCGCACGTGATGAGGGAAAACAAAACGCCCACGCATACGACCGCCGCACGTGACAAGGGAAAATGATACGCCCACGTACAATACATGTATACCTCAGTGTACAAAAGTAATCGGGCCGGTGCGGGCTTGTACAGGGATGTACCCGCGCTCTCCGCGGGCATAAGAAGACAATCGTGCCCCTCTTCACGAATCGTTTTTAACAGATCCCAGCTGTCCTTGTGTTTCTCCCCCTCGCGTTCAGCCCAGGGGGGGAGCACCGGAGCAGAAACCATTGTTTGGACGATGCAGTGTTGGAGGGAGAAGCCGGTTTTGCATTGGCAGTAGTACACATGGGCACATGTACGTACGAGTCATTATTATCGCTGACAGAAGTGGTGACTTCATCCGGTACTAATGTCAGCATCTCATCATTAATCCTCTGTCGTGTGAGCTGAGAAATTCATGCTCGTGACCAACCCGACACCGGTAAATTCTTCGCTTGAATCCAGGCAGCCCTGGCTGCACCAACCATGTTTTGTTTCTTCCCTTCGATTCCATGCACCATACATCCTGTTCTAGATGCGTGTGGACTACTGGTCTAGGAGGTCCATCTGCTGCAGCGAAACGCGTTTCAGTCCACCAGAGTCTCGTCATCCCAACTTCAAACGGTTCAAATTGGCACAAGACCATTTCATCCCCAGGAATGTTACTGATTGAACCCAATGCTTTAGTCTGAATATTTATTTTTAATAATAGAGATAACCTTGCGAGACGGTACGGGCTTGCGGTTGGACAATTGACTTTTGATGCATGCACTAGTAAAAAAATGGCCTAATGTGAAGCTCATTAGTCCCGGTTTGTAATTGAACCGGCACTAATGGTCACTAAGTGACCATTAGTGCCGGTTCCAACAGCTAGGTGGGCGGCGCTCATTAGTACCGGTTTGTGGCAAACCTTTAGTACCGGTTCGTGCCACGAACCGGTACTAAAGAGGTGGTGGCCTTTGATGAAGCTATGTACCTAGGGTAGGGTTATAGGCCTGACCTAGATACCCTCCCTAAGGACATCACCCTAAAGGTCAGAAGCATTCGAAGGGTACCATCATCCACTCGACCAGAGACATTCCACTCGGAAGAATCAATGTCACTCGACTGTAACAGAAACCACTCGACTTACGGAAGATCTAAAGTCACTCTGCACAGCAACGGTCGGATGTTTACTCATAGACTTAATTATCATTTATAACACTTTATTACGAACGTTACCTGTAACGCTCCCTCTTTATGTACATTGAACCCTGTGTAACGGAGGGGAGCGAGGGTCCTGGCGAACTCTATATAAGCCACCCCCTCCTCTGGGACAAAGGTTCGCACCCCCTGTAAGGTTGGAAAAAGTGATAGGCGTAAGCGAGGCAGTTGGCCTTCACCTAGTGCCTAGGCGATGCCTAAGCGCCCTAGGCGCGGCCTAGGCAGTAATATAGTTTTTACTCGGAGTGTATTTGTGATTATTATATGGTTGTCGATATTAGTTTAGGGCATATAAATAAGTTAATTACCATCCACTACCATTGGAATATAACCCGTTTGGCTTATCAGTGCAGTATGTGGCATGATTTCTTGCTTGGGTAGGCAATTCCTTTGTTGCCCTGCCTAGACCTCCATTTATGCCCTAGACGAGGCGTTTGGCCATTGCCTAGCGCCTAGGCGTGCCTAAGCGCCTCCTAGGCACTGCCTTTTCCAACAGAGCCTGTAACTCACACACGCATAATCCAGTCGACCGCCTTCGGGCTCCGAGATGTAGGGCTACTACTTCCTCCGCGAAGGGCCTGAACTCGTAAAACTCGTGTGTACAACTTCGCCACAGCTAGGATCTTGCCTCCTCGTGCCTACCCCCCATTCTACTGTTAGTCTTAGATCCACGACAGTTGGCGCCCACCGTGGGGCAGGTATCTTAGCGGCTTTTTGGTGAAGTTGCGATTTTTCCGATTCCCATCGTCATGGTTACCGGCGAAGGATTGGCTGAAGGCCGCGAGATCCGTCTCGACGCGCTCGTCTTCGTCACCGACGACTCCGATTGGCTTCAAGAGGCTCCACTCGACGTCGAGGCGCTCCCCTTCTACGGGGCAACGCACTTTCGTGCATGCATCCGCGGCGTGCTTCTTCGGCAGCCGTTGACTCAGTATCGGTCGACTCATGTGGCATCCTCGCTCCCCGATGTTGGTCGGTGCAAGCGTTCCGGTCGGTCGCGGCTCCAGCGGTGGGTGAGGCATGCGGTGGCCCGCCAATCGGCCACCCACCAAGTCGCGGCAATCGAGCCTAACGAAACTCTCTACGGCCTGTTCGACTGGCTCCGTCGAGACCACATCCGAGTGCGACAGCAGTGACCCCGCGGCGGAAGTCTTGATGGTCAACGGACCACGCAGTCCTCCTGGCTTCCCCCGCGACGACGGTGGCGATGGCGGCGGCGATAAGTCGCGCATTCACGAGGAGTACCGCCCCGAGCCCCTCTCTTCGCCGCAGAGGGAAGAGCTTCGCCGCCGCAATATGGATGCACTTCACACTCCTATTGTTGGAGAAACCCGCGAGGCCCGAGCCTTGGAGGAGGCGCGCCTGGCCAACTTGGCTGAGCGCACTCGACTGGAGAACCTCCAGCATGTACTCGATGAGCATGCTCGGCAGAGGATTCCTGAGTCCAGTCGACGACAGCTTTTTCCGCCTCCAACTCAGGTATACCGAACTCTGATCCAAAATCTCACAGCAGCGGCCCGAATAGCAGAATCAATTCAGCCTTCCCAGTCAGAAGCTAGCAGAGGTTTGATGTAGATCCGGGCTTTGCTCCGAGCAGCTGGTGAGCAGAACACAACAGTATCTCAGTCGCGGAATAGGATTCATAGCAGGTCTATGATGGCAGACACAGTTCTGTCAGCTCACAGCCCAAGATCGCCCCCGCGGCGTGAGGGAAGTGGAGACCGGCGAGATCAGTACAGAAACGTGAGCAGTACAATCACCGACTCGACCACGATGACCGTCGTCTAGTGCCCACACCTCCCCTGAGGAGATGGTCATATGTGCCTCGCCAGCACGATGACAGATGCCCTCATAGTGGCAGACGAAGAATTCCAGTCGACCCCAGGGAGCCGAGCTTTGATGCGAGATCTATTCTTGTTCAAGGTGTGGTCGACATGAACAGGGCACACAGAGAGGGTCATGACAGTGATCACCCGACTGGCAGCAGAGTACATGTTTCAGGCCCAGAGTGCTTCAGCAGAGCCATCAGGTGTGCGGTAATTCCTCCCAACTTCAGGTTGGCGACTGGAGTCAGCAAGTTCACTGGTGAGCCCAAGTCTAACACTTGGCTAGAGGATTACCGAGTGGCTGTTCAGATCGACGACGGCAATGATGAAGTGGCCATGAAGCACCTTCCTCTGATGTTGGAAGGCTCGGCCAGAGCATGGTTGACTCAGTTAGCACCTGGCAGCATATACAGTTGGGAAGAGCTCACCCGAGTGTTTGTCAGAACTTTTGAGGGTTCTTGCAAAAGGCCAGCAGGGTTAACAGAATTGCATTCATGTGTGCATAAACCGAATGAGACCTTGAGAGATTACATCCAGAGATGGATCACATTGCACCATACACTAGAGAATGTGTCAGATCACCAAGCAGTTTGTGCCTTCAAGGAGGGTGTTAAATATCGAGAGTTGAATCTGAAATTCGGTCGGACAGGAGATATGTCCCTGACTTGGATGCTGGAGATTGCCACCAAGTACGCTAATGGTGAAGAAGAAGACCGACTCCGGAGTGGTAAACACAAAGCAGTCGCCCAAGAAACCGGAGGAGGGAATTCCGGTTGGGAACAGAAACGCAAGGCCGAACCAGTAGCCCCTAGTGAAGCTTTGGTTGTTTTTCAAGGAAAGTTCAATGGGAAGCCTAAAGGGCTGTGGAACCCCAAGAAAGTGAAAGATCAAGATGGGAATGATGTGTTGGATTTACCATGCCACATTCACATCAAGAAGGACGAAGAGGTTAATCTGATTTACCTTAAACACACCACTCGACTGTGTCGGCTCCTGATCCAGCAGTTCCGAGAGAAACAATCCAAGGAGAAGGAAAAGGAGTCGGACAAAGGTGAAGATAAGGAAGAAGATGATGATGGTTTTCCCAACATCAATTCCACTCTGATGATTTTTGCTGATGTTGAGAGCAAAAGTCGACAGGAAGTTATCAACAGAGAGGTGAACATGGTTGCTCCGGCAACCAAGTTATTTGAAGTGGTCCTAGACTACCATCACATTCGACCAGTCTGACCATCCAGCACGTATAGCCACCCCTGGGAGGCAAGCATTGGTGGTCGACCTAGTTGTTGAAGGCACCCGATTGACTAAAGTGCTGACGGATGGTGGTAGTGGCCTGAATATCCTGTATGCTGAAACCTTGAAGGGAATGGTCATTCCGATGTCCAAGCTTAGTGAAAGCAATATGAGCTTCCATGGCGTTATACCTGGCAAGAAGGCAGAATCACTCGGCCAAATCGCCCTTGATGTGGTTTTCGGTGATTCCAAGAATTACCGCAAAGAAAAGTTGACATTTGAAGTGTGGATTTCCAGAGTGCTTATCATGCTATTCTGGGCAGGCCTGCCTATGCATGTTTCATGGTTCGGCCGTGTTACGTATACCTCAAATTGAAAATGCCTGGTCCTAGAGGAGTGATCACTATCACCGGCAATCGGCAGAAGGCAGAAGAGTGCTTCCAGAAGGGCTCAAAAATCGTCGATGCACAAATGGAAGCAGTCGATATGCAAGAATATCAGAAGAATGCAGATCCGAGTGATTTATTGCGCTCCAAGATGCCGGCCACTGATTCTGCATTTCAGTCATCCGGTGAAACCAAGCCGATTCATATTGACCCGGCCGATCCTAGTGCTGCTCCTACTCATATTTCAACTTCACTCGACAACAAATAGCAAGAAGCGCTCATCCAGTTCCTCCGTGAGAACTGGGACATCTTCGCATGGAAGCCTTCTGACATGCCAGGTGTACCCAGGGGACTGGCTGAGCATCGTTTGTGAGTCAATCCGAAAGTAAAACCAATCAAGGAACATCTTCGACGGTCCGCCGTGCAGAAGAGGAAAGTAATTGGTGAGGAAGTGGCTCGGCTCCTGGCAGCTGAGTTCATCTGAGAGATTTACCACTCCAAGTGGCTCGCCAATGTTGTCATTGTCCCCAAGAAGGACGATTCACTTCGCATGTGCATTGACTTCAAGCATATCAATTGGGCCTGCCCAAAAGATCATTTTCCTCTCCCCGCATCGATCAAATCGTCAATTCGACTGCGGGGTGTGAGCGATTGTGTTTTCTGGACGCCTATTCCGGGTACCATCAGATCCGACTGTATGGACCCGATGAGATAAAAACGGCTTTCATCACTCCATTCGGATGCTTCTGTTATGTCACCATGCCATTCGGCCTTAAGAACACCGGAGCCACTTCATGAGGATGATTCAGAAGTGTTTGCTCACTCAAATCAGTCGGAATGTGGAAACTTACATGGATGACATTGTGGTCAAGTCACGTAAGGGTTCCGACCTGCTGGCTGACCTTGCTGAAACTTTTGCCAACCTCAGAAGTTATGATATCAAGCTTAATCCATCAAAGTGCACATTCGGAGTTCCTGGCGGTAAGTTACTCGGTTTCCTCATTTCTGAACGAGGGATCGACGCTAAGCCAGAAAAAGTTGGTGCTATACTCCGGATGAAACGCCCTGTGCATGTGCATGATGTCCAGAAGCTTACTGGTTGTTTGGCCGCCTTGAGTCGATTCATTTCTCGCCTGGGTGAAAACGCATTGCCTCTTTACTGACTAATGAAGAAATCTGATAAGTTTGAGTGGACTCCTGAAGCTGATGCAACATTTGCAGAGCTCAAAGCCCTGCTTTCCACCCAGCCAGTGCTCGCTGCCCCAATCAGCAAAGAGCCTTTACTGCTTTATATTGCAGCCATTGGACAAGTTGTCAGTACAGTACTCACGGTCGAGCAGGAAGAAGAAGGAATAGCCTATAAAGTTTAGCGCCCAGTACACTATGTTTCTGAAGATCTGACTCCATCTAAGCAAAGATATCCACATTATGAGAAGCTTGTTTATGGGATTTACATGACCACGAAGACGGTTGCACATTATTTCTCTGATCACTCCATTACAGTCGTGAGTGACGCACCATTGTCAGAGATTCTCAACAACAGAGATGCAACTGGTCGAGTGGCAAAGTGGGCGATTGAACTTCTTCGCTTGGATATCAAGTTTGAGGCAAAGAAAGCTATCAAGTCCCAAGCAATAGCAGATTTCCTCGCCGAGTGGGTTGAACAGCAACTGCCGACTCAGATTCACTCGGAGCATTGGACCATGTTCTTTGACGGATCCAAGATGCTGAATGGTTCCGGTGCTGGGGTGGTATTAGTATAACCCCGAGGTGACAAACTCAATTATGTTCTCCAGATTCATTTTGACTCCTCCAATAACGAAGCTCAATATGAAGCACTTCTGTACGGGTTGCGTATGGCCATTTCACTCGGCGTCCGTCGCCTCATGGTCTACGGTGACTCGGATTTAGTGGTCAATCAAGTGATGAAGGAGTGGGACGTCAGAAGCCCAGCCATGACTGGCTATTGTAATGCAGTGAGAAAGTTAGAGAAGAAGTTTGAAGGGTTAGAGCTCCATCACATACCACGACTGAAAAATCAAGCAGCTGATGATTTGGCAAAGATAGGTGAGGGAGTCCTGGATTAGGGGGTGTCCGGATAGCCGGACTATACCTTCAGCCGGACTCCTGGACTATGAAGATACAAGATTGAAGACTTCGTCCCGTGTCCGGAAGGGACTTTCCTTGGCGTGGAAGGCAAGCTTGGCAATACGGATATGTAGATCTCCTACCATTGTAACCGACTCTGTGTAACCCTAACCCTCTCCGGTGTCTATATAAACCGGAGGGTTTTAGTCCGTAGGACAACATACAACAATCATACCATAGGCTAGCTTCTAGGGTTTAGCCTCCTCGATCTCGTGGTAGATATACTCTTGTACTACCCATATCATCAATATTAATCAAGCAGGACGTAGGGTTTTACCTCCATCAAGAGGGCCCGAACCTGGGTAAAACTTTGTGTCCCTTGTCTCCTATTACCATCCGCCTAGACGCACAGTTCGGAACCCCCTACCCGAGATCCGCCGGTTTTGACACCGACATTGGTGCTTTCATTGAGAGTTCCTTTAAAGACGGCACCGTCGCCAAGGGAGCTTTGGCTGTCGGCCAAACTCTCCGGCTAGGTGGTTTTCTTATGACCGCCTGTTCGGCTGCTACGCCGATGATGACCTCTTGGGTCATCAAAAGCAATCTTCATGTCAGCTCGGAGCTCGCCGAGCAGTTAGATCCAATGGAGCTCTTTTCCATGAACGAGCTCTTGGATCGCATCGCCGCCCTGGGGGTCGCTATGGATTAGGACCAGGTTGGGCCTAAACCCGATCTAAGAGAAATCAACTCTCCCCAAGTCACCCATCACGTTGCCGTGGTAGAGGAGCAGTGCGGCGACCCTTCATCTATCTTAAGGACTAACTACGCCCGGATTCCCGATCCCTCCAAGCCGGATATCCGCGGAGGGAAGGATATAATTCAAGACCTGAACTTAGAATCAGGCGACGAGCTAGATTCATTGGACAGCATCCAAGAGCCCAAACTTCAGAGTTCGGAAACTCCTTGGCCTTTGATTCTCAGATTGGGTGAGGTTTCAGATTTAATAACCCCCGCCCACCCGAACATAAGAGATCTCTCCCAAGTCAGGCAACAGCCTGAAGAAACAGTACATCATTACTGGGCCAGATTCCTCCTAGTTATGAACATGATAAAGGAGTGCCACGAGGAAGACGCAATCTCAATCTTCTGCAATAATTGCACGGACAAGGGAATCCTCAACGCCATAAGTCGTCGTGATATTACACGCTTTGCTGACTTGGCGTCCATAGTACAAAAGTACTGTGCGATGGAAAGCGCCTGGAAAACCGAAATAAAATTTTAGGATAATCCGGCCCTAAATAGAAACCCCGTCCGAAATAAAAGGGTGCATCATCGACAGACACCCGGGTTAAACACCAAAAAACAAAAAACCCTCTACAGGGCATGGAACCGTACTGGAAGGATGGCTTAATGGACCCTGTAAAATTCATAGTACAGAGGGCGCCACGCCAACTCATAGCCTTAGAGCATGTTGGATACTTCGGCAGGTGGCCAAAATTGGCGAAGATCTCCTAATTCCGGAGGCCGCAGAAAGCCACCCCAGGGTCACCAGTATAGTCTTAACAGTCTTCGAGACTTTCGCATCAAATAATATGCAAAAAAGAACACTCTACAGCCTCGCCGAAGTCTACCAAGTAGCAAGAATAAATGCATGGAGTGACACGGCTATTACTTTTAATGCCAGTGATGAACCTAAATTCCGAACAGCCCGAGCACCAGCCGCACTGGTCCTCAGTCCAATAGTGGACGGCTTTCGCCTCACCAAGGTACTCATGGATGGAGGCAGCGGATTGAACCTCATTTACGAGGAAACCCTTCAAAAAATGGAAATAGACTGGAACCGCATTGAGCGAAGAAGCACAACCTTTAGAGGAATAATCCCCAGTCGGGAAGCGCGTTGTACAGGAAAAATCACACTGGATGTGGTGTTCGGCACGCCAGATAATTACAGGTCCGAAGAGGTCACGTTTCAGCTGGCCCCGTTCAGTAGCGGATACCACGCTTTGCTAGGGCGCGAAGCGTTTACAATCTTCCAAGCAATACCCAATTACGAGTACATGAAGCTCAAGATGCCCGGGCCGAACGGAATCATCACTCTCGCTAGTGATCCGGACATAGCACTCCGCGCCGAAAGTAAGACAGCCGCACTGGCCCTTGAGGCACTATCCGAAGCCCTAGCGGCTGAGGAACTGACTGCGTTGCGCTCCACGGTGAATAAGAACGATGTGATACTCGACAAAAGATCCAAGTCCACTTCCTTTAAACCAGCAGACGAAATAGTCAAATTCCAGGTCCATCCAACGGACCCCAACTAGACAGCTTCCATTGGGGCACAATTAAACCTGATGTAGACGCCGCACTGCGAGAATTCCTACGGGAGAACTGGGACATTTTCACCTGGCACCCTTCAGACATGCCAGGAATCCCACACAGGCTGGCCGAACACAGCTTAAATATCCTAAAAGGATTCAAACCTGTCAAACAAGCTCTTCGGCGTTTCTCTGAACCTAAGAGACAAGCCATGGGAGAGGAGCTAGCCAAGCTATTGGAGGCCGGATTCATCAGAGATATAAAACATCCGGACTGGCTAGCAAACCTGGTGATGGTACCAAAGAAGGATAAATCCTGGCACCTATGCGTTGATTTTAAAGACCTTAACAAGGCTTGCCCAAAGGATCCCTTCCCCCTCCCCCGCATCGATCAAATTATCGACGCTACCGCAGGACACGATTCGTTGTGTTTCCTCGACGCATACTCCGACTATCATCAAATTAAGATGGCAGAGTTAGACCAAGCCGCAACGGCATTCATCACACCATACGGCCCATTCTGCTTCAATGCAACGCCCTTCGGGCTCAAAAACGCCGGCGCAACATATCAGTGCATGATTCAGACATGTCTGGCAAACCAGATCGGCAAAACAGTGGAGGCATACGTAAATGATGTGGTCGTAAAAACAAGACATGTCGAAACTCTAGTAGACGACTTGAGGCTCACATTTGATAATCTTCGAGCATATGACATCAAGCTCAACCCGAAAAAATTCGTTTTTGGCGTTCCAGCCGGAAAGCTCTTGGGCTTCATTGTATCCGGTAGAGGAATTGAAGCAAATCCAGCCAAGACCCGAGCTCTATCACAACTGGATATCCCAAAGGACCTCAAACAAATACAAAAATTAACAGGATGCATGGCGGCTCTAGGCCGCTTTATCTCCCGCCTGGGAGAAAAGGCTCTACCTCTCTACCGCCTCCTTCGGCGCACCGAACACTTCGAATGGACGGATGCCGCCATGGCCGGACTCGATGAAATAAAGGCCATATTGGCAACAAACCCAGTCTTGGCCGAGCCAAACATTGGCAAACCAATGCTATTGTACATTGCAGCAACCCATCAGGTTGTAAGCGTAGTGATCGTCGTCGAACAAGAAATGGACGGACACAAATTCCCCCTTCAAAAGCCGGTCTACTACGTGTCCACTGTCCTCACTCCATGCAAATCACGGTACCCGCATTATCAAAAGATTGCATACACGGTATTCATGGCATCCCGGAAGCTGGGACACTACTTTCAAGAGTGTTCGATAACAGTAGCCTCGGAAGTACCACTCAACGATATTATAAACAACCGCGACGCAACGGGCCGGATTGCAAAATGGGCCATTGAGCTCCTCCCGTTCGACATAACTTATAAGCCACGGCGAGCTATAAAATCGCAAGTTTTGGCCGACTTCGTCGCAGAATGGACGGAGGCCGAACTCCCTAAAGAGTACGACACATATTCAAACTGGATCATGCATTTCGACGGCTCCAAAATGTTGGCGGGTCTGGGGGATGGCATCGTTTTGACGTCCCCCACAGGAGACGCAGTTCAATATGTACTCCAAATTATGTACACAGACTCTAACAATGCAGCCGAATACGAGGCCCTTCTACATGGTCTTTGGATGGCAGTATCCATGGGTATTCAATGCCTAGAGGTGCGCGGGGATTCGAACCTCGCAATATCCCAAATAAATGGAGACTTCGATGCCAAGGATCCAAATATGGCAGCCTATCGCAACGCCGTCCTAAAAATGTCAGCTCGGTTCGAAGGGCTCGAATTTCATCAGATGTCCTGGCATGCATCGGTGCAAAACGCGACGCAGTCCCCCCAACATCTTCTTGGAAAGGTTATTCAAGCCATCCGTAGTATGGGAAGGGGAATCCGGCAATAACAGCCCGGACTCAACCACACTGCCCGATGCCGAACAATCTGACACAATTGGAGGCTCTGCCAATGAAATCACACCGTCAGCCCACGTAATAATGGCCGTCATCGCCCCGTGGACAGAACCATTCCTAGCCTACCTTACTAGACAGGAACTCCCAGAGGACCAAAACGAGGCACGCTGCATAGTGCGGCGATCTAAAGCCTACAAAGTCCATGAGGGAGAGCTTTATAAGAAAAGCACTATCGGAGTCCTTCAAAGGTGCATCTCCGAAGAGGAAGGGCGGAACTTGCTGGCTGAAATTCATGCCGGACTCGGTGGTCATCATGCTGTAGCTCGGTCCCTTGTAAGCAAGGCTTTCCGTACAGGCTTTTATTGGCCGACGGCCCGGGCAGACGCTCAGGACTTAGTCCAACAATGCGTCGGTTGCCAGCTTTTTGCAAACCAAAGCCATATGCCACCCATCGCCCTCCAAACTATCCCCATAAGTTGGCCCTTTGCGGTCTGGGGGCTTGACATGGTGGGACCCCTTAAAGGTGGAACCCACAAGAAAAAATACTCACTGTTCATGGTGGATAAGTTCACCAAATGGATAGAAGCCAAGCCTGTTAAGACGGCCAAATCCGGACCGGTGATAGACTTCATATCTGGGGTCATACACTGTTATGGCGTCCCCTACAGCATCATCACTGATAACGGCACGAACTTTACGGCCGATGAGGTAAAACTCTGGTGCAAAAACATGGGCATCAAGCTCGATTATGCTTCCATCTATCACCCACAAACTAACAGACAGGTCGAACGTGCAAATGGTCTTATCATGAGCGGTATCAAACCCAGATTAGTGCGGTCCCTTAAGGAATCTAACACGCACTGGGTAGAGGAGCTCGACTCCGTACTCTGGGGGCTGCGGACCATGCCGAATCGCACCACAGGATACACACCGTTCTTCATGGTGTACGGCGCAGAGGCAGTTTTGCCCTACGACATAATTCATGACTCTCCTCGAGTGCACATGTATGAAGAAAGAGAAGCCAAGCTCGATCGGCAGGACATTTTGGATGCCTTGGAGGAGGAGCACGACGTGGCAAAAGCTCGTTCCGCATTTTATCAACAGCAGGCTCGAAGATATCAAAGCAGAGAAGTACGGGCCAAAAATTACAACGTTGGCGAATTAGTTCTACGCCTACCGGACAAGAAAAAGGACAAACTCAAGCCCAAGTGGGAAGGTCCCTTCATCATTGGCCAAGTCCTGACTGGTGGAGCGTATCGCCTGCGAGACACATCGGATAACCGACTCGAGCAGAACCCATGGAACGCAGCCCGTCTCCAAATATTCTATGCCTAGCACCGGACTCTGTGTTCGTCTCCTTCCTCTGTCCATTTTTTATACTTTCTGTCTTACATTTATCCCCTTCTCCCCTTACTTTCTATTATAGCCATTTAAAGCTCAATAAGTGACGCGCTACCCGCGCTCATTAAACCTGGGGGCTTCTTTCAACAGAAGCTTATTCATATGGGCTTCATGCCCAAAACATGTGTCACATTTCCGCATGTACCTTTATTCACCATTATATGCATCGATATGACTTAAGTTTTGGCCAGGCTGGGTTGCCTGGCTCCTATGCTTACCCCTACGTTCCCGATTGTTCGGCTAGGTGGTAAAGGGAGCACCTCTGCGATAGTTACTGCCGGGTCAGCCGGATGTGTACCTCAGAATGGGTGAAGCCGAAAACTAGCGTTATTAAGGGAATATTCGGTCAGTGAACTAAAGATGATCTTTTCATTTAATTATTTATGCGCCCCCAGATGATTTTTCTGCGTCCCTTTTCGCAGCATGGACATGCACTTTAGGGCATGCCTCCCAGGGAAAGGAACCCCTAATGGAACTATTCTCCCTGGAAGATGTTTCTTACTAACCATGTAATATAACATAACTAGTTGGGCACTTGTCTGTTCAAGCACTAATGACCCCTACGCCTGGTCTCCACGCATACCCCGGTTCTTACATAACCGTATGAGTATTCGGAGACACTCCGGACCGTCAGGTCCCGAGGTTGAAGCAAAAAGGTCGGCCATGACAAACGATCTATAGTCCGGCTAGAAGACATTACACATGTCAATTAAAATTACATAGTCATTCTGACTGATTGTATTCCTCTTCAATACCGTCTAACAGGCTGTCTAATTTACAGTCCTGCTGGGAATACTTTGCGGCCAATTCTACTTGGCCGTATACTAAGCTTACAGGGATCTCCTTCCCATCGGGCCCCACAGGTCCGACCTCGGCCATGTGGTTCGGGTCAGCCTTTGTGTATCGCGTCTTTACCATGGCCCAGGCCTTCCTAGCACCTTGACGACAGGCCGATATCTACCATAATCGGAAGCGCCGCCGCGCTCCCTTAAGCTTCTTTGCAAGCTCTCCAAGGCCTTCGGGCATGGAGACGGAGGGCCACAAGGCCTGGGCAACGCCTTGCATCACCCGTCAAACTCGCTCGTGTAGTTGCGCGAGCTCAGGAAGAAGGTCACCCGTAGAACGGGGCATCTCCTCTGCAGGACGACCTGTTAGCATACCTACAGACATTACTCTGTTAGTCGACTTCCTCATCGAACTCCTTTTTTAAAAGTTCGTTTAAGCACTTACTAAATATGCCGCGTCGAAGTCGCTGATTCTCCTTAACGGAGTCCGACAGCTGGGCACGAACATCTTTCAGTTCAACACCCAGCTTGGTGTTGGCATCCTGAAGATCATTCTTCTCCCACCTCACCTTTGTCAGCACGCTCTCGCCAGCCTTTAGCTGGCGTAGGAGTTGTTGCTTTTCCGGATCTAGTCCGGCGCCATCTCCAATTTCATTTGTCAGATTTGCACATATGCCGCACTTCACACTTATCTTTTTGAAGCATATATTACCAGTGGGGGTCTCCTCGGGCCCCCCCTGTCGCGGCCAGTACGGCCTCAAGTTGGGCTTGGCACTCTTTTAACTCCTGAGACAACTGGGTATTCTTCTCTAAAAGAACCTGCATATTACATGATCCTTAAATCAGTTATTCTCACTGCTTCAAGTCTCGGGGGCTACTGGTATATATAACCATTAAAATTTTCTCACCCGTATGTCTTTTACATATTGCTCTGTGGCTCTGGTTAGACCATTCTAAGCGGCACGGAGATATGCATCTCCCGAATTGAAGGCGTTCAATGCCTCTTGGGAGAAACAGGCGTCGCGAAGAACTGTCCGGCGACGCCTGTGGTTTATGGCACTCTCCACCTCGGAATGGGTGGCAGACAGCCTGTCCGCGTCCTCTGTCGGAGGAGCGTCCAGTGCGCGCCTCGTGTTCGCCTCCGCCTCCGGTCCGGGCTTTGGAGCCTGGCTGGTGGAGGCGCGATTGGCAACCTCTCCGGATATAGTCCGGCGAGGTCTCTTTGTCCTGAACAGAGGACAAGTGTTAATATGCCTTGAAGGAATAACACCTGGGAATAAGAGGGCGCGCTATACCTTTGCGCCGGCGCCTCAGTCCGGACTTCACTTCTTTTCGTCCCACGGGCCCCCCGCTGCCCCTTGTTGGCTAGTCGCCGCAGGCTTAGCCTCCCGCCTCGAGAATCTTCCCTTCAAAATACGGTTGTTGTCAGGAAACTGAAAACACGCAAGGATGGATTCCTTTTTGAGGTGCTGGGACTCCGGTCTCAGTTACCTGGGAGGCCGGGAGTAGCCCCGGGTAATCGGCCGTAATGGCCACCAGGGCATTGTCCCTGCTCAGCTGATACAACACCCCGTCAATCAGCTCCACGAACAGGTCCGGATCCTCTTCGGAGGCCGGATCGAGGGACCGTTCTAGATCCTCGGGCTGCGGGGGAGGGCTGTTTATTTCCTTTACTTCCTGTCGCAGTTCCTGCATTGAAATCATCATACTATCTAACTAATGATGGGAATATAAAATGGATGGGCAAGTAAAATTGTCCACTTACCCAACTCGGAGGATTGTACATAGTAAATCCACCCTAAGGGTTGATGCGGAGAAATTCCTCCTCTTCTCCCTTGTACAAAGCGGACAAGATCCTTATTAGAGCGGCAGCCGAGTCTGGCCCCTTGCGGCCGTGACGGGTGGCGTCATCCTCCCCGTTAAAATCCCACATGGGGTGGCCTCTATACTGAAGCGGTTGCACCCCCCGCATGATGCATGCGGCCATGACTCCGATCATGGTTAGTCCGGAATGAGCTAGCAATCTTATCCGGCCCATCAGGTAAAGGACGTCCCTGTCACTTTCTTTCTGAGAGCTCCGTGGACGCCAGCTTAGGCGCTTCTTCAAGGGAGCACTGTTGAACTCAGGGAGGCCGATCCGAACAGGATCCGGCAGCGGGACATCCTCTATATAAAACCATTCCGAAGGCCAGTCCTCGGACGCCTTCTTTGGGGTTCCGGATAAATATCCGGTCCCGGCGATGCGCCACACTTCGGCTCCGTCCACTTGATATATTGACCCCTTCTGAGAGCGGGGCACCAGGCAGAATAGCCTCTTCCACAGCGCGAAGTGAGCCTCAACACCCAAGAACAACTCGCAAAGGGCTACGAGACCCGCGATATGCCCTATGGAGGCAAGCGTGAGGTTGTGCAGCTGGAGGCCATAGAACTCTAGAAGCCCCCAGAGAAACGGATGAATTGGAAATCCGAGTCCTCTTATTAGATATGGGACAAGGCATACCCTCTCTCCTTTGGAGGCATGGGGGCGCTCTCCGCTTGCTCTCCGCCATTATAGGTGGCATGTCCGGCTCGAACAGGGACCATATAGGCCGGGGGGAGGAATCCCTTGGTCTGGAGCGACACTAGCTCGCTATGCGGGATGGAACATCTCTCCCAGTCTCCAGGCTTAGGGCTGGAAGGGCGAGAGGAGGAGTTGCGACGGCTGGCCATGGTGGAATGGACCTTTGTTGGATGCGCTTTGATGAATACTCGCGGAAGGGAGAAGGTGTGTTTTGGATCTAAATCCCCATCCCTTTAAATAGGCGGCTCATTTACGCGGCTAGGGTGTGAATGTGAAAACACCCGGACTTTTCGTATTCGTTTGACACGTGGAAGGCGGCCATTATTGGGCGTAGAAGCCAAGGAGCGCTACATTCACAAGAAACAGGTACACGGAATCTGGAAGAGAACACGCCTTGCAATGCCGAAGACAATCTGCGCGCCGGACTCGTCGTCATTGAAGCCTGGTTTGGGGGCTACTGAGGAAGTCCTGGATTAGGGGGTGTCCGGATAGCCGGACTATACCTTCAGCCAGACTCCTGGACTATGAAGATACAAGATTGAAGACTTCGTCCCGTGTCCAGAAGGGACTTTCCTTGGCATGGAAGGCAAGCTTGGCAATACGGATATGTAGATCTCCTACCATTGTAACTGACTCTGTGTAACCCTAACCCTCTCCGGTGTCTATATAAACTGAAGGGTTTTAGTCCGTAGGACAACATACAACAATCATACCATAGGCTAGCTTCTAGGGTTTAGCCTCCTCGATCTCGTGGTAGATCTACTCTTGTACTACCCATATCATCAATATTAATCAAGCAGGACGCAGGGTTTTACCTCCATCAAGAGGGCCCAAACCTGGGTAAAACTTCGTGTCCCTTGTCTCCTATTACCATCCGCCTAGACGCACAGTTCGGGACCCCCTACCCGAGATCCGCCGGTTTTGACACCGACAATAGGTTCCAAAAGGGAGGCCATTCCTGCAATGTGTTTTTGGAGCATATTCACACACCTTTAGTTTAGGAAGATCCTTTCACCGAAGAGCCCCCTCAACCAAAGAGCGCCACTGATCCGACTGAAGTCGAGGTCCCAGCTGTGGTCAACTTAATCATGGAGGTTTTGGTCATCACTCCCGACTGGACAGTGCCGTACATCGCGTACATTCTCAGGAAAGAACTCCCAGAGGATGAAGAAGAGGCTCGACAGATCCTCCGTCGATCCAAAGCCTTTGCTATGATAAGAGGAGAGCTGTTCAGAGAAAGTATAACTGGAGTCAACCAGAAGTGCATAACACCAGAAGAAGGTCGAGTGATCCTCAACGACATCCACTCGGGGACCTGTGGTCACCATGAGTCTTCTCAAACCATTGTGGCCAAAGCATACCGAGCAGGATTCTATTGGCCACGAGCAAATGAAATGGCGAAAGAAATAGTCGACAAATGTGAAGGTTGCCAGTTTTACTCCAACATGTCACACAAGCCTGCATCAGCCCTGAAGACCATCCCACTCGTCTGGCCCTTTGCTGTTTGGGGACTAGATATGGGTGGACCATTGAGGACTGGTAGGAGCGGCTTCACTCATGTGCTCGTAGCAGTCGACAAGTTCACTAAATGGATTGAAGCCAAGCCCATCAAGAATCTTGAAGCCAGTACTGTTGTCAGCTTCATCAAAGAGTTAACATTCAGATATGGCATTCCGCACAGCATCATCACTGACAACGGGCCGAACTTTGATTCTGATGAGTTCAGAGCTTTCTATGCTTCCCAAGGCACTCGAGTCGACTATGCCTCAGTCGCCCATCCCCAGTCGAATGGACAAGCTAAAAGAGCAAACGGATTGATTCTCAAAGAGCTGAAACCCCGACTGATGCGTGATCTCAAGCACGCACCAGGCGCCTGGGTTGACGAACTTCCATCAGTGCTTTGGGGATTGTGGACAACTCCCAATCGGTCGACTAGCCGAACTCCATTCTTTTTTGTCTATGGAGCTGAAGCTATACTCCCGAGTGACTTGCTTCACAATGCACCTCGAGTCGAATTATTTTCAGAAGATGAAGCAGAGCAGGCTCGACAAGATGCAGTTGATCTCCTGGAAGAGGAAAGAGAGATGGCCTTGACCCGGTCGACCATCTATCAGCAAGACCTGCGTCGATTCCATGCCAGAAATGTGAGGGGTCGAGCATTTCAAGAGGGAGACTTGGTTCTTCGAGTGGATCAGCAGAAACCACACAAACTTGCTCCCGTTTGGGAAGGCCCCTTCATCGTCACCAGAGTGCTCCACAAGAGAGCGTATCGCCTCTACAACGTCGAACACGAGAAAGATGAGCCACACGCTTGGAATGCGGAGCTACTCCGCCCCTTTTACACTTAAGTTTTCACACTGTTGAGATGTAATAAGAAATACCTTTTAGTTTGATTATCAAAAACACAGTTTTACTGTCTCCTGAATGTTTGTTGTTTCTTTTTTATGTTTCAAATCCCCCAGTGGGTGCCTTAGCTGCGAATCCGTTTCGCCTAAGTTTGAAAAAAATCCTTCCAAGTGGTGAGCAAGCCTCTCGCTCGAGGGCTTAGGTGCGAATCCGTTTCGCCTAAGTTTGAAAAATCCTTCTGAGTGGTGAGCAAGCCTCTCACTCGGGGGCTTAGCTGCGAATCCGTTTCGCCTAAGTTTGAAAAATCCTTCCGAGTGGTGAGCAAGCCTCTCGCTCAGGGCCTTAGCTGCGAATCCGTTTCACCTAAGTTTGAAAAATCCTTCTGAGTGGTGAGCAAGCCTCTCACTCAGGGGCTTAGCTGCGAATCCGTTTTGCCTAAGTTTTAAAAAAATCTTTCTGAGTGGTGAGCAAGCCTCTCGCTCGGGGGCTTAGCTGCGAATCCGTTTCGCCTAAGTTTGAAAAATCCTACCGAGTGGTGGGCAAGCCTCTCACTCGGGGGCTTATCTGCAGTCCAGTACTCGCCTAAGTTTAAAAAAATCCTACCGAGTGGTGAGCAAGCCTCTCACTCGGGGGCTTAGCAGAAGTCCAGTACATGTCTAAGTTTAAAAAATCCTAGCGAGTGGTGAGCAAGCCTCTCACTCGGGGGCTTAGCTGCGAATCCGTTTCGCCTAAGTTAAAAAATCCTTCCGAGTGGTGAGTAAGCCTCTCGCTCGGGGGCTTAGCTGTGAATCCGTTTCGCCTAAGTTTGAAAAATCCTTCCGAGCGGTGAGCAAGCCTCTCGCTCGGGGGCTTAGCTGCGAGTCCGTTTCGCCTAAGTTTGAAAAATCGTTTCGAGTGGTGAGCAAGCCTCTCAGTCGGGGGCTTAGCTGCGAATCTGTTTCGCCTAACTTAAAAAAATCGTTCCGAGTGGTGAGCAAGCCTCTCGCTCGGGGGCTTAGCTACCAATCCGTTTCGCCTAAGTTTGAAAAATCCTATCGAGTGGTGAGAAAGCCTCTCACTCGGGGGCTTAGCTGCAGTCATGTACTCGCCTAAGTCTAAAACAATCCTACCGAGTGGTGAGCAAGCCTCTCACTCGGGGGCTTAGCTGTAGCCCAGTACTCGCCTAAGTTTAAAAAATCCTACCGAGTGGTGAGCAAGCCTCTCACTCAGGGGCTTAGCTGCAGTCCAGTACTCGCCTTAGTTTAAAAAATCCTACCGACCGATGAGCAACCCTCTCACTTAGGGGCTTAGCTGCAGTCTAGTACCCGCCTAAGTTTAAAAAATCCTACCGAGTGATGAGCAACCCTCTCACTCGGGGGCTTAGCTGTGGTCCAGTACTTGCCTAAGTTTAAAAAATCCTACCGAGTGATGAGCAACCCTCGCACTCGGGGGCTTAGCTGTAGTCCAGTACTCGCCTAAGTTTAAAAAATCCTACCGACTGATGAGCAACCCTCTCACTCGGGGGCTTAGTTGTAGTCCAGTACTCGCCTAAGTTTAAAAAATCCTACCGAGTGATGAGCAACCCTCTCACTCGGGGGCTTAGCTGCGGTCCAGTACCCGCCTAAGTTTTAAAAATCATACCGAGTGATGAGCAACCCTCTCACTCGGGGGCTTAGATGCAGTCCAGTACTCGCCTAAGTTTAAAAAATCCTACCGAGTGATGAGCAACCCTCTCACTCGGGGGCTTAGTTGCAGTCCAGTACTCGCCTAAGTTTGAAAAATCCTACCGAGTGGTGAGCAACCCTCACACTCGGAGGCTTAGCTGCACTCCAGTACTCACCTAAGTTTGAAACTCATCCGCATCCGCAAGGACGACGAGGTGCAGGTCGAATGCAACCTTTTACTCAGAGCTGTGCCACAAGTATAACATACGCTCCATCCTCATCCGCAAGGACGACGAGGTGCAGGTCGACTGCAACCTTCTCCTCGGAGCTACGCCACAAATACAACGTGCGCTTCATTCCCATCCACAAGGACGACGAGGTGCAAGTCGACTGCAACCTTCTCTTTGGAGCTACGCCACAAATACAACGTGCGCTCCATCCCCGTCCGCAAGGACGACGAGGTGCAGGTCGACTGGAATCTCCTCCTCAGAGGTGCATCTCAAGTATAAAGATTATTCCGAGTGAAGAACAAGTTCCACTCGAAGGCGGACGCAAGCATATCCAGAATAAACCAAGTTTAGATAAATCCTAAAGTTCCGGACCACAGATTAAAGTACGCGGGCATCCAACCCGAAGGAGTTGAACGGTTACAAAATCACTCGGCATTCCGAGGCAAATTTAAGGTGAGGCATAAAAGTTTGTTCACTCCGTAGGAGGAGGGCTAGCAGGCTCGACGAACTCGTCCAGGTCGATTCCATCAGCAATCCGAGTGGCAGCAGCGATGAAGGTTTCCATGAAAGACTGGAAGTCGTGCTTCTTGGTGTTGGCAACTTTGATCGTTGCCAGCTTCTCTTCTCGTGCTTCCTTGCAGTGGACACGAACCAAGGACAGAGCCACATTAGCACCGCACCGAGCCAAAGACTTTTTCCACTCGACCGGGGATCTCGTCAAGTCGAGTCATTAGAGACTTAAGGTCATTCTGGAGCGTCACCCTTGGCCAGAGTGCTATGTCAATCCGTGACATCGTGACTTTCAGTCGAGCAATATAGTTGACAACGCCGGCAACGTGAGATTCCAGTCGGAGTATGTTCATAGCAGCTTCGTCCTTCACTTGAGAGAGGATAGGGTCCAGGCTTGTCTCAACTCGCCCAGTCTCTTCCTCGAAGTTTTGACAAACTTCTGCACACATAACTCAAAGACGAGTCAGTAGTGGTATGCCATGTCGATGGTGACAAGTCAGACGAGTGAAAGGTAATACCTTCAAGCATGGTGAACAACTTCTTGGCAAGGCCTCCCAGAACGTTCTCCAGGTCGTCCCGCTTGCGAGCACTGCCTTCCATCTTTTCAGCCAGGTTCTTCTTGTCCTTCTTCAGAAGGGTCGCCTCCTTGTTGGCCTCATCAAGAGAAGATTGCAGCTTAGCATTCTCTTCCTCCAGCTGGCCGACTAAAGCCCGCTTCTGTTCAACGAGGGCGGTTTTCTCTTCAGCTGTCTTCTATGCGGCTACAAGGTCTTGATCCTTCTTGTCCAGAGCTTAGTTCAGAGTTTCTAACAACCAGATTCAGAAAGGGCAAATAACATCCAGATTCAAAAAGGGCAAATAACGAGCAGATTCAGAAGCAAATCAGTCGACAATTTCTACTTACCAGTGGCCTCATCCTTGGCCTTCTGCAGATTCGTCTTGGCTAGCTCCAGATCAAGGTTGAGCTGAATTGGTTTCTTCTCCAAATAACCAAAACGAGCTCCGAGTCCACGGTTACTTCAGAACAATGGTCTGATAAATTTAAGTTGTTTTCAGACCATAGTCGATTGCCCGCAGTCGACCATGGTCTTGGGGACTACACCCAGTGGGTGCACTTAGCGTGCCCCCACCGGTCAAGTTTCCACTCGACGTGGTTTGTCCAGGCCGAGTGTAAAAAAAAGAGGCAAGTTGTTCTCAGACTGTAGTTGACTGCCCGCAGTCGACCACGGTCTCGGGGACTACACCCAATGGGTGCACTTAGTGTGCCCCCACTGGTTCGGATTCCACTCGACATGGTCCGTCTAGACCGAGTGAAAAATTTGGCTTCTCAGACCACAGTCGACTACCCGCAGTCAACTCTGATCTCGGGGACTACACCCAGTGGGTGCTCTCAGCGTGCCCCCACTAGTTCAAAGATCCAATTGACTCAACCTAGTTGACTCAAGATACAAGTTTGCTCAGTGGCAAATGAAAACACCTAGTGGGTGTACGAATGTGAAACGCAGATAGATGAAAAGATTCTTCCAAGAGAGTTTTCAGGTAGCATATCCTAACAGAACAAGCTAAAAGAGTCAGTCGACAGTCTGCTAACCTGCACGTTGCTCTGGAGAGCAGAGCTGGCGTCATAAGCAGCTTGGCTGGCTTCCCGGACCATCTTCATCTTCTCCATCATAATGCCCACCTGGCGTATAGCCTCTTTGGCAGCACCCACCTGGTCCTCTGGGACGTGATGTGCAGCAAACAGTGAAGGTGGATCGGCTAGACTCTGCGCGGCTGACGCTGAAGGCTGAGCACTCGACAGTGGTATGGCGAAGGTGACAGAAGTCCGATTGGCATCACTGGTCTCCTGGATTACTGGTTCCGCCACCGGCATCGACTAAGGCGTCTTGCTAGTGGATGTTTTCCTGCTTCTTCTTCCCAAGAGCCTTAGTGGCTCGTCCTCGTCGTCCTCTGGGAGGTCAATGATGTTGGGAGGAGCTGTAAAAATATCAGACAACAAAAAAATCATCCTCGTTGGTTACATACAGTTCAATCGACAAATCAAAGACAAAGACCACGAAGGTTGTACCAGGATTGGAGATGACCGCATCTTCCATGTCTTCATCCTCATTTTTTAAGCAGAAGTCCCAGAGGTAGCGATACTGCTGGTATCAAGATTCATTCGGTCAAACCAAGGAAAAATAGACAACACAAAACCTCGGATAAAAATGAAGACAAGACACTCACGCAGAGGCAACAGGGATGTCGATTTTGATTTTGGGCAGAGCCTTCCTAGGCTTCTGCGTTACAACCTTGGACTGCTTCGGGGCCTTTTCAGTCGCCGCCGGAGAAGACGTTCAAGGAGGCTTTGACGACTGCCCAGTCTGAACATTCGCTTTGTCGTGGACGCCTGTCGGATCCTGAGTGAGCTTGGATCTCCTTTCCCTACGGGGAGGTGAGTCGACCTCTTCTTCATCACTCGGGCCGGAGCTCTCCTCATCTCCTTCACCATCAGAATGCCACTCGCCGCTCTCGCCTCCGCTCGCCTCCCCCTCCGGATCCTGCTCCTGCTCTCCGTTGGACATCAAGTACATCTCAGTAAGAGCCTAGAAGACAACAAGCAAGACAAAAGTCAGTCGGTCGGCTACAAGCACTTACATGATAAATTAAGATAACACTCGGCAATTCAGAGTTGGACCTTGTCTGTTTTGTACGAGTTGTCGAGTGGAGGGACACTCTTGGCCCCCCTGGGGTTATCTTTGTTGCCAGTGATACCCCTCAACCACTTCTCCACCGTATCCTTGTCGACTTCTTCTGGATGGATTTGAGTGGAATCTTCAATGCCCGAATACATCCACATCGGGTGGTCACGGGCTTGAAGCGGTTGAATGCATCGTCTGAGGAAGACTTCCAACAGATCCATGCCAGTCACGCCATCACGGATGAGCTGGACCACTCGCTCGACCAACACCTTCACCCCTGCTTTCTCCCCCGGGGTCACTTTCAAGGCGGAGGGCTTCTCTACTCGAGCCATGGAAAAGGGGGGAAGTCCAGTCGACTGACCTGGAGTCAGCTGGTCTTTGCAGTAAAACCAGGTCGACTGCCACCCTCGGACTGACTCGGGAAGGATTATGGCTCGGAAAGAGCTCTTACCCCTCATTTGGAACCCAAGACCCCCACACATCTGGATCACTTTTGTCCTCACATCACTCGGATTAACTTTTTTGACCGACTGGGAGCGACATGTGAAAATGTGCTTAAAGAGGCCCCGGTGTGGTCGACAACCCAAGAAATTCTCGCACATAGACACGAAAGCGGCAAGATACACGATGATGTTGGGGGAAAAGTGATGAAGTTGTGCTCCAAAGAAGTTCAAGAAAGCTCGGAAAAAAGGATGAGGAGGCAAAGAGAACCCGCGGTCGACGTGAGTGGCGAGGAGGAGCACTCACCCTCCTGTGGCCGGGGCTTGGTCTCGTCCCTCGGGAGCCGTGCGGATTCGTGGGTGATCAATCCCTCCTTGGTCAGAAAGTCGTTGTCGTCCTGGCGAATGATCGACCGGATCCAATCGCCCTGGATCCAGCCGCGCGGCAGACCGGACCTCGACGAAGATCCGCCCCGGCTGGACTTCTTCCCCTTCGCCTTTGCCTTAGCCTTCTTCGCGCACTCCAAAGCCACCATCTTCTCCTTCCCCATCGCAGCGGACGGAGCTCGAACAGGGCAGCGGCGCCGGAGCAGGATCGGATGACGTGGAGAAAATGAAGATGGGAGAAGAAGAATGGGAGCGCACTGTTCAAAAACCCCAGTCCGACACCTTATATGAGGTTGCTTCTGAGTGACTGACCTGTGGACATGAGCGATCTTATGAAATCCCGCAACAGTCGGCGCGCGATACGTGGCGATAAAGGTGGCCTAGAAATCAAGGCGGCCCTGCCTTATCCAACCCGATTACTGCGCCCCCCCCGCCCCGCGTGCTTCTCGAAATTCAAATCCCACGAGATCCGTGAGTAGCAAAGCAACTCGTCAGACGGAAGATTTTCTCCATATCAACGCTCGAAGCTTTCTAGTAAAAGTTCAGTCGACAAAACCAAGAATGGATCAAGGTGACTGAAAAATAAGTTGGTCTCACCATGTTTGATTAGCCGATCCCGACAAGACACTTCGGAAGCGCGAATATTGAATCGGAAGTAGTTTCAACTCCTTCTCCACTCAAACCCTGAACCATTCGAGGGCTAATGATGAAGCTATGTACCTAGGGTAGGGTTATAGGCCTGACCTAGATACCCTCCCCAAGGACATCACCCTAAAGTCAGAAGCATTTGAAGGGTACCATCATCCACTCGACCAGAGACATTCCACTCGGAAGAATCAATGTCACTCGATGATACATCTCCAACGTATCTATAATTTTTGATTGCTCCATGCTATATTATCTACTGTTTTGGACTATATTGGGCTTTATTTTCCACTTTTATATTACTTTTGGGACTAACCTATTAACCGGAGGCCCGGCCCAGAATTGCTGTTTTTTTGCCTATTTCAGTGTTTCGAAGAAACGGAATATCAAACGGAGTCCAAACGGAATGAAACCTTTGGGAACGTGATTTTCTCAACAAGTAAGATCCAGGAGACTTGGACCCTCCGTCAAGAAAGCCACGAGGCGGTCACGAGGGTGGAGGGCGCCCCCCTAGGGCGCGCCCCGTGCCTCGTGGGCCCCTCGAAGCTCCATCGACGTACTCCTTCCTCCTATATATACCTACGTACTCCCAAACGATCAGATACGGAGCCAAAAACCTAATTCCACCGCCGCAACTTTCTGTACCCACGAGATCCCATCTTGGGGCCTGTTCCGGAGCTCCGCCGGAGGGGGCCATCACCACGGAGGGCTTCTACATCATCATAGCCCCTCCGATGAAGTGTGGGTAGTTTACCTCAGACCTTCGGGTCCATAGATAGTAGCTAGATGGCTTCTTCTCTCTTTTTGGATCACAATACAATTTTCTCCCCCTCTCTCGTGGAGATCTATTCGATGTAATCTTCTTTTTGCGGTGTGTTTGTTGAGATCGATGAATTGTGGGTTTATGATCAAGTCTATCTATGAACAATATTTGAAGCTTCTCTGAATTCTTTTATGTATGATTGGTTATCTTTGCAAGTCTCTTCGAATTATCAGTTTGGTTTGGCCTACTAGATTGGTTCTTCTTGCAATGGGAGAAGTGCTTAGCTTTGGGTTCAATCTTGCGGTGTCCTTTCCCAGTGACAGCAGGGGCAACAAGGCACGTATTGTATTGTTGCCATCGAGGATAACAAGATGGGTTTTTTATCATATTGCATGAAACTATCCCTCTACATCATGTCATCTTGCTTAAGGTGTTACTCTGTTTTTACTTAATACTCTAGATGCATGTTGGATAGTGGTCGATGAGTGGAGTAATAGTAGTAGATCCAGGCAGGAGTCAGTCTACTTGTCTCGGATGTGATGCCTATATACATGATCATACCTAGATATTCTCATAACTATGCTCAATTCTGTCAATTGCTCAACAGTAATTTGTTCACCCACCATAGAATACTTATGCTCTTGAGAGAAGCCACTAGTAAAATCTATGGCCCCCGGGTCTATTCTCATCATATCAATCTCCAATCACTTATTATTTGCTTTGAATTTTTACTTTGCGCTTTATTTTACCTTGCATCTTTATATCAAAAATACCAAAAATATTATCTATCAGATCTCACTCTCGTAAGTGACCGTAAAGGGATTGACAACCCCTAATCGCGTTGGTTGCGTTGAGCTATTTGTTTTGTGTAGGTACGAGGGACTCGCGCGTGGCCTCCTACTGGATTGATACCTTGGTTCTCAAAAACTGAGGGAAATACTTACACTACTTTGCTGCATCATCCTCTCCTCTTTGGGGAAATCCAACGCAGTACTCAAGAGGTAGCACTCGACCGTAACAGAAACCACTCGACTTATAGAAGATCTAAAGTCACTCTGCACGGCAACAGTCGGACGTTTACTTATAGACTTAATTATTATTTATAGCACTTTATTATGGACCTTACCTGTAATGCTCCCTCTTTATGTATATTGAACCCTCTGTAACAGAGGGGAGCGAGGGTCCTGGCGCACTCTATATAAGCCACCCCCTCCTCTGGGACAAGGGTTCGCACCCCCTGTAACTCACACACGCATAATCCAGTCGTCCGCCTCCGGGCTCCGAGACGTAGGGCTATTACTTCCTCCGCGAAGGGCCTGAACTCGTAAAACTCGTGTGTACAACTTCGCCACAGCTAGGATCTTGCCTCCTCATACCTACCCCCATTCTACTGTCTGTCTTAGATGCACGACAACCTTTAGTACGGGTTGGTGGCTCCAACCGGTACTAAAGACCCCCCCCCTTAGTACGGGTTCGTGCCACCAACCATTACTAAAGGGTGCGCTGCCACCCGCAGTGCACAATGTTTAGTCTCGCCTCGCTAGTTGATTAGAGCTCGCACCGGTTTATAAGCCCCGCCGCGGCTACCGTGTTGAGCTCCTCTCTAAGCAGGCCTTTGTGGACCTACTGCAAGTGTTTTGCCGTGTGGGGCCTACTGGGCCGTATGGGCCTGCATCCTGGCCCACCTAGAGGTTGGGTTTCTAGTCGTATGCAGGCCTGCCGGCCCAGTAGGTGGGCTATTTTTGCTTTATTTCAAAAAAAATCCTTTAGGTCCCCCAGACCACGGCGCGCCTCATGCCACATGGTGGCTCTTTAGTGCCGGTTCGTGTTGAACCGGTACTAAAGAGGGGGCTCTAGTCCCCACACTTTAGTGCCGGTTCCAGAACCAGCACTAAAGGGCCTTACGAACCGGTGCTAAAGCCCGGTTCTGCACTAGTGAGGCCATGCAAGATGCAATGATAAAGACGTAATTCGAACACATTCCTCACATCATACTGTAGCAAGCACATCTTAACGGGTGTCTTCTAGAGCACAAATCGATATAGGACAATTATATTTGTGCCCCTAACTCAAACCCACCACTTAGATTTCGCCCTAATTTTGAAGCATGCTCAAATTTGCCCCTCTGCCGCCAGATAGAAATGCCTTTCCATAACGTTACCGTCCAGTCAAAGGTTTTGACTTTTCTGGGCGTTTTGCTGGACATTTTGGCCCCTTGAAAAAATAAAACAAAAATTAAAAAAGAAAAGAGAGATGGCGTGCTTACCTTTCGGCCCAGGCCGCTGGCTGGTCATCTTCTTCCTATCGAGGCTGGGGGCATGTAGCCCGTGTGCTCACCCGAGAGCCTGATGACCCGCAAGTATAGGGGATCTATCGTAGTCCTTTCGATAAGTAAGAGTGTTGAACCCAACGAGGAGCAGAAGGAAATGACAAGCGGTTTTCAGTATGGTATTATCTGCAAGCACTGAAATTATCGCTAACAAATAGTTTTGTGATAAGGTAATTTGTAACGGGTAACAAGTAATAAAAGTAAAAAAGGTGCATCAAGATGGCCCAATCCTTTTTGTAGCAAAGGACAAGCCTGGACAAACTCTTATATAAAGGAAAACGCTCCCGAGGACACATATGATTCGCGTTCGTTACCTTGATAATTTGATATGTGGGTGGACCGATGCTTGGGTACTGCCCTTCCTTGGACAAGCATCCCACTTATGATTAACCCCTATTGCAAGCATCCACAACTACAAAAGAGGTATTAAGGTAAACCTAACCATAGCATGAAACATATGGATCCAAATCGGCCCCTTACGAAGCAACACATAAAATAGGGTTTAAGCTTCTGTCACTCTAGCAACCCATCATCTACTTATTACTTCCCAATGCCTTCCCTAGGCCCAAATATTGGTGAAGTGTCATCTAGTCGACGTTCACATAACACCACTAGAGGGGAGACAACATACATCTCATCAAAATATCGAACGAATATCAAATTCACATGACTACTTATAGCAAGACTTCTCCCATGTCCTCAGGAACAAACGTAACTACTCACAAATCATATTCATGTTCATAATTAGAGGGGTATTAATATGCATAAAGGATCTGAACATATGATCCACCAAATAAACCAACTAGCATCAACTACAAGGAGTAATCAACACTACTAGCAACCCACATGTACCAATTTGAGGCTTTGGGAACAAGATTGGATACAAGTGATGAACTAGGATTTTAGAGGAGATGGTGCTGGTGAAGATGTTGATGGAGATTGACCCCCTCCCGCTGAGAGGATCGATGGTGATGATGATGGTGATGATTTCCCCCTCCCAGAGAGATGTTTCCCCGGCAGAACAGCTCCGCTAGAGCCCTGGATTGGTTCCACCAAGGTTCCGCCTCGTGGCGGCGGTGTTTCGTCCTGAAAGCTTCCTTATCATTTTTTCCAGGGTGAAAGACTTCATATAGCAGAAGATGGGCACCGGAGGCCTGCCAGGGAGCCCATGAGGCAGGGGGCGCGCCCCCCACCCTCGTGGATGGTGGGTGGCCCCCCTCTGGTAGTTTCTTCGCCCAATATTTTTTACATATTCTGAAACTGACTTCCGTGGAGTTTCAGGACTTTTGGAGTTGTGCAGAATAGGTCTCTAGTATTTGCTCCTTTTCCAGCCCAGAATTCCAGCTACCGGCATTCTCCCTCTTCGTGTAAAGCATGATGCAAAATGGACGTATCAACTGCCCCAAGCTTAGACCTCGCTTGTCCTCAAGCGAAAGCCGATAACGAAAAATATGTCCACATGTTTAGAGATAGAGGTGTCGATAAAATAAAATACGGACATGAGGGCATCATTATCATTCTTATAACAACAACATATATAAATATTGTATATGATTTCTTATGCTCGAGTAATAGTCTATTCACAATGTAAAATATGAATCAGAAACTTCATTGAAAACCAACAAACTATAATCACGGTCATTGAAGCAATTGCAATTTATCATAACATTGGAAAGAGTCATTATAAGAGCTTTTCAGCAAGTCCACATACTCAACTATCATTTGCTCTTTCACAATTGCTAACACTCACGCAGTACTTATGGGTATGCAGTTTTAATCGGACACAGAGAAAGATAGGGGCTTATAGTGTTGCCTCCCTAACCTTTTACCTTAAGGGTAATGTCAACAATAATAGTTCGTGATAACTTACATCCAGTTGGGTATATGTATCAGGATCTTTCCAACACACCATGCTTGCCAAAGGATAAAGTGTAAAAAGTAAAGGTGAAGATCACCATGACTCTTGTATAAGGTATAAGACAAAAGTAAAAGATAGGCCCTTCGCAGAGGGAAGCGGAGGTTGTCATGTGCTTTTATGGTTGGATGCACGAAATCTTAATGCAAAAGAACATCACTTTATATTGCCACTTGTGATATGGACCTTTATTATGCAGTCCGTAGCTTTTATTTCTTCCACATCACAAGATCGTATAAAGATTATTTTCTCCACACTAATAAATCATACATATTTAGAGAGCGATTTTTATTGCATGCAACAATGACAACTTACTTGAAGGATCTTACTCAATCCATAGGTAGATATGGTGGACTCTCACGGCAAAACTGGGTTTAAGGATATTCGGAAGCACAAGTAGTATCTCTACTTGGTGCAAGGAACTTGTTTAGCATGAGGGGGGAAGGCAAGCTCAACATGTTGGGTGACCCATAACAATATACTTTATTTCAGATATAAGAAAACATAACCCATTACGTTGTCTTCCTTGTCGAACATCAATTCTTTAGCATGTCATATTTTAATGCGTGCTCACAATCATAAAAGATATCCAAGAAAGTATATTTATATGTGAAAACCTATCTTTCTTTATTACTTCCTATTAATTGCAACGATGACCAAAACTATGTTTGTCAACTCTCAACAACTTTTATTCATCATATTCTTTTATATGTGAAGTCATTAATCTCCAAAAGATCAGTATGATCTCTATATTTCTTTTTATTTTTTCTTTTATTCCCTCAAGGTCATAGCAAGATAATCAAGCCCTTGACTCAAAACTAATCTTTATTATATATAGCTCACGGACTCGATTACATAGAAGGATCATAAAGCAAAACTCAAAAATAGATCATACTGAAACGTTATTCTACTAGATCAAGATATTACTAAAAGGATCGAACTAAGAAAAACGGTAAAGATAGGAGTGTGACGGTGATACGATACCGAGGCACCTCCCCCATGCTTGGCAGTTTCCAAGGGGAGTGCCCATACCCATATACTCAGTTCTCCTTCCTCGGTGGTGATGATGGAGTTGTTGATGATGTAGGCTTGTCATCCCCATTCCAAGGCATAGGCTCACCATCATAGAAAGATGATCGAGTCTCCGGGATCCTCAAATCTGCAGCCAAACTCATCCTCTTGAATCTATATTCATACTCACAGTTTTGGTTTTGTAGGTCATAGATCTGGGCTTGGAGGTTCTCAATTTTCTCGTGAAGCTAGAAGATGGCCTCCCCAATGTTCTTGGCATCCAGCTTGTGGTTGTTGGCGAACTCCGTGATCATCATGTGGTTTGCGTCGAGTCCGTGTTCCACCATCCCTTGGCACTTGAAAACTTGCTGCTCCATTGCTTCGAGTCTTGTCTCCACGCTTCCGGTCCTCCTTGGTCACCCAACATCGCGGATGTGGAGCACCCCCTCATGCATCTCAATGGTTTGAGGGTGTTGCAGCACCTCCGCGAGGTAGGGGTTGATGACCTTCTCGAAAAACTTGTCCTTGGGTGCGCTCGAAGACGTCATGGTGATCTAGATCCGTCAGAAAACAGCTCGAAACAAAAACAGGAGATATTTGCGTGGTATGGTGGTCAAAACCTTCGGGAGATTATATAATGAATTTTTACCGACCAAAAGAAGTATTGTGCAAGAAAACGGGGTCCGGAGAGCACACAAGGCAGGGGCGCGCCCTCCACCCTCGTGGATGCCTCGTGTCCTTCCCGGACTACTTCTTATTTTTCCTATTTTCTTAAATTTTCCAAAACAGAGAAAAATTGCCATTATAACTGTTTTGGAGTCGGTTTACTTACCGTATCCCATACCTATTCCTTTTCGGAGTATGGAACGTTCTTGAAGGTGTCCCTTATGTATTCCTCCGGGGTTACGGTTTCAGTAACATTAGTTTCAACATTTATAGGATTACCTGAGATATAATGTTTGATTCTTTGAACGTTCACCACCTTCGGATTTGTGCCTTCGAAGTTGTTGATTTTTTATGGCACCGGAATGATAGACCTCCTAGATAATGTAAGGCCCTTCCCATTTAGAGAGAAGTTTTCCTGCAAAAAATCTTAAACGAGAGTCGAATAGGAACACATAATCACATACATTAAACTCACGCTTTTGTATCCTTTTGTCATGCCATCTTTGAACTTTTTCTTTGAACGGTTTGGCATTCTCATAGGCTTGAGTTCTCCATTCATCAAGTGAGCTAATGTCAAGTAGCCTCTTGTCACCAGCAAGTTTGAAATCATAGTTGAGCTCTTTAATGGCCCAATATGCCTTATGTTCTAGTTCGAGAGGTAAGTGACATGCTTTTCCATAAACCATTTTATATGGATACATACCCATAGGATTTTTATATGCAGTTCTATAGGCCCATAATGCATCATCAAGTTTCTGGAACCAATTCTTTCTAGATCTATTAACAGTCATTTGCAAAATTAATTTAAGCTCTCTATTGCTCAGTTCTACTTGACCGCTAGACTGTGGGTGGTATGGAGATGAAATTCTATGATTAACATCATACTTAGCAAGCATTTTACGAAAAGCACCATGAATAAAATGTGAACCACCATCAGTCATTAAGTATCAAGGGACTCAAACCTCAGAAAAATAACTTCTTTAAGAATCTTAATAGAGGTGTTTTGATCAGCACTACTAGTTGGAATAGCTTCCACCCACTTAGTAACGTAATCAACAATAACTAAAATATGTGTATACCCATTAGAGGAAGGAAATGGTCCCATATAATCAAAGCCCCAAACATCAAATGGTTCAATAACAAGTGAATAGTTCATAGGCATTTCTTGACGTCTGCTAATATTACCAATTCTTTGACATTCATCACAAGACAAGACAAACTTACGAGCATCCTTGAAGAGAGTAGGCCAATAAAAACCGGATTGCAATACCTTATGTGCAGTTCTATCTCCAGCGTGGTGTCCCCCATAAGCCTCAGAGTGACACTTGTGTAGGATATGTTCCTGTTCATGCTCATGTACACAACATCTAATGACACCATCTACTCCTTTATAAAGGTGTGGGTTATCCCAGAAGTAATGTCTTAAATCATAGAAAAACTTTTTCTTGTGCTGGTATGTGAAACTAGGTGGTATAAATTTAGCAACAATGTAATTAGCATAATCATCATACCATGGAGCAGTACGAGAAGCATTTATGACAGCTAATTGTTCATCAGGAAAGTTATCATCAATAGGTAGTGTGTCATCAAGAACATTCTCTAACCTAGACAAGTTGCCTGCAATGGGGTTCTCATCTCCTTTTCTATCAATAATATGCAAATCAAATTCTTGTAGCAAGAGATCCATCTAATAAGTCTAGGTTTAGTATCTTTCTTTTCCATAAGGTATTTAATAGCAGCATGATCAGTGCGAACAGTTACTTTAGAGTCAACAATATAAGGTCTGAACTTATCATAAGCAAATACAACGGCTAAAAATTCTTTTCAGCAGTAGCATAATTTCTCTGGGCATTGTCTAGAGCTTTACTAGCATATTGGATAACATTTAATTTCTTATGAACTCTTTGTCCTAGAACAGCACCTACAACATAATCACTAGCATCACACATAATTTCAAGGGTAAATTCCAATCAGGTGGCTGGAAAATAGGTGCAGAAATCAAGGCTTTCTTAAGTATTTCAAATGCTTCTACACAATCATCATCAAAGACAAAAGGAACATATTTTTGTAAGAGATTATTCAGAGGCCTAGAAATTTTAGAGAAGTCCTTAATGAACCTCCAATAAAACCGGCATGACCAAAGAAGCTTCTTATACCTTTAATGTCCTTAGGACACAACATCTTTTCAATAGCATCAACTTTAGCTTTATCAACTTCAATACCTCCTTCAGAAATTTTATGCCCCAAGACAATGCCCTCATTAACCATAGAGTGGCACTTCTCCAGTTCAAGACAAGATTAGTTTCTTCAGATCTCTACAAAACTCGATCAAGGTTGCTCCAACAATCATCAAAAGAAGTTCCATATACGGAGAAATTATCCATGAAAACCTCAACAATCTTTTCACAAAAATCAGAGAATATAGCCATCATGCATCTTTGAAAGGTAGCAGGTGCATTGCATAAACCAAAAGGCATACGTCTATAAGCAAAGGTACCGAAAGGACAAGTAAAAGTGGTCTTTTCTTGGTCCTCTTTTGACACAGGTATTTGAGAGAAACCAGAATAACCATCTAGAAAGGAAAAATGTGTATGTTTGGATAATCTTTCTAGCATTTGATCAATAAAAGGTAAAGATTAATGGTCCTTTTTAGTAGCTTTATTTAGTTTGCGTAAATAAATTACCATTCTACAACATCTAACAATTCTTTGTGGTATCAATTCACTTTATCATTAGGAACAACAGTAATACCTCCCTTCTTAGGGACACAATGGACATGACTTACCCACTGACTATCAGCAACGGGATAAATTATACCTGCCTCCAGAACCTTTAATATTTCTTTTCTTACCACTTCTTTCATCTTAGGATTCAACCGTCGTTGGTGATCAACAACTGGTTTAGCATCTTTCTCCAATTTTATTTTATGCTGGCATAGAGTGGGACTAATGCCCTTAAGATCATCAAGAGTATATCCAATAGCAACACGGTGCTTCTTCAGAGTTTTCAATAATTTCTTTTCTTCATGCTCTGAAAGGTTAGCACTAATAATAACGTGTTATATCTTTTTATCGTCAAGATAAGCATATTTAAGAGTATCAGGTAATGGTTTAAGCTCATACAAGGGATCACCCTTGGGTGGAGGAGGATCCCCTAGGATTTCAACAGGCCGGTTGTGTTTCAAAATAGGTCCCTGTTTAAATAATACTTCATCTATTTCCCTTCTTTCATTCATAAACATATCATTTTCATGGTCAAGAAAATATTGTTCTAAAGGATCATTTGGAGGCACGGCAATAGAAGCAAGACCAATAATTTCATCTTTATTGGGCAATTCTTTATCATGGGGTTGTCTACGAAATTTATCAAAATTCAACTCATGGGACGTATCCCCCAAACCAATAGTAACAACATCCTTTTTGCAGTCAATCCTAGCATTAATAGTATTCAAGAAGGGTCTACCAAATATAATGGGACAAAAGTTATCTTGTGGGGAACCAAGAACAAGAAAATCTGCAGGATATTTAACTTTCCCACACAAGACTCAACATCTCTAACAATCCCAACTGGTGAAGTAGTATCTCTATTGGCAAGCTTAATTGTGACATCAATTTCCTCTATCTCAGCAGGTGCAATATCATGCATATTTTCTTTGTATAAGGAATGAGGTATTGCACTTGCACTAGCACCCATATCACACAAGCCATGATAACAATCATCTCCTATTTTAACAGAAATAACAAGCATGCCTACAACAGGCCTATGTTTATTTTTAGTATCAGGTCTAGCAATTCTAGCAGCTTCATCACGAAAGTAAATAACATGCCCATCAATATTATCTGCCAAGAGATCTTTAACCATATCAACACTAGGTTCAACTTTAATTTGCTCAGGGGGTGTAGGTGTTCTAGTGTTACTCTTACGAACCACAGTTGAAGCTTTAGCATGATCCTTTATTCTAATAGGGAAATGTGGTTTCTCAATATAAGCGGTAGGAACAATAGGATCAACATTATAAGTGATATTCTTTTCTTCAACTTTAATAGGTGCAACTACTTTTACTTCGATGGGAGGATTATATTGAAACCACTTCTCCTTAGGGAGATCAACATGAGTAACAAAGGATTCACAGAAAGAAGCTACTATCTCAGAGTCAAGTCCATATTTAGTGCTAAGTTCATGGAAAACATCGGTATCCATAAAAGATTTAACACAATCAAACTTAGGTGTTATATCTAACTCCTTACCTTCGTCGAGATCCCAATCTTCAGAGTTGCGTTTAATTCTTTCCAATAAATCCCATTTGAATTCAATAGTCTTCATCATAAAAGAGCCAATACAAGAAGTATCGAGCATGGAGCGATTGTTGAGAGAAAGCCGAGCATAAAAATTTTGAATAATAATTTCTCTTGAGAGCTCATGGTTGGGGCATGAATATATATCGATCACGCTGAACAAGATGCATAGGATAAAACTTCTGATGAAATTCCAATTTCAATCGGTTGTAGTTCCATGATCCCATATCATAACATAGCCTAAACCATGTTAATGCCTTTCCCTTCAAAGATAAAGGGAAGACCTTCTTATCGCTAACATCCTCGGGCATACCTGTAAGCTTAAATAATCCACAAACTTCATCCACATAGATTAGGTGCAAATCGGGATGTCATGTTCCATCACGTGTAAAAGGATTAGCTAGAAGTTTCTCTATCATACCTGAAGGAATTTCAAAGTAAATATTCTTAGTAGGTTTAGTAGGTTGAGGAGCAACTCTTTGCTCCACTAGTCGGGGTGAAGATACACCGAACAAGCCCATCAAAGGATTATGTTCCATAGTAACAAGTGACAGTAAATTTCAGCACACTATATAAATTTTTCCTTACCAAATTCCACCAAGCAAAGGCGCTTCACTCCCTGGCAACGGCGCCAGAAAATAGTCTTGATGACCCACAAGTATACGGGATCTATCGTAGTTCTTTTGATAAGTAAGAGTGTCGAACCCAACGAGGAGCAGAAGGAAATGGCAAGCGGTCTTCAGTAAGGTATTCTCTGCAAGCACTGAAATTATCGGTAACAGATAGTTTTGTGATAAGGTAATTTGTAACGGGTAACAAGAAAAATAAAAGTAAATAAGGTGCAGCAAGATGGCTCAATCCTTTTTGTAGAAAAGGACAAGCCTGGACAAACTCTTATATAAAGGAAAACGCTCCCGAGGACACATGGGAATTATCGTCAAGCTAGTTTTCATCACGCTCATATGATTCGCGTTCGTTACCTTGATAACTTGATATGTGGGTGGACCGGTGCTTGGGTACTGCCCTTCCTTGGAAAAGCATCCAACTTATGATTAACCCCTATTGCAAGCATCCGCAACTACAAAAGAAGTATTAAGGTAAACCTAACCATACCATGAAACATATGGATCCAAATCAGCCCCTTACGAAGCAACGCATAAACTAGGGTTTAAGCTTCTATCACTCTAGCAACCCATCATCTACTTATTACTTCCCAATGCCTTCCTCTAGGCCCAAATAATGGTGAAGTGTCATGTAGTCGACATTCACATAACACCACTAGAGGGGAGACAACATACATCTCATCAAAATATTGAACAAATACCAAATTCACATGACTACTTATAGCAAGACTTCTCCCATGTCCTCAGGAACAAACGTAACTATTCACAAATCATATTCATGTTCATAATCAGAGTGGTATTAATATGCATAAAGGATCTGAACATATGATCTTCCACCAAATAAACCAACTAGCATCAACTACAAGGAGTAATCAACACTACTAGCAACCCACATGTACTAATCTGAGGCTTTGCGACAAAGATTGGATACAAGAGATGAACTAGGGTTTTAGAGGGGATGGTGCCGGTGAAGATGTTGATGGAGATTGACCCCCTCCCACTGATAGGATGTGATGATTTTCCCCTCCCAGAGGGATGTTTCCCCGGCTAAACAGCTCCGCCGGAGCCCTAGATTGGTTCCGCCAAGGTTCAACCTCGTGGTGGCGGTGTTTCGTCCCGAAAGCTTCCTTATCATTTTTTCCAGGGTGAAAGACTTCATATAGCAGAAGATGGGCACCGGAGGCCTGCCAGGGGTCCCACGAGGCAAGGGGGCGCGCCCAGGGGGGTAGGGCGTGGTCCCCACCCTCGTGGATTCTGGGTGGCCGGGGAAATATCATGTGCTCCAATTGATTGCGTGCTCCGGCTGCTCCATGTGTACCACAGCCGTTAGGTACATAATTTTGGCACAGGATGCAACCCGAGCGCTCGCCCTTAGAAATTTGCAAACAACACCTTGCATGCATACAGAGTTAGCAGAATTTCCCCGTCACCTACCTCCAAGCCGGCTGTCCCCAAATTAGAACAGAAGCAACGCGAACAGAGTAGGGCATCGGGCCTCCGGCGGCCGACCAGTGACGTCGGGCGAACGTGGCCGCCGCGGTGCTGACATACTGGGCTCTGACGTCCGGCGGGCAACTCACCCCATCCCCGCCCCGCCATTCTCCACCTCACCCCCTTCCCCACCCGATCTGGCGCCTACCTGCGCCATCCGTCGACGCCAAAGAATAGAACTCCAGTGTTCAGGTATGTTGTTAGATGTTAGAACCTTGGGTTATTTTGTGCATTTGATTGTAATTCGTCGTTCCCTTTGCGCTGATTTTGTAGCTAATTCTATCTTGGAAAAAAGTGGTGATATCTCTCTGTATTATGTCAGGCGTAGGAAATTAATCACTGAAAAAATTGCTATTAGTCGGACTAGATATTCCAACAATTACGTACAGTACAACTTCAGCAACTCATTGCCTGATACTGTACATGAGTATAGACTAATTTCATCTGCATGTTCAAACACCTGGAGGTGAAGTGCTTATTAGCACAAGAGAGGCCTGGAGGTGAATTGCCTGATTCATTTTGCATGCACAATGTGTGCGACTTCACTAATTAATTTCCGAGATTTCACTATCTATTTGTCCAGTACTCCATTGAACTAAACATAGTTGTTCTAGTTTAGTAAATGAACTATCTTAGCTCTTTAGCCTTCCTCATTCTGATTTAATAAAAAAGTATTACATTCCTGAAGTGCTATGTGTCAATGACATAATGACAAGATGCCATGCTTATGTTGTACTCAGAATGTTTTTGGTCATCACTATTTTCAAAACACTTTTTTTTCCTTAGCACACCTATGTTCCGGTGCATTTAAATATTTTCTCTCTTCACCACTTAACCATGGAATTGTTGTTTTTTAGTCTACAATGTCTACAGCTCTAACGAGAATCTAACTCTTAGTTGCTCATGCATTTTATATCTAATACGTTTATCTGCACCGAATATGTGTTGCATAGATGGACTAAAATGGCTGCACGACATCTTTCCTATGATGCCAATGGATATGAGCTGGAGGTGTCATCTACATCTCTTTCACCTACCCTAAAGAAATTGTACTCAGAAACATGCTCGCAGTTCAGCTCGACATTACATGAAGCTAAACATTGTGAAGACAAGATGAAATAATTTCACAAAGTTATTATTGATGCTCTTGCACACTTGAGGCAGACGGGGCCTGTTGACGAGCGAAGTAAAGTTCAAGAGTTTGAATCCTTTATTGGAACGACATTCCCGAGCATCATCAAAATTCATCCACCTGATGTTGCAAACACGAAGGGTAGTGGTAAGAGATTGAAGAGGGGTTCAGAGGAGGCCATTAGAAAAAGGAAAAAGGTAGATGGCGCATAATTTAAAGAGTTTTCGTAATACACTTGTCTTCATGTTTGCACAGCAAGTAGCGCCCGAGAAGGTTCACCATCAGTACATTAATCTACTTACCTTTTAATTTGACAAAGGTGGTATGATCCGTTGTATGCTCTTGATGGCCGGCAATCATGGCGAAGTGCCTCTTCGTATCAGCAACAATTGAGACCAGGAGGATTCATTGACAAATTTGACTCTTGCGCATCTCTGCCATAACTATCTAAGTTGCTAGTATATATTGATCAGCTAAGCTAGTGTGCTTACTTTTATGGCCTGTGTGCCAAGTGTGTTTCCTTGCTTCAGAACAATATGGAACAATTATCTACCTTCGTGCTTATATTATGCAAAACTAGAAGTGCTCTGTTTAAATGTGACACTGTGTAACTATGTGTTACTGGGCATGTCTACTAATTCCTTTATGAAGTGGAACCTGGACCTATATATTTGCTATCAGTGACGTTCCATCATAATGCCTGTTATGCTAAAATTATTTGATACAATTAGTTTATCATGATGATGTCCACTTTAGTTTTTCAACATATTTTTTACTAGGGTGCAGGTTATTCCGTAAATTTGTGGTCTGTACTATGGGCATTTACCCCACCGAGAAGCATTATGTCTCTGAAGTCCCACATTTGTTCTGAGATGATTCATATATTTCAGATTTGGAAGAGAAATGTTGAATGACGTGTTATCTTCCAATTTGACAAAGGTGGTTAATATAGCTGATGCTGCCGTCTTTTCCATTTCTCTGCAGATTTGATTAGTTCAAATCTTGGTTCATGGACTGACTAATTCTTTATATTATTTGAATTACCTTCACCTTCTTAAATCAACTTGTTGAATACTTTGTATATCATGTCGCAAAATCCATGATATGTGTACCATAGAGCTGCTGTCATGTATATATATGTGTGTTCGATCAGTTTAACATGAAATGACCAACTAATGAGGTACATGATATGCTTGTTCTTTCCTGGGGCAACACATATTTTGAAGATAGATCATGTGACTGTTGCAGTTATTCTGTACTTCTATAGGGGGTTTCTGCAAATTTCGCAGTATGGGGGGCTTCCACGCTCTATCCTGTACCTACGTGTTCCATCCAACGGTTGTTACGTGGTTGGAGCAGTCGGAGCACTTCATGCTTGGGAGCACAGGATACGTTCTCGTGGGTGGCCCCCCTCTGGTAGTTTCCTCACCCAATATTTTTTATATATATTCTGAAATTGACTTCCATAGAGTTTCAGGACTTTTGGAGTTGTGCAGAATAGGTCTCTAATATTTGCTCCTTTTCCAGCCCAGAATTCCAGCTGCAGGCATTCTCCCCCTCCGTGTAAACCTTGTAAAATAAGAGAGAATAGGCATAAGTATTGTGACATAATGTGTAATAACAGCCCATAATGCAATAAATATCGATATAAAAGCATGATGCAAAGTGGACGTATCAGAGCCACCGTTCCCGTGGACAACACCGCCAACAAGCTGCACCGCTATGTCTCCGAGCCCCGTCATCAAGCTGAGAATCACCACGCCGACGATAGCGACCTCGGGTGCCCCGCAACTCCGCAACCACCGCCATCTCCGCCGCCTTTGCCCACCTTCCGCCCTCTTCGGTTCAGCGTCATCCGAGCTCCCCCGATGATCCCTTACCATCATAGAGATCTATCTGTTGTCGCAGATATTACAGACAACGCGCTGATGAGATCCTCTTCGTCCATTGTCGGGGGTGTCGGGCGACATATGCCAAAGAATGGCTTATCATGGAGGGGGCTAATAGTACGTCGCCGGTGCCAGGAAACAGGATGAGGCGAAGGCATGCACGCCGGAAAATCTTACCCAGGTTCGGGGCTCTCCTAGGAGATAACACCCCTAGTCCTGCTATGCGGGGTCTCCGCATGATCACTCAAGCAACAATGGTGGCTACAAGCTTGCTCCTTGAGCTATTTCTCTAGAGAGGGAAGAAGAGCAAGGCTAGCTCTAGTTTCCTCTCTCTATGTGGGTGTGTATGAACTAGAGTCTGAACACTTTGCATGGGTGCCCCGGGGGGTTTATATAGGCCTACCCCCCAGGGGTACAAAGGTAATCCCGGGTGTAGGACCCGGCTCACAGTGTCTTCGGTCGTCGGCTTCTCGGCCGGCCGATGGGGCCCGTTGGTTGTCTCGTACTTAGCCAACAGGCCGTGCCCGCCGCTTGCGGGTCTAGACGGCTGCTCAGCACTGTAGTGATGATGGTAATGATGCGTGCTTTGTCGGGGGAGGCATGGCTACAGTGCCGCCGCCTGGTGGGCGATCACTGTAGCCATTTACCATCTCCTCTGAATAATGGCGCACGGACTTTAAGGGAGGGGAGGGCCGCTTGGTAGGAGCCGGCCTCCCCTCACGCCGACTGGTCCGGGATTGCCTCCTTCTAGCTTCTTGCTGACACGTAAGGCCCACCGCCTGTGGACCGTACCGACAGCCCATAGTGGGGGCATGGCTTTCTCTGCCATGGTGATGTCATGGGGGAGTGGCAACAGTGCCGTGCCGGACGGGAGATCTTCGTCTGGTACGGTGCGCTGTGGCCACATGCGGCCCTAGATTTGGGGGTGGCAGTGCACGCTGTAGCCACGCCCCGTCTCATCGTATTTATGTGGGAGCAAACTCTGAGGGCGCTTGGGGCCGCCTGCTAGGAGCCGGCCTCTCTGGAGGTCGCCTGCTAGGAGCCGGCCCACCTCGTGGCCTCCTACGGAGCCTTGCTGTCTTCTGGCAGCCGGCTGCTTGGACCAGTAGTCCGCGAGAAGATAGCGCTTTGGTCCTTGATTCTTGAGGGGTGCAGCCGACCCCGATGTCGTGAAGCGCCATGGGGGGCCGATGAGGCTACCCGTGCCAATTACTCCGACAGTAGTCCCCGAAGCTGATGAGGCTCCGCGGCTGGTGAAAGGAAGGAGCCTCGGCAGCTTCCTACTCCGAGTGCATCATTTGATTCTTGCTCCGTTCGTCTCTAGGCGCGCCGACTGCTAGGAGCCGGACTCGACCAGGCGGGCCGCCTGGTGGTTTTTGAAATTCCTTGGCGGGAGCCAGGTGGAGTGCTAGCAAAGCACTAGGCTTGCCGCCAACTATCTACGGGCCATGTGAGGCTAGCCGCCAGGCCGCCTGTCAATCCACGTGCGTGATGGCACATCTCTGCAGGCTGGGGCCCACCACTATCAGGCCTCGGCGCACACGCGGATCCGCTATGACCGAGGCAGACGGTTGGGATTCCGTGGCAAGATTACTTCCCGTCATTACTGCACGGTTAACGCGGGGTCGTGGGGTCATGGGTGCAGTTAATCCCATGACCCCCGCGCTCCGTCCCCTCGGCTTCAAAGCCCAGGGCTATAAGTAGGGGGAGGAGGGGGCGGTTCTGGCTCACGCGCCCTCCTCTCCCCTCGCTCCACTCTTCATCTTCCTTCTTTCCGTCGCCACTGCAGTCCCGCAACTTGCCGAAGTGCTGTTGCGGCCCGTCCTCATCGAGCCTTCTTCCCCGCGGCGTTGCTTCTCCACCGTAGGCTCGCTCCTCCTCCATCGAGCTTTAAGCATCCATGGCGCGCGACAAGGCGAACTCCGGCGCCTGGGACGGCTCCAACGTCCAAAAGGACCACCTCGACTTCCTGCATGACACGAGGCGACTGCCCGACGAAGGCTATGTCGAGACACGCGTCCCGCCGGAGAAAGAGATCACGCCGGCGCTGAAGGACGGCGAGCGCGTCGTCTTTCGGTCACACTTCCTTCGCGGCTTCGGCTTGCCGGTCAGTGGCTTTATCCACTCCTTCCTCCACTTTTATGACCTCCAGCCGCACGACCTCATGCCAAACACAATGGTGCTGCTGTCGGCGTTCGTCACGCTGTGCGAGGGCTACCTCTCGGCATTTTCCCCACTCTCGAGCTGTGGGGAGAGTTCTTCTACACCAAGCTTGGCGTCTCCACCAAGGACGGGGCGGCTCATTGCAGCGCCTTGATACGTCCATTTTGCATCATGCTTTTATATCGATGTTTATTGCATTATGGGCTATTATTACACTATATCTCACAATACTTATGCCTATTCTCTCTTATTTGACAAGGTTTATATGAAGATGGAGAATGCCGGCAGCTGGAATTCTGGGCTGGAAAAGGAGCAAATATTAGAGACCTATTCTGCACAGCTCCAAAAGTCCTGAAACTTCACAGAAGTTATTTTTGGAATTAATAAAAATATTGGCGAAAGAATCCATCAGAGGGGGCCCACACCCAGGCTACGAGGGTGGGGGCGCACCCTACCCCCCTAGGCGTGCCCCTGCCTCGTGGGCCCCCTGGCAGGCCTCCGATGCCTATCTTTTGCTATATGAAGTCTTTCGTCCGAGAAAAAAATCATAAGCAAGCTTTCGGGAAGAAACTTCGCCGCTATGAGGCGGAACCTTGGCGGAACCAATCTAGGGCTCCGGCAGAGCTGTTCTACCAGGGAAACCTCCCTTCGTGAGGGGGGAATCATCGTCATCGTCATCACCAACGATCCTCTCATCGGGAGGGGGTCAATCTCCATCAACATCTTCACCAGCACCAACTCCTCTAAAACCCTAGTTCATCTCTTGTATCCAATCTTTGTCCCAAGACCTCAGATTGGTACATGTGGGCTGCTAGTAGTGTTGATTACTCCTTGTAGTTGATGCTAGTTGGTTTATTTGGTGGAAGATCATATGTTCGGATCCTATATGCATATTAATACCCCTCTGATTATGAACATGAATATGATTTGTGAGTAGTTACGTTTGTTCCTGAGGACATGGGAGAAGTCTTGCTATAAGTAGTCATGTGAATTTGGTATTCGTTCGATATTTTGATGAGATGTATGTTGTCTCTCCTCTAGTGGTGTTATGTGAACGTCGACTACAAGACACTTCACCATTGTTTGGGCCTAGAGGAAGGCATTGGGAAGTAATAAGTAGATGATGGGTAGCTAGAGTGACAGAAGCTTAAACCCTAGTATATGAGTTGCTTCGTAAGGGGCTGATTTGGATCCATATGTTTCATGCTATGGTTAGGTTTACCTTAATACTTCTCTTGTAGTTGCGGATGCTTGCAATAGGGGTTAATCATAAGTGGGATGCTTGTCCAAGTAAGGGCAGCACCCAAGCACCGGTCCACCCACATACCAAATTATCAAAGTAACAAACGTGAATCATATGAGCATGATGAAAACTAGCTTGACGATAATTCCCATGTGTCCTTGGGAGCGCTTTTCTCTATATAATTGTTTGTCTAGGCTTGTCCTTTGCTACAAAAAGGATTGGGCCATCTTGCTACACTGTATTTACTTTCATTACTTGTTACCCGTTAAAAATTACCTTATCACAAAACTATTTGTTACCGATAATTTCAGTGCTTGCAGAGAATACCTTGCTGAAAACCGCTTATCATTTCCTTCTGCTCCTCGTTGAGTTCGACACTCTTACTTATCGAAAGGACTACGATAGATCCCCTATACTAGTGGGTCATCAAGACTCTTTTCTGGAGCCATTGCCGGGGAGTGAAGCGCCTTTGGTAGGTGGAAATGAAAATTTTATATAGTGTGCTGAAATTTACTGTCACTTGTTACTATGGAAAGTATTCCTTTGAGGAGCTTGTCCGGGGTATCTTCACCCCGACCAGTAGAGCAAAGAGTTGCTCCTCAACCTACTGAACCTACTGAAAATGTTTACTTTGAAATTCCTTCAGGTATGACAGAGAAACTGCTAGCTAATCCTTTTACAGGAGATGGAACATTACATCCCGAATTTCACCTAGTCTATGTGAATGAAGTTTGTGGATTATTTAAGCTTGCAGGTATGCCCGAGGATGTTATCAAGAAGAAGGTCTTCCCTTTATTTTTGAAGGGAGAGTAATACTAGAACACCTACACCCCCTGAACAAATTAAAGTTGAACCTAGTGTTGCTATGGTTAAATATCTCTTGTCTGATAATATTGATGGGCATGGTATTTACTTCTATGAAGAAGCTACTAGAATTGCTAGACCAGATACTAAAAATAATCATAGACCTCTTGTAGGCATGCCTGTTATTTCTGTTAAAATAGGAGATAGTTGTTATCATTGCTTGTATGATATGGGTGCCAGTGTCAGTGCAATATCTTACACTCTATATACAGAAATTATGCATGATATTGCACCTGCTGAGATAGAAGAAATTGATGTTACAATTAAGCTTGCCAATAGAGATACTATTTCACCTGTTAGGATTGTTAGAGATGTTGATGTCTTGTGTGGGAAAGTTAAATATCCTGCTTATTTGTTCTTGGTTCCCCACAAGATAGCTTTTGTCCCATCATACTTGGTAGACCCTTCTTGAATACTGTTAATGCTAGGATAGACTGCGAAAAGGATGTTGTTACTATTGGTTTGGGGGATATGTATCATGAGTTTAACTTTGCTAAATTTCATAGACAATCCCGTGATGAGGAATTGCCTATTAAAGATGAAATTATTGGTCTTTCTTCTATTGCCATGCCTTCTAGTGATCCTTTAGAACAATATTTGCTAGAGCATGAAATTGATATGTTTATGAATGAAAAAAGGGAAATAGATGAAGTCTTCTTTAAACAGGGACCTATTTTGAAACACAACTTGCCCGTTGAAATCCAAGGGGATCCTCCTCCACCCAAGGGTGATCCCGTGTTCGAACTTAAACCATTACCTGATACTCTTAAATATGCTTATCTTGATGAAAAGAAGATATATCCTGTTATTATTAGTGCTAACCTTTCAGAGCATGAAGAAAAGAAATTATTGAAAACTCTGAAGAAGCATTGTGCTGCTATTGGATATACTCTTGATGATCTTAAGGGCATTAGTCCCACTCTATGCCATCACAAAATAAAATTGGAGAAAGATGCTAAACTGGTTGTTGATCAACAACGGCGGTTAAATCCTAAAATGAAAGAAGTGGTAAGGAAAGAAATACTAAAGCTTCTGGAGGCAGGTATAATTTATCCCGTTGCAGATAGCCAGTGGGTAAGTCCCGTCCATTGTGTCCCTAAGAAGGGAGGTATTACTGTTGTTCCTAATGATAAAGATGAATTGATCCGACAAAGAATTATTACATGTTATAGAATGGTAGTTTATTTCCGCAAATTAAATAAAGCTACTGAAAAGGATCATTATCCTTTACCTTTTATTGATCAAATGCTAGAAAGATTATCTAAGCATACACATTTTTGCTTTCTAGATGGTTATTCTAGTTTCTCTCAAATACCCGTGTCACAAGAGGATCAAGAAAAGACCACTTTTACTTGTCCTTTCGGCACCTTTGCTTATAGACGTATGCCTTTTGGTTTAGGTAATGCACCTGCTACCTTTCAAAGATGCATGATGGCTATAATCTCTGATTTTTGTGAAAATATTGTTGAGGTTTTCATGGATGATTTCTTCATTTATGGAACTTCTTTTGATGATTGCTTGAGCAACCTTGATCGAGTTTTGCAGAAATGTGAAGAAACTAATCTTGTATTCAATTGGGAGAAGTGTCACTTTATGGTTAATGAAGGTATTGTCTTGGGGCATAAAATTTCTGAAAGAGGTATTGAAGTTGATAAAGCTAAAGTTGATGCTATTGAAAAGATGTCGTGTCCCAAAGACATTAAAGGTATAAGAAGTTTCCTTGGCCATGCCGGTTTTTATAGAAGGTTCATTAAGGACTTCTCAAAAATTTCCAGGCCTCTGACTAACCTCTTACAAAAAGATATTCCTTTTGTCTTTGATGCTGATTGTGTATAAGCATTTGAAATACTTAAGAAAGCATTGATTTCTGCACCTATTGTTCAGCCACCTGATTGGAATTTACCCTTTGAAATTATGTGTGATGCTAGTGATTATGCTGTAGGTGTTGTTCTAGGACAAAGAGTTGATAAGAAATTAAATGTTATCCAATATGCTAGTAAAACTCTAGACAGTGCTCAAAGAAATTATGCTACTACTGAAAAATAAGTTTTAGCAGTTGTATTTGCTTGTGATAAGTTTAGACCTTGTATTGTTGATTCTAAAGTAACTGTTTACACTGATCATGCTGCTATTAAATATCTTATGGGAAAGAAAGATGCTAAACCTAGACTTATTAGATGGGTTCTCTTGCTACAAGAATTTGATTTGCATATTATTGATAGAAAGGGAGCTGAGAACCCAGTTGCAGACAAGTTGTCTAGGTTAGAGATGTTCTTGATGACCCACTACCTATTGATGATAGCTTTCCTGATGAACAATTGAATGTCATTAATGCTTCTCGTACTGCCCCATGGTATGCTGATTATGCTACAAAAAGGATCGGGCCATCTTGCCGCACTTTATTTACTTTCATTACTTGTTACCCGTTACAAATTACCTTATCACAAAACTATCTGTTACTGATAATTTCAGTGTTTGCAGAGAATACCTTGCTGAAAACCACTTATCATTTCCTTCTGCTCCTCATTGGGTTCGACACTCTTACTTATCGAAAGGACTACGATAGATCCCCTATACTTGTGGGTCATCACGCCTTCATCGCGGTACGATGCCTAGGGGCCGGCAACCGCTTCCCATCCATCACCTTGATCCAGTCCGTCAAGTTGTGGCAGAAGTCATACTTCTACGTGAAGAATGCACTACAGGAATCAGACAATTTGCCGTCAGGCAAGTACAGACGGCAAAGGATGAAATACAGACGGCAAAGCCAAAGTCGGCAAAGAGTACTTTGCCGTCAGCTTTTTATCGGGAAGACGGCAAAGTCTTTGCCGTCAGCCAAACTGATGTTTTGCCGTTTGGCGATTTAATAACAGACGGCAAAGAAAAGTTCGTTTGCCGTCAGCCAATTTGGTAACAGATGGCAAAGGAGAGCTCCTTTGCCGTCAGCCTCACAAAATCACAGACAACAAAGTGCTCTTTTGCCATGAGCCTCATAAAATCACAGACAGCAAAGAATTTTTTCTATTAAAATAATCTAAACCAATAGTCCATGTGCAAAGGCTACAAGGAACTAATGGACAACGATGAACACCACAGTATTCATCGACACTTTGTTCTAAGAATCAACGATGAATGAACAAGTTTCATAATACAAAATTACTATATTTACACAGAATACATAATCTCTTGCTGATCTAGGGCAAAACAGAATACATCATTAATCTATTTACATAGAATATTTCACAATAGCCGCCCGAGATCAAGCACGCAACCATTTTTTGTTCGATCGACGCGAGCGCCTCCCCTGCGAGCATCCCCTGTGCCCGTGGTTGCCGGAGCAGCAGAAACCAGCAGCCGTGCCCCTCTCCCTTCTTCTTTCTTTCTCCAAAAACAGAGCACACTGACGCCACCATGGATGCCCGGGGTCGAGGCCGGCAGAGGCCTGCGTGGGTGAGGTGGTCGGGGTCGCCTGAGGCCGGCGGGGGCGACGGGGCGCGGAGGCTGCTGGGGGCGAGGAGCGACGGGAATCGGAGGCTGCCGGGAGCGACGAGCGACGAGGCTGGGGCCGGCACGCAACGAGGCCGAGGCCTGCGGGTGAGATGGCGGCCACCAAGGCCGGGGCCGGCCAATGAGATGGCGGCCAGCGAGGTGGTGCGCGGGCGCCGGCGGGCCTACCATGGCGACGGGGGAGTGGTCAGGGCCGACAACTCTGGGGTGAAGGGGGAAGTAGTCGGGGCCGACGGCGCTGGGGGCGAATGGGGAAGTGGCAGCGGCAGCTCGGCACAGTGGTGGCCGGCGAGGCCAGGACTGGAGGGCGAGGTCTTTGCTGGGGTTCGGGGTGGAGGTGGTGGCGGGCGCCGGCCGATGTGCTTGATTTGGATCGAGGAGGACAGAAACGAGAGAGAGAGAGAAAGAGAGACGTGCGGTGGGGATTAGGATAAGGGAAGCAGGGGTGGTGCGCGTGGGTGGTGCCCTGGGGGTGCGTGCTTTGTGGGTGGGTGGGGTGTGCGTCTAGACGTCCTGGTGGGTGGGGATGTACGTCTAAGATCTTGCCATGTCATTGATCCGCGTGATCGATCCGTGTGCTGTGCTTTCTCTTTGCCGTCTGCAAAACAAAGCACAGACAGCAAAAAGCTCACTTTGCCGTCTGCCAAAAAAACAAAGATGACAAAGATTCTTTGTCATCTGTCAAAACAAACACATACGGCAATGATTCTTTGTTGTCTGTGTTGTCTTTTGCAGACGGCAAAGTGATCTCCTTGCCGTCTGTGTTTTCTTTCGCAGACGACACATTCTATTTTGTCGTCAGTGTTTCTTTGCCGTCTGCTAATGACAACAAACTCTTTCTTTGCCGTCTGCCCGATAAAAAGCTGACGGCAAAGACGCCTCCTGACGGCAAATTAGCTGTTTCCCGTAGTGATGTCAACCCGGTGGTGGACTTCATCAACCTGCCGGCCTACGAAGCCGGCCCTCCGGCCGAGCCGCGGACCAACTAGACCTTCAAGCCAAAGCACATATCGCCCGCCTCTACCGCCGCCGTCTCTAGGCTCAAGGAGATGACGGACTTGGAGGGCCTCCAGGCGTCCGACTTGCTGACGGCCTTCGTGGTGCGCCGGGTCCTCCCTCTCCAGGGCCGGCCCCACATGATTAGTCAGATGAGTGGGCACCAAGACCCGTGCCAGCTGTCCACCCGTGAGATGCCGGTCACGGAAGTGGCCCGCATGGTAAATGAGATCGCGAACCTCAAGCTCTCGGAGTCGTATTGGCGGTTCGGCAAGAAGCCGTACTCTCGTGCACATCCGCCTCCTGCCGTAAGCTCCCGACTCTTCTTTCTTTCTTGATCTTTCTTATTCTGCCGAGTTCTGCTTTGCCGACTGATCAGTCGGACGTGCCGCAGATCCTCTCGACCGAGCAAGCCGCCGACGCCCTAGCGCACGGCCAGGAGTTCCTGCCGGACCGAGCGGTGAGTGAGGGAGTCCTCGACTAAGGGGTCCTCGGGCGTGTGACCTGTTATCCGTGGGCCGAACTGATGGGCTGTGAAGACATGAAGACCGAAGATTGTACCCATGTCCGGATTGGACTCCACTTGGCATGGAAGGCAAGCTTGACAACCGACTATGTAGATTCCTTCTTATGTAACCGACTCCATGTAACCCTGGATCTCTCCGGTGTCTATATAAACAGGAGAGCGTAGTCCAGACTTAGATGGAGACATTACCATAGTTATATAGGCTAGACTTCTAGGGTTTAGCCATTACGATCTCGTGGTAGATCAACTCTTGTAACACTCATTGTCGGTGTCAAAACCGGCGGATCTCGGGTAGGGGTTCCAGAACTGTGCGTCTAGGCCGGATGGTAACACGAGACAAGGGACACGAAGTTTACCCAGGTTCGGGCCCTCTCGATGGAGGTAAAACCCTACTCCTGCTTGATTAATATTGATGATATGGGTAGTACAAGAGTAGATCTACCACGAGATCAAGGAGGCTAAACCCTAGAAGCTAGCCTATGGTATGATTGTTGTATGATGAAGTTGTCCTACGGACTAGAACCCTCCGGTTTATATAGACACCAGATAGGGTTAGGGTTACACAAAGTCGGTTACAATGGTAGAAGATCTTGAATATCCGCATCGCCAAGCTTGCCTTCCACGCCAAGGAAAGTCCCTTCCGGTCACGGGACGAAGTCTTCAATCTTGTATCTTCATAGTCCTGGAGTCTGGCTGAAGGTATAGTCCGGCTATCCGAACACCCCCTAATCAAGGACTCCCTCAGTAGCCCCTGAACCAGGCTTCAATGATGACGAGTCCGGCGCGCAAATTGTCTTCGGCATTGCAAGGCGGGTTCCTCCTCCAAGTTCTTCATAAAAGATTTGTAAACACCAAGAGTAGTGTCCGGCTCTGCAAAATAAGTTTCCACATATTGCCATAGAGAGAATAATATTAACACAAATCTAATCTGCTGACGTATTCCGCAGCGTGACATCACACTACGGCCAAGTCCTTTTCTCGAATCGTTTTTACTCTTCCACCTGAGTGTGTTTTGTGAGGTGGTTTCCTTGGCACGTCTTGTCAAAGCAGAGATCGTGTCCCCCATTTACGGGATTCTCATCAATACGGACATGGGTAACCCAATCGTGCCATTTATCACGGCGCTTGGGAGGCAAGCGAGTTTTACTAGGCTGGTGGGGACGCATAGCCGCATCCGCCCATATAAGGGGATAAGGATCCACCTTTTTACCTACGCCTTCTTCCTCCTTTGCCTATCCATCTTCTACGCACCCGAGCTCCAGCGCCCAAGCCCGCACTTCCTACCTCAACCTTCTCCAGCAATGTCCGGGGCGGGAGGCAAGTGGATGGTCTCCTCCGTCACGGAGGGCCATGTCAAGAAGCTAAGGAAGGCCGGATACTTGTCCAAGGACATCGCGCACCGGCTTCCCGAGGAGGGGCAGCTTCTCCCCACCCCAAGGCCCCATGAGAGGGTAGTTTTCCTTCCCCACTTCCTCCGCGGACTGGGTTTTCCACTCCACCCATTTGTCCGGGGGCTCATGTTCTACTACGGCCTGGATTTCCACGATCTAGCCCCGAACTTCATCCTCAACATCTCGGCGTTTATCGTCGTGTGCGAGGCTTTCCTCCGCGTCCGCCCCCATTTCGGCGTCTGGCTCAAGACCTTCAATGTCAAGCCCAAGGCGGTGCGCGGCAGCCAGGCGGAGTGCGGAGGCGCCATGGCGGGCAAGATAGCCAACGTACAATTTCTCGGGGGCTCCTTCGTGGAGACCCTAAAGGGGTGGCAATCCGGGTGGTTTTACATCACCGAGCCACACGATCCAAAATGGATCACAGCCCCTGAGTTCTGATCCGGACCCCCACGCGGCTTATGTCCTGGAAAGAGACGGGCCTGTCGTGGGGTGATGAAAAAGAAGTGACCGGACTGCAAACATGCATCCAGTCCCTGGTGAAGAAGCCGATCAAGCTTGTCAATGTGGTCCAGGTTATGCTCGTCCGCCGGATCCTCCCGTGTCAACAACGGGACTTCAATCTGTGGGAGTTTGACCCGACGCAGCACCAAACCCTGAATAGGCTCTTCGATACGACGTACGAAGACGCTTGGAAGGTGCTTTTCAAAGGCGCCGAGGCTCCCGCATCTGCATCCGAGGATCGCGGATTCAACACGCAGCGTCACGCTAGTGCGGTGAGTTATCTTTACCTTCTACAGGATTCAACAACGGGATTTTACTCTGTGGGAGTTCAACCCGGCGCAGCACCAAACCCTCAAAAGGCTCTTCGACACGACGTATGAAGACGTCTGGAAGGTGCTAACCAAAGGCGCTGAGGCTCCCACATCCGCCTCCGAGGACCGCGGATACAGCTCGCAGCGTCACGCTAGCGAGGTAAGCTATTTTCACCTTTCACATGATGTTTAAGTTTTTTCATAGTTTGACTCCATGCGGGATCTAAACTCCCTTACCTTTGACAGGCTTAGCAGGTCATATCCGGACCAATTAACTGTCTGGCTCCCTTGCCCGAAGACCCAGCCCCTGCTCTCCTAGTGAAGCTTTTGGCTCCGGTGCCTTATGTGGTGCCGGAGAAGAAGGCCAAGAAGAAGAAGGCCACGGGGACTCGAAAGAGTGCCCGTAACATGGTGGTGTTGGACTCGTCACCTGACGAGTCCGAGACGCTCTCCTCCCGTGAAAACAAGGAGGAGGAAGAAGAAACCTCTCCCCCTCTAGCGGGGGGAGGAAAGAAAAGGAAGGCCGCCCCAACGGGGGAGGCCGAAGGGTCCAAGAGGAGGAAGACCCCTCCGCCGGACTATTCCCCCAACGCCAACGAGGACGACGAGGAGTGGCCGGACAGGGCCAAGCGCCCGGCGAAATCGTAAGTATTCGGATACCAGAGTAACTCATGATATTCCTTTGTCGCTCAGCTTTCCCTAATGCCGAACATAATTGTGCAGCCCGCCCCGGGCCAAAATCGACGAGTCGTCGAGCGGCTCCCTGGATTCGTCGGACGTGAACTCAGTTCCGCCCGCTGTCTCCCCCCGCACTGCGGACGACGCCGAAGTGGCGTCGCAACGAGCTCCGGGGCAGGAGGAGGTGGTCCTGGAGGAGCCGCAAGGCGAGCTCCCGGACTCCAGGAGTAAAGGGGACAAAACCCCCAGGGCCCCAAGTCCGGCTTTGAGCCGGACACCGCGCCGGAATCTTCAATGGTTCCGGACCGCGGCAGGCGAACTCTTGTCAAGAGGAGCAAGCCTTCTGAGCCGGCGGCCTCCGTCCAACCGGAGGTGCGGGACAGTCTGCTGGAGGTGCTTGACGGCGCTTGCATCGACGAGGAGAACCGTACTATTATGAGTACGGTGATCCGGAAGGTTCAGTCTGCCAAGAGCGGACTGAACGAAGCTTGTGCTATCGTTCTAATAGGCTTCGAGGTAAGTAAAAAATATGTAAGAATATAACCGCATAGAAAGTAGCCCCTGATGCTCCATTTGGCGTTTGGAAAGAAAAGAAGAATAGAGGATCTATTAAATTTCGCAGGAGTCTAACAAAAAAGAGTCAAATATGCGTATGCAGGCTTCGCTGCTAGCTACTGCCGCACTGACTGCGGAGGTGGGTGCCTTGAAACAGGGCCTCGAGCAGACCGAGCAAGAGCTTGGCCTTGCCAAGCGGCAGCTCGAGGAGAAAGAAGGTAGGGGATACCTTACAGAAAAAATTCCTATAAAAAGACGCGATTGCAAAAAATAACAGGATTGTACTGCTTATTGTAGGGGCCACGACTGAGGTGGCGACCCTTAAGGAGGCGTTGTCCGAGGCCGAAAAGAAAGCGGCCGCGGAGCGCACCGAGCGAGAGAAACTTGAGGCCCAGGTCGGTGAGGTGCGGCAAGAGCTTCAGGCTCTAATGAAAAACATGAGAGTTTGGAGCTTGATTCAAAAACGCAAGCGTCCGAGCTCGCGGCGGCCTCTGAGACTGCCAAGTCCGCCAAGGCCGAAGCCAAAAAGGCCCTCCAAGAGTTGGAGGAGATGAAAAAGATAGCAGCGGGTAAGGCATTCTTTATGCAAAGCAGAAATATAAAAGTAAACTACTTGTTACTTACCCGAATCTGGAGCTCTCCAGGGGCATTCGCAGATCTTCCCCGCAGCGTATCCGACGCCACCGCATTCTTCCGAGCTGAAGAGGGCAGCTCGACAGAGAAGGTGTTCTGGTCTCAGTATGCTGAGGCCGGACACCCTGTGCCCTTGAGCGACCAGCTGAAACAGCTGGTCGAGCTCCACAAGGCGGCCGAACAGGCCATGAAGGGCTTCATAGTTCGGCTGTGGCCCGGAGAGGCCCTGCCTGGGAGCTACTTCGGGCTGGTGCGGCGGCTGGTGGACGCCTGTCCAAGGCTCGATGTCATCGAGCGCTCCGTCTGCATCGAAGGTGCCCGTAGGGCCCTTGCCCGTGCAAAGGTGCACTGGGGTAAGCTAGACGGTGAGAAGCTTGTGAGGAACGGGCCGCCGCCGGGGAAGGAGCATCGCAAGCCTGAGAACTATTACAAGGATGTTCTTGCGGGTGCCCGCCTTGTGGCAGATGAATGTACCAAGGATGTAATTTTTGAATGAACTCGCTCATGTTTATCCTGTGCGCTGAAAACTTGTTCATATGCGCTAAGCAATGCTTGTTGAATTTTAAATATTATTTTCTATGCGGCCGTTTATCAAAAAATTGAGAGATGGCGAGTCGTCGGCTTCCGCCCCCATGCCACTAGTGCTGGGGTGTTCGGGATAAACCTGAGCGCTCTTTTTCCCATGTTTGGGTCCTTCGAGGGAGGCGCTCAGCACAACGAACTAGGCAATCGGACTATAATGCTTGAACACTCTCACTTAGCCATAGAACTTTATAATTTTAAATTTCGGCGAAGCCCCTAGTTCGGAAGACCGAGTTCGGGGCGCTATCCACGCCTTGGCCGGACAAAGCCGTCTCCTTGCTCAAAGCGGCATAAGTCTTTAGGGACTCGAAAAACCTCTCGAACAACGACTGGTCTCTCGCCTCATCATGACAGTCAGTTTTAGCTTTCTCCACTGAGGTGCTCAACCCAGCTCAACCGGGGTACAATCGCAGTGGTTCTCCTAGTGCTACCTTAGCCGATATAGCGGAACGTAAGGCACCAAAACATAGGAGCCGGGCAAACCCAACTATTGACCCAAATCATGATTCGGAGCCGATGCATATAGTGCTATAAGTTCGGGGTGCCGCACTTGTGAAAGTGTACGGGCTTCTCACACCATATTGAGGGGTACTGAAGCCCCTGGCGTGTTTGCCGTACCATGGTGTACGGGTGCAACATGTCATTTAATAAACATATATATGAAAAGAGGGTAATGCAAAAAATAGACAAAAAGCTATGCATTGTTTATAGAAAGGCTACTATCAAGGCAGAATGATATAAGTAGTGCGATAAGTAGAAGATATTGGACTATTTAACATGTCCTGGACAGGGGCAGGCCGCGAAATTGTATTCAAAACAAGTATACTGCTCGTAATAGAGACCACCTGGGAGTTCCATAGTGCGGCATGGCTTGTCTGCTTCCCTGGATCTTGCATCGTTCATGCGGCAGTTGGATTGCCGAACAGGTCATCCGAAGTATGGAGTCCTGAAAGTAAGAAAAAAAGAATTCGGCAGCACCTAGTACGTTTTAGGCCGTATTTTGGGCTTGCCATTATTGTGCCCCTTCCCCTACGCCCATCGTATTTCAAGGGCGTAGTTATGTACGCGAAGCACTGGTTTCGCTAGGTCGCGAGGGCTGGGCTTCGGGCCACATTGCTACGCCTGCTCAGAACGTGCCAGGCGGTCTTGTTGTAGGTTACTCCGGGCGCGCTTGGCAGTGTCTGGCTTTTTAACGGCCGGACTGGAGAATTGCCTAAAAAGGGAGGCGCTCAGCACAACGAACCAGGCAATCGGACTATAATTCTTGAACACTCTCACTTAGCCATAGAACTTTATAATTTTAAATTTCGGCGAAGCCCCTAGTTCGGAAGACCGAGTTCGGGGCGCTATCCACGCCTTGGCCGGACAAAGTCGGCTCCTCGCTCAAAGCGGCATAAGTCTTTAGGGACTCAAAAAACCTCTCGAACAGCGACCGGTCTCTCGCCTCATCATGACAGTCAGTTTTAGCTTTCTCCACTGAGGTGCTTAACCCAGCTCAACCGGGGCACAATCACAGTTGTTCTCCTAGTGCTACCTTAGCCGATATAGCGGAACGTAAGGCACCAAAACATAGGAGCCGGGCAAACCCAACTATTGACCCAAATCATGATTCGGAGCCGATGCATATAGTGCTATAAGTTCGGGGTGCCGCACTTATGAAGTGTTCGGACTTCTTACACCATATTAAGGGGTACTGAAGCCCCTGGTGTATTTGCTGTACCACAGTGTACGAGTGCCACATGTCATTAATGAACATATATATAAAAAGGGGATAATGCAAAAAACAGACAAAAAGCTATGCATTGTTTATAAAGAGGCTGCTATCAAAGCAGAACGACACAAATAGTGCGATAAGCAAATGATATTGGACTATTTAACATGTCCTTGCCAGGGGCAGGCCGCGGAATTGTATTCAAAAACAGGTATACTACTCGTAACAGAGACCACCTTGGGGTTCCATAGTGCGGCATGGCTTGTCTGCTTCCCTGGATCTTGCATCGTTTATGTGGCGGTTGAATTGCCGAACAGGTCGTTCGAAGTATGGAGTCCTGAAAGTAAGAGAAAAGAAAAAAATCGGCAACCCCTAGTACGTTTTAGTCCGTATTTTGGGTTTGCCATTATTGTGCCCCTTCCCCTGCGCCCATGGTATTTCAAGAGCGTAGTTATGTACGCGAAGCACTGGTTTCGCTATGACGCGAGGGCTGGGGTTGGGGTCGCACTGCTATGCCTGCTCAGAACGTGCTAGGCGGCCTTGTTGTACGTTATTCCGGGCACGCTTGGCGGTGTCTGGCTTTTTAACGGCCGGACTGGAGGATTGCCTAAGAAGGCTTCTTTGTACTTCTGCTGCGAGGGCCGCCGTGTGTTCCTCCGTTTGAAGGGAGCGCTCGGTGTTTCCATTGACCGTAATAACTCCTCGTGGGCCTGGCATCTTGAGCTTGAGATATGCGTAGTGCGGCACCGCATTGAACTTTGCAAATGCGGTTCACCCGAGTAGGGCATGATAGCCACTGCGAAACGGGACTATATCGAAGATTAACTCTTCGCTTCGGAAATTGTCCGGAGATCCGAAGACCACTTCAAGTGTTACTGAGCCTGTGCAGCTGGCCTCTACACCTGGTATAATGCCTTTAAAGGTCGTTTTTGTGGGCTTGATCCTCGAGGGATCGATGCCCATTTTCCGCACTGTATCCTGGTAAAGCAGGTTCAGGCTGCTGCCGCCATCCATGAGGACTCTTGTGAGATGAAATCCGTCGATAATTGGGTCAAGAACCAATGTGGCAAATCCGCCGTGACGGATGCTAGTGGGATGGTCCCTTCGATCAAAGGTGATCGGGCAGGAGGACCATGGGTTGAACTTTGGAGCGACTGGCTCCAGCGCGTACATGTCTCGTAGCGCACGCTTCCGCTCCCTCTTGGGAATGTGGGTTGCCTATATCATGTTCACCGTCCGCACTTGTGCGGGAAGACCCTTCTGTCCACTGCTGTTCGGCGGCCTGGGCTCCTCCTCGTCATCGCTATGCAGCCCCTTGTCTCTGTTTTCGGCTCTTAACTTGCCTGCCTGCTTGAACACCCAACAATCCCTGTTGGTGTGATTTGTTGGCCTTTCGGGGGTTCCATGTATCTGGCACAAGCGGTCAAGTATTCGGTCAAAGATGGACGGGCCCTGAGTATTCTTTTTGAATGGCTTTTTCCGCTGACCGGATTTATAGCCTCTGAATCCGGCATTTACTGTCGTATCCTCGTTGTTGACGCTGTTAACACGACGCTTTTGCTTGTTCCGGCATGACCTGCCACTTTTGTCCTTGGTATCCGAATTACCAGGGTTCTTTGCTAAGTTGTTACTGCGAGCTAGCCAGCTGTCTTCTCTCGCGCAAAAGCGGGTCATGAGTGTCGTGAGGGCTGCCATAGATTTCGGCTTTTCCTGTCCCAGGTGTCGGGCAAGCCACTCGTCGCGGATATTGTTAGATTTCGGGTTCCGGCAGACCCTTAAGGTTCGAACTCTGGGGTGCGCGCAGAGATTATGCCCTCTACCTCTCTGTCTCGCAAAGATCTAACTACTGAAAGAACAACACAAAAGACACAGGGTTTATACTGGTTCGGGCCACCGAGGTGGTGTAATACCCTACTCCAGTGTGGTGGGTGGATTGCCTCTTGGGCTGATGATGAACAACCTCGCGAGGGCCTGTTCTTAGCTGGGACGATGAACTGCTAGGGGAGTTCAGCCGCCCTTCTCTCTCTCTCTCTGTGCTGCCTGAGTCTTTCTAACTGGTTTCTCGATGATCTCTCTGGATTGCTCGCCTATCTCTCGGTTGGTAGATCGGTAGATTGCTCGATCGCTCGATTGCTCGATGATCCCTCTACCATGGGGGTGGCTAGTCCTATTTATAGGCAAAGGCCCTCGGCCTCTTCCCAAATATTGAGCGGGAAGGGCGCCAACAATTGGCCAATTCGAAGGGGAACATCGGGTACACTTATCCTGACTAAAGTTGGTCCTCGCCTGCCAAAGGCTCTGCGGTGACGCCGTTCTGGGCTCCACGATGACCTCCTTCCCACTGTTGTACTGGTCTTGGTCTCGTTGCACCGAAATGTATGCCTTTGCTTGATCCTCCCGCCTGCGCTTGCCCCCTTTGCACCAAAGAGGAAAGGGAGACACTGCACTGACTGGCGCCCGCCTGGCACCCTTGGTCGTCATGGCTTCCGTCATGGGCACCTTGCGAGGTACCCCGCCTTGATCTCTTCGCCTCCTCGTGAGCCAGCCTGACGAGGCCGTGCCTGAGGAAGCGCCGTGTCCTCCGCCCCGCGAGGCTTGGCCCCTCGCGAGGGTCTTGGGTCTTGTGTTGATGAAGATGGGCCGTGCTGGGCCCCCTTTTGAGCCACGCCGCAGGCTGCAGGCAGGCAAGTCTGGGGACCTTCGTTCCCAGAACGCCGACAGTAGCCCCCGGGCCCAAGGCGCGCATGGACTTGGCCGTGCCGAGAAGCGAAAGGGCAAGGGCGAAGCGCCGCGGGCCCTAACAGCCTGCGGCCTTGGGCGCCGCGTGGCGGTTGATTGGACGTGGGCGTCTCCGCTTCCCCACGACTCCTCGAGGATCGCGCGGATTGGACAAGTCCCTGCATGCAAATCGTGTCATGATTACCTGTGATCGTGGAGGCCGACGGTTGGCCTTCGCCGGCTATAAGTACGGCACCGTGCGTGCCCTTCCAGTCCATCTCTCCTTGCTTTCTCCTTCGCCCCGATTCTTGCTCCGTCTTGCCGTGATGGCTCCGATCCGCTGGTTCTCTACAGCGGAGAAGGGAAAGGCTCCTCGAGAGGGACCAGACCCGCTCCCACCGAAGAAGCGGCCTGCCTTTCGCGGCCGAGACGAGGAAGACCGTCAGGTGGTGTCGAGGCCTTGGTACGAGCGGCCTCCGCCGGGGTTCCCGCTTCCCTTGTATGCCCACGCCAAGGGCCTTGAAGGGGGAGATGCCGATCCCCGCGGCCAGCACCGTCGCCGGCGCCGATGGGTCACGAAGGTGTGGGTCGTTCCTCCTAGAGTCCACGCCGAGGGCTCCTCCCGCGAGCTCGTGCTCCACGCCGCTATGCCTCCTCGAACTTGTATTCGCTTTCCTCCCTTCTTCGCCTCCGTCTTCCCGTAGGGAAGACTCCTGGAGCTATGGCTGCAGCACGCCGCTTGCAGCACTCCCGCAACCGAGGCAGAGGTCGCGGTCATCGCCTCGGGCGAGCTCTTCATGACTCGCGGCTGGGGCGAGATCGCTTGGGGTTGCAGAGCAAGGGGCTCCCTCACGATCCACCTGGCTTACGATGGCGCTTCGGTCATGTTCTTCAAGGTCTTCGACGCGAACGGGCGCCGGCTAGAGTGCTGCCCCGGGGGAAGCGGCCGGGGCCCTGCCATGGTGCGGGCTAGGCCTGTCGACCGCTCCCTGGACAGCTCCACAAGTGATGGAAGGGCCGGAGGATCCAGCGATCCCAGCGAGGCCTTCGCGACTCCGGAGACGAGCGACGACAACTATGAGCCCACGAGCCAGCGCCGCTCTCGGAGCAGGGCGGGCTCGCTTGGCCGTCGCCGACTCTGATCTGGATGGGGTTGGCGCCGGTGCTTGACGGCCCACTGTCGATGATGGCGTCTTTGGCAGGGGCGCGTGTAGTTAGCATCCCTTAGAATCTGTTTCCTGCAAGGAATCATACTGCGCCCAATGGGGGCTTGTAAGGTGTCTGTGATCCTTTTTGTTCATATGTAACTCTTGCTATGGAACCGTGCGAGTCGTCAATAACATGGCAGCTTAGTTCTCCCTTTCGAACCTCGCGAAGTCTTGGTGCTCTGCGTCGATAGGTCCCAGTCCCAAGGTGGCGATGCCGTGGTCAAGGCCAGGAGGTGAGCGACCCGGGGTCTGGTAAGAGCCCCTGAGTCGCGATGCTCAGGAGGTCCCCTTTGGCGCCCAAGCAGCCGTTGCTCGGTGAGAAAGGGGAGCGACATCGCTAGTACGGAATTGTGTTAGGTGCGGAGGTAGTGCCATGGTAGACGGTGTTTTCGGGCGGTGACTTATCTTGTTAAGCAGGGGTTACTCCTGGTGTATCGTCGGGTCCGCGCGACAGCGGGAACGGAGTTGCTTGGTGAGGTCCTCACGCGCCCCTTCTCCCCCGCCTTTGCTCCCCTTTCTGCTCTACGTCCTCGGGTCCCGGCCCTCGAGCTGGTCTCAGCCGTCGCTGGTATGCCAGGTCGTGATGCCGTGGACAAGGCCAGAGGGTGAGGGCTAGAGAGCCAGTAAGAGCCCTGAGTCGCGATGCTCAGGCACCCCCCCTTTAACATGCAAGCGGTTCGCGCGGACGAGGGTGAAGGGAACTCCGTGAGGGCCTCGGCAAGCAATTCCCTCACGGGATCCTGCAAGCTCATCATAGAAGGAAAAAGAGGGTTGCCATGACACCTATCAGTCGGTCGTTAGTTGCTCCGGTTGGCGCAGGTGAGGTGTACTTGGGCGCCTGTGAGCCAGCGCGGGACTCATGGGGCCCTACCTCTAGGCGAGTTGCGCCTGGCACTGGGCCGTATCTTGAGATGTGTTCCTGCAAATTTGGTTAGATGCCGGCACTCTACGTCCTCGGGTCCCGGCCCTCGAGCTTGTCTCAACCGTCGCTGGTATGCCAGGTCGCGATGCCGTCGACAAGGCCAGAGGGTGAGGGCTGGAGAGCCTGTAAGAGCCCTGAGTCGCGATGCTCAGGTACCCCCCCCCTTTAACGTGCAAGTGGTCGACATGGAGAAGGAAAGGTGCCGTGGACAGGCATCAAGTAATCAAGCATGATAGGCGAATGCATATCTGGAAATAAACGCAAGGGAGATACACGCCACTGGGCCTGGCCCGAGCGGCCTGGGGATGATGCAGCCCAAGGGACGCCCCCAACAAAGCAAGCTAATGAACGAAAATAAAAAGGGATACATGCCGCATGGACGGACCCACGCGGCCAGGGAATGATGCAGCCCTGGGAGGGCGCTCCCAGCTGGAAATGAAGCTTGAAGGATGTCACCTGAAGATGTCGAAGATGAAGTGGTGTTGGTGCAGCAGACTCGGTGGGCTGCGGAAGCCGGTCCTCACGAGCCTCCAGGACCAGGGGCCTCAGGAGGCTCCGGAGGCGCTGGTGGCTCCTCATGAATCATCTCCATCTCTGCTAGGACTGCGGAACGCCTGTCTTCCTGAGTCTCCACGATGCCCGTCATGAGGCGCTGGTACGCAGTAGCCACGCTCGGCAAGCCGTAAGGCATGCGAACATAGCTGTGGGGTGGACCTCCACAACGCCCCACTTGCGAGGGCCATAGGCGCTCCATCGTGGCGACCTGATTGAGCCCTGGTACGTCGACGCAGACATGCAGCCCACCATCCTCGCCTGGATGGGGAGCCACAGCCGGTAGACGGCGGAAACCTCTCATGATTCTTGACTCCTGTAGTTCTTGAACGGCCTTGTTAACGAATTCATGCTGGTCTGTCCTTCCTTGCCTCGCTCCTTCTAGAGGGAAACGTGCTTCGAGGCACGCCTCCACGTGGTGCCCCAGCGCCTCCCTCGTGACCCTGGCCAGGTCGGTGGCCCTCCAGGTGAGAGCCCCCGAGCCCTGCCAGAGGAGGGCGCCGGGCGTGCTTTCCTATGCGATGGAAGGAGGGTCCCCTTGGGCAGACGCAGGCCCTGAGGGGCCTGCCTTCTGAGGGGCTGAGCCTAAGGATGTCTTCTTTTTCTTAGGGGTGATCTCAGGAAGCCTCCTGCTTCCGCGATCTGGGTCTTCTAGTGACGCGGCCTGAAAGGCTTGCTCTAGGGAACACACTGCATCCTTCTCTTCACATGGCACCATGATGACTTCGCCACTTCTTGGCATCTTGAGGACGTTGTAGCCATGATGAGTCACGGCCATGAAGTTGCCCAGTGCTGGGTACCCGAGGATGGCGTTGTACGGCAGGAGGATGTGGGCGACGTCGAAGTCGATGAGCTCGGTGCGGCAGTTGCTGCGGGCCCCAAAGGTGACAGGGAGGCGGACCTGCCCAATCGGGATCGTGGAACCGTTGGTGACTCCGGAGAAAGGCTTTGTTGGCTGAAGCTGGTCATAGGGCACTTGGAGATTGTTGAACGTTTCCACGGACAGGACGTTGAGCCCTGCTCCACCATCGATGAGGGTCCTGGTGACCAGTACATTGCTGATGACTGGGGAGCAAAGCATCGGGAGGACTCCGGCTGTGGCCGCGCACTTGAGCTGATCTGCCGAGCTGAACGTGATGGAGCACGCCGACCACCTGAGAGGGCGCGTTGCGTCAAGCTTGGGGAGGGCTGCATTCACTTCGCGGGCAAACTGCTTGAAGATGCGTTGGGAGGCTAGGGCTTGAGCTCCGCCCAGGATGCAGGAGATTGCGCGCGGCTCCTGGAAGCCCCCAGCCCCCTCGTCTTGATGGCGGTCCTCATTCCTCCTTGGCTGAGGCGGAAGTGGGGGGAGGCCTGCGTTGCCCTGTAGGCGATCCACACGAGGCTGATCCCGCCAATCCCCCTCGCGAGGCAGGTCTCGCCAGCGGTCCTCGCGAGGTTGATCACGCCATCCTTGGCGCGGGCCACGGTCTTCCCAGCGTCCGGGGTTTCTTCCTCCTCCTCGGCCGTAGCCCTGGTCAGCGCGGTCGGGACGACGGCCGATCCTTCCTTCTCGCACGGCGCGGAGCTCTTGGCATTCACTGGTGTTGTGGGTGTGGAGGTCGTGGTACACACAGTACCGGCTGCCCCTGGAGGATTCGGGCAGATCCTTGCCCCGCTTGGTGTCTGGTTCCGCCGCGAGCATGGCAGCCCCCTTGCGCTTCACGTCCTTGGCCTTGGGCTTCTTCTCTTCTGGGTCTGCGGCAGGCAGCTCGAGGAGGGAGAGACGCCCCTCCTCAGCCCTGGCGCACTTGGTCGCCAAGTTGAACAGCTCCAGGGAGGTGCACATGTCTTCATGCATCGCCAGCTCCTCCTTCATCTTGACGTCGCGCACACCATCGGAGAAGGCCGAGATGATGGCTTCCTCGGACACCTTTGGGATCTTGAGGCGCGCACTGTTGAAGCGCTGGATGTACTTTAGCAGGGTCTCTCCGGGTTGTTGCTTGATGCGGCGCATGTCGCTCACGGCGGGTGGCCGGTCGCGAGTACCTTGGAAGTTGGCGATGAAGCGGGTGCGCATCTGGTCCCAGGAAGAGATCGTGCCCGGGGCCAAGTTCAGGAGCCAGGTGCGAGCTCCTTCCTTGAGTGCCATGGGGAACCAGTTCGCCTTGACCTTTTCGTCCCCGCTGGCAGCTTCAATGCCCAGCTCATAAAGCTGGAGGAACTCTGCAGGGTCGATCGTGCCGTCGTAGCGAGGAGGCAGGTCTAGCTTGAACTTGCCGGGCCATGCGATGTTGCGCAGCTCGGTGGTGTAGGCGCGGCAGCCTGCGGTGGCCACCGGAGGCTTCAGTTGAGGCAGAGCTTGGCCTTGCGGGTCCGCATACGCCGCAGCTGGGAGCAGCGCGAGGTCTTGACGTGCCGGAGCTGGAGCAGGGTCACGGCGAGCCGGAGCAGGAAGCGCTCGAGCAGCCTCTTGCGGTCGAGGGACTTCTTGGCAGCTCCGTTCTTGCTGGGCTGGCGCCTGCCGAAGCGGGTTCCGCCCAGGGGCCACGCGCCTTGGAGCCATGGCGTCTTCTTGGAGAGGAGGCGGCTGGTACGCCCCCGGAACTTCATTGCCCGCGCGGTGCGGGGTGCGGCGCAGCGGAGCGGACGGTGCAGGAGAGCCCCCTACGGCGCGGACGAGCTCGGCGACGCGGTTGAGCCACTCTTCGTAGACGTCGTCGATGGGGCGGTAATGCAGGAGCTCGTTTGCCGCAATGAGCGCAGCTCGAGCCTCCAAGGGTGTGTGGAGCGCGCGGGACGAAGAGCCAGCTGGTGTGAGCGATAGAGTAGCAGTGCGGCCGTCTTGCCGCACGGACGGGTCCTGAGACGACGCTTGCTGCTCGTTCCCCGCCGGGCCGGTGGCAGCTTTGACGGTGGGCGATGGGGAACGACGAGGACGCCCACCGACGAGAGCCGTCTGGGCGACGCGAGAAGCGATGGCGGCCCGGCGCTCGTCACGGGCCCGACGAGCGTCAGACATGGACGCGACGGTCGGAGGAGAGCGGAGCGATGGAAAACAAATTCCGGTGCACCCCTACCTGGCGCGCCAAATGTCGGATTTCGGGTTCCGGCAGACCCTTAAGGTTCAAACTCTGGGGTGCGCGCGGAGATTATGCCCTCTACCTCTCCGTCTCGCAAAGATCTAACTACTGAAAGAACAACACAAAAGACACAGGGTTTATACTGGTTCAGGCCACCGATGTGGTGTAATACCCTACTCCAGTGTGGTGGGTGGATTGCCTCTTGGGCTGATGGTGAACAATACAAGGGAGAACAGCCTCGCGAGGGCCTGTTCTTAGCTGGGACGATGAACTGCTAGGGGAGTTCAGCCGCCCTTATCTCTCTCTCTCTCTGTGTGGTGCCTGAGTCTTTCTAACTGGTTTCTTGATGATCTCTCTGGATTGCTTGCCTATCTCTCGGTTGGTAGATTGGTAGATTGCTCGATCGCTCGATGATCCCTCTACCCTGGGGGTGGCTAGTCCTATTTATAGGCAAAGGCCCTGGGCCTCTTCCCAAATATTGAGCGGGAAGGGCGCCAACAATTGGCTAATTCGAAGGGGAACATCGGGTACACTTATCCTGACTAAAGTTGGTCCTCGCCTGCCAAAGGCTCTGCAGTGACGCCGTTCTGGGCTCCACGATGACCTCCTTCCCACCGTTGGACGGGTCTTGGTCTCGTTGCACCGAAATGGATGCCTTTGCTTGATCCTCCCGCCTGCGCTTGCCCCCTTTGCACCAAAGAGGAAAGGGAGACACTGCGCGGACTGGCGCCCGCCTGGCACCCTTGGTCGTCATGGCTTGCATCATGGGCACCTCGCGAGGTACCCTGCCTTGATATCTCCGCCTCCTCGTGAGCTAGCCTGACGAGGTCGTGCCTGAGGAAGCGTCGTATCGTCCGCCCCGCGAGGCTTGGCCCCTCGCGAGGGTCTTGGGTCTTGTGTTGATGAAGATGGGCCGTGCTGGGCCCCCTCTTGAGCCACGCCACAGGCCGCAGGCAGGCAAGTCTGGGGACTCCCGTTCCAAGAACGCCGACAGATATTATGCTTGAAGGCTGCTAGGGCCTCAGCGTCCGGACAGTCGACTATCTGGTTTTTCTTTGTTAGGAACTGTGTCCAGAATTGCCTGGCCGTTTCCTCTGGCTGCTTGATTATGTGGCTTAGGTCATCGGCATCCGGTGGTCGCACATAAGTGCCCTGGAAGTTGTCGAGGAATGCGGCTTCCAGGTCCTCCCAAGAACCGATTGAGTCTGCTGGCAAGCTGTTGAGCCAATGTCGGGCCGGTCCCTTGAGTTTGAGTGGGAGGTATTTGATGGCGTGTAGATCATCACCACGGGCCATGTGGATATGAAGGAGATAATCCTCGATCCAGACCACGGAATCTGTTGTGCCATCGTATGATTCGATGTTTACGGGTTTAAAGCCCTCAGGGATTTTATGATCCATTACTTCATCTGTGAAGCATAGTGGGTGTGCGGCGCCTCTATACTGGGCTATATCGCGGCGCAGCTCGGAGGAGCTTTGTCCATTGTGTTCGGCCCGGCCGGATTTATCGTATCCGGAGTGACGATCACAGTCACGTGTCGTGGGGCGCCCGCGCGATCCGTAGATCGACCTTGTTTGCCTTGCCTTGTCCTCCAGTATATCTCACAGGTTCGGCGCATTTTCTCGTGCCTTAGCATGTTTTGAGCGGCGTCGGGGCATGGCTTGAGTGGAGGGCTTACAGGCCTCTCTTTCGCGGCCACGAGGTGGCCGGTCGGCCATGTCATGCGCTAGTGATGTAGGTGCCTCCTCCTTTAATCGGGGTAGCAGCCTGCCCTTTGGGTAATGCTTGGAGGGGCGTTCGAGTTCATGCTCTTCGGCCGCAAGGACTTCAGTCCATCTGTCAGCTAGCAGATCTTGATCAGCTCTAAGCTCTTGTTGCTTTTTCTTGAGGCTGCTTGCCGTGGCTAAAAGCCTGCGCTTGAAACGCTCTTGTTCGGCGGGGTCTGATGGTACAATGAATTCGTCGTCGTCGAGGCTTGCCTCGTCTTCGGAGGGAGGCATGTAGTTATCGTCCTCAACCTCTCGGTCTGCCGCCCTCTCATGAGGGCTGGCTTCTCCATCTTCCTGTGCCAAATCTTGCTGGAGGGGGTGTTCTTCGGCGCTATCCGGGGTAGTATTATCTCCCATGTCGGAATCACCGTTTTAGCTTTGGCGGGATTTAGAGCGGCGCCGCTGACGCCGGCGCTTTGGCTGTTTCTTGGAGGTATCATCCTCCGCTGTTCCATCGCCACCTCCATCTTTTGGAGTATCCACCATATATATATCATATGACGAGGTGGCCTTCCAGCGCCCTACAGGTGCTGGTTCCTGTTCATCTCCTGCATCGTCGTCCATACTGTCGATGTCTTCGGAGTCGAAGTCAAGCATGTCGGTTAAATCATCGACAGCGGCTACAAAGTGGGTGGTGGGTGGGGTTTGAATTTCTTCATCGTCTGTATCCCATCCTTGCTGGCCATAGTCCGGCCAGGGCTCTCCCGATAAAGAGAGAGACTTTAGTGAGTTCAGGATGTCGCCAAAGGGCGAGTGCTGAAAGATGTCCGCGGCGGTGAACTCCATGACCCGCGCCCAATCGGATTCGATTGGCAGGGGCGCGGGAGGTTCGGAGTCCGGAGGGGAATCCGGATCCTCGGAGTCACGAGTCATGCAGAGTGCGGGGCTGGCGTTCGGCTCGATCACTTTTGAGATCGCCGCCCCCGGGGTGACGTCCAACTGCTCACCCTTGATCAGCGCCGCAGGTTCCGAATTAAGGGTCGGAACCAACGCGCGTGCGGGCTCCAGGGCACTGTTCGGCGGCAGAGCTAGATCTGTGGGGGAGAAAAGTCTCATCCTGGACTGCATCATCGTTGATGATCAAAGGAGCCATCGGGCCTAAAAGCGACGACACAGAGGAACTCTCAATGAAAACACCAATGTCGGTGTCAAAACCGGCGGATCTCGGGTAGGGGGTCCCGAACTGTGCGTCTAGGCCGGATGGTAACAGGAGACAAGGGACACGAAGTTTACCGAGGTTCGGGCCCTCTCGATGGAGGTAAAACCCTACTCCTGCTTGATTAATATTGATGATATGGGTAGTACAAGAGTAGATCTACCACGAGATCAAGGAGGCTAAACCCTAGAAGCTAGCCTACGGTATGATTGTTGTATGATGAAGTTGTCCTACGGACTAGAACCCTCCGGTTTATATAGACACCGGATAGGGTTAGGGTTACACAAAGTCGGTTACAATGGTAGGAGATCTTGAATATCTGCATCTTCAAGCTTGCCTTCCACGCCAAGGAAAGTCCCTTCCGGACACGGGACAAAGTCTTCAATCTTGTATCTTCATAGTCCTGGAGTCCGGCTGAAGGTATAGTCCGGCTATCCGAACACCCCCTAATCCAGGACTCCCGCACTCATATTCATCAAGATCAATCAAGCAGGAAGTATGGTATTACCTACATACAGAGGGCCCGAACCTGGGTAAACATCATGTCCCTGTCTCCCGTTACCATCGATCCTAGACGCACAGTTCGGGACCCCCTACCCGAGATCCGCCGGTTTTGACACCGACATTGATGCTTCCATTGAGAGTTTCGCTGTGCTGTCCCCAAGAGGGTTGATGGCTCGCCTTGTTCTCAAGGATAATACCATCTCCGGAGGAACCCTGGCCCCAGGCCAAACTCTCCGGCTGGGCGGCTTCGCCATGACCGCCGCTTCGGCCTTTAAGCCGACGATGACCTCTCTAGTCATCGAAAATTGCCTCCGTGTTGATCCCGAATATTCCGCCCGGATGGATCCAACGGAGTTATCGCCGCTGAACGAACTCCTGTATTGCATGGACGCCTTGGGGGTTGCTACAGACTACGATCGGGTTGGGCTTAAATCTGACGAGAGAGAAACTAAAACTCCGCCGATCACCCACCAGATAGCGGTAGTCGAGGAGCGGAGCAACTCTTCTACTATATTGAAGACGAACTAAGTTCGGATCTCCGATCTTGAAGGGTCGGATATTCTCCGGCAGAAAGGTATGTCCCGTCCCTCGGACATGGAGTCGGACGATGAGCCTAAAAATCAATCGATGTCCTGGAGCCCGAACTGCCAGGTCCGGTAGATCTTCAAACACCGGATCCAAAATCGGGTCAGGGTTCAGATTTTGTTCCACCCACCCACCCGGACATAGACGCTCTCATGAGCATCAAACAACAGCCTCACGAAATGGTCCACCACTTCTGGCCCAGATTCCTCCTTGTCAAAGATAGGGTAAATGATTGCCGCGACGAAGACGCGATAGCAGCATTCTGCAACAACTGTGCAGACGAAGGTATCCACAACGCCATCAATCGCCTTCGCATACTAAAGTTCGCTGACTTAGCAACTATCGTACAAAAGTACATCGCGATGGAAAGCGCCTGGAAAACTCAGGCAGCTCGCTGGGAACCGTCGTTCCCAATCCAACTCATCCCACAGGCGAAGAGGACGCACCCCCGTGGCACGCCCATCCGAACAGTCAAAAAGCATAAACCCATTGTGCCGCACGGCACCGTTCTCGAGGGATGGCTCAATGGCCCATGCAAAATACACACGATGCTGGATACCGTGGCAACCCACAACCTTAGAGCGTGTTGGATACTTTGGCAGGTAGCCAAGAGCGACGAGGACATCCTTATCAAGGACACCCCAGAACAGCACCCTCCAGCAAACAACGACACTGGAGTATTGACAGTCCTCGAGACATTCGCTTCAAAAAATAAGCGTAAAAGGGCACGGCGCGATCTCGCCGAAGTTTGCCAGGTCGCCGCAATTGACCCCTGGAACGACACGGCCATAACCTTTAACGCCAGTGACAAACCCAAATACAGAACAATACGAGCGCCAGCGGCATTAGTCCTCAGTCCCATCATGGACGATTTTGACTTACAAAGGTCCTCATGGACAGCGGCAGTGGACTAAACCTCATTTACGACGACACACTCCACAAGATGGAAATAGACAGGAGCCGTATCGAGAAAAGAAGCACGACCTTTCGAGGTATCATTCCCAGTCGGGAAGTGCGGTGTGCGGGAAAAATTACACTTGACGTGGTATGCCGTACGCCGGAAAATTATCGGTCTGAGGAAATAACTTTCCAGGTGGCCCCTTTTAACAGTGGATACCATGCCCTGTTAGGGCGAGAGGCCTTCATGCGCTTTCAAGCCATACCTCATTATGGGTATATGAAGCTGAAAATGCCCGGGCCTAATGGAATAATCACCCTTGTCAGTGATCCGGATGTAGCGCTCCGCATCGAGAACAAAACCGCATCCTTGGCCCTCGAGGCATTATCTGAGGCCCTTTTGGCTGAAGAACTAACCGCACTACGCTCCACTGTGGATAGAGACGATGTTATCCTGGACAAAAGACCCAAATCTACTTCCTCCAAGCCAGCAGAAGAAACAGTCAAATTTCAGGTCCATCCAACACACCCGAAGAAGACAGCCTCTATCGGAGCGCAACTTAGCCCCACAGTCGACGTAGCACTGCGAGACTTCTTGCGTGAAAACTGGGATATATTCGCCTGGCACCCCTCAGATATGCCAGGAATCCCGCGCGAGTTGGCCGAACACAGCCTTAACATACTAAAGGGATATAAGCCGGTCAAACAAACACTGCGGCGCTTTTCCGAACCCAAACGACAAGCTATGGGGGAGGATCTAGCCAAACTCATCGAGGCCAGATTCATCAAAGATATTAAACATCTGGAATGCCTAGCAAACTTGGTAATGGTACCAAAGAAGGATAAATCATGGCGCCTATGCGTCGACTTCAAAGACCTTAACAAGGCTTGCCCTAAGGATCCCTTCCCCCTTTCGCGCATTGATCAAATCATTGGCGCTACCGCAGGACACGACTCACTGTGCTTCCTTGATGCATATTCCGGATACCATAAAATCAAAATGAAGGTTTCCAATAAAGCCGCAACAGCATTCATTACACCATATGGGTCGTTCTGCTTCAACACCATGCCTTTCGGGCTCAAGAACGCCGACGCCACCTACCAGTGCATGATCCAAACATGCCTCGAGAAACCGATCGGCAAGACAGTGGAGGCCTACGTGGACGACGTCGTCATCAAAACTAGACACGTCGAAACACTAATAGAGGACTTGCGTCTCACATTTGACAAACTCCGCACATACGACATCAAGCTTAACCCGGAAAACTGCGTCTTTGGCGTCCCACCGGTAAACTGCTGGACTTTATCATTTCCAATAGAGGCATCGAAGCAAATCTAGCAAAAATCCGAGCTCTGTCACAATTGGTCACGCCAACCGAACTCAAACAGGTCCAAAAACTCGCCGGGTGCATGGCAGCTTTAAGCTGCTTCATCTCTAGGTTAGGGGAAAAGGCGCTGCCCCTTTATCGCCTTCTACGGTGCACCGATAACTTCGAGTGGACAGACGTAGCGACAGCCGGACTGGAAGAAATAAAAGGCCTTTTGGCAAGCAACCCAATCCTGGCCGCGCCAAACGTCGGCAAACCAATGCTCCTATACATATCGGCAACACACCAGGTGGTGAGCACCGTACTCGTCGTCGAGCAAGAACAAGACGGACACAAATTTCCACTCCAAAAACCGGTATACTACGTATCCACCGTCCTCACACCATGCAAATCTCGGTACCCTCACTATCAAAAGATAGCATATGCAGTCTTCATGGCATCTCAAAAATTGCGACACTACTTTCAGGAGTGCTTGATCACGGTGGCTTCCGAAGTGCACCTAAATGATATAATCAACAACCGGGATGCAACGGGCCGGATTGCCAAATGGTCCATTGAGCTCCTACCATTCGACATCATGTACAAACCACGTCGAGCCATCAAATCCCAGGTACTGGCAGACTTCGTCGCTGAATGGACAGAGGTCGAACTCCCTAAAGAGTACGGCGCGTATTCCAACTGGGTTATGCACTTCGACGACTCCAAAATGTTGGCAGGACTAGGGGCGGGCGTCGTATTAACGTCCCCCACCGGAGATATTGTCCAGTACGTACTCCAAATATTGTACACAGACTCCAACAACGCAGCCGAATATGAGGCCTTGCTACATGGCCTTCGGATGGCCATATCAATGGGCATACAACGCCTGGAGGTGCGCGGGGACTCAAACCTCGCAATATCCCAAATTAATGGAGACTTTGATGCCAAACACCCAAAGATGGCAGCTTATCGCAACACCGTCTTAAAGATATCGACACGGTTCGAGGGGCTCAAATTTCATCACGTCGCCCGCCAAAGTAATCAGGCGGCAAACGTCCTTGCTCGCATCGGTGCCACGCGCGACCCCGTCCCACCTAACATCTTCCTCGAAAGGCTCCTTCAACCATCCGTGGTGTGGCAAGGGGGATACAACAACGACATTTCTGCTCCGAACACAAACATAGATAGCAAACACGCCGATATCATCGGAGGCTCAGCCACCGAAATAACACCATCGGCCCACCTCATCATGGCAGTAATTGCCCCGTGGACCGAACCATTTTTGTCCTACCTTAATAGGAAGGAGCTCCCAGAAGATCAGAACAAGGCTCGCCATTGTTTGGTGTTCGAAGGCCTATAAAGTTCACGAAGGAGAGCTCTACAAGAAAATCACTAGAGGAGTCCTTCAAACGTGTATCTCTGAGGAGGAGGGGCGACCACTCTTAGCAGAAATTCACGCCGGTCTCGGTGGGCACCACGCCGCAGCCTGGGCACTTGTCAGCAAGGCCTTCCGGACAAGATTTTATTGGCCCATGGCTCGAGCAGACGCACATGACCTCGTCCAGTGTTGTGTTGGATGCCAACTCTTCGCCAACCAGAGCCATATGCCCCCAACCGCCCTACAAACAATCCACATTACATGGCCTTTGCGGTCTGGGGCTTGGACATGGTTGGACCCCTTAAAGGGGGAAGCCATAAGAAAAAATATCTGCTGGTCATGGTGGGAAAATTCACCAAGTGGATAGAGGCTAGACCAGTTAAAACGGCCGAGTCCGGACCGGTGATCGCATTTATATCCGATGTGGTGCACCGTTATGGTGTCCCGCAGAACATCATCACTGATAACGGTTCCAATTTCACAGCCGATGAGGTGAAAACCTGGTGTGCTAATCTGGGCATTAAGCTCAATTACGCCTCTGTCTACCACCCACAAACAAACGGTCAAGTCGAGCAAGCCAATGGTCTTATTATGAGCAGCATCAAACCCATGCTAGTGCGGTCTTTGAAAGAATCAGACAAGCACTGGGTCGAGGAGCTCGACTCCGTACTCTAGGGGCTGCGGACCACGCCCAACCGCACTAACGGATACACACCTTTCTTCATGGTGTATGGTGTAGAGGCTGTATTGCCCTGCGATATCATACATGGCTCACCTCGAGTGCATATGTACGAAGATAAATAGGTCGAGTTGGATCGGTAGGACAGCCTAGACGCCCTGGAGGATGAGCGCGATGTCGCCAAAGCCCGTTCAACATTTTATCAACAACAGGCTCGAAGATATCAAAGAAGAGAAGCACGGGCCAAGACTTATGATGACCCACAAGTATAGGGGATCTATTGTAGTCCTTTTAGTAAGGAAGAGTGTCGAACCCAACGAGGAGCAGAAGGAAATGATAAGCGGTTTTCAGCAAGGTATTCTCTGCATGTACTGAAATTATAGGTAACAGATAGTTTTGAGATAAGATAATTTGTAACGAGCAACAAGTAACAAAAGTAAATAAAGTGCAGCAAGGTGACCCAATCCTTTTTATTGCAAAGGACAAGCCTGGACAAACTCTTATATAGAGAAAAGCACACCCGAGGACACATGGGAATTATCGTCAAGCTAGTTTTCATCACGTTCATATGATTCACGATCGGTACTTTGATAATTTGATATGTGGGTGGACCGGTGCTTGGGTGTTGTCCTTACTTAGACAAGCATACCACTTATGATTAACCCCTATTGCAAGCATCCGCAACTACAAAAGAAGTATTAAGGTAAACCTAACCATAGCCTGAAACATATGGATCCAAATCAGCCCCATACGAAGCAACGCATAAACTAGGGTTTAAGATTCTATCACTCAAGCAACCCATCATCTACTTATTACTTCCCAATGCCTTCCTCTAGGCCCAAATAATGGTGAAGTGTCATGTAGTCAACGTTCACATAACACCACTAGAGGAGAGACAACATGCATCTCATCAAAATATCAAACAAATACCAATTTCACATGAGTACTAATAGCCTGACTTCTCCCATGTCCTCAGGAACACACGTAACTACTAACAAAGCATATTCATGTTCATAATCAGAGGAGTATATGAAGGAAATATGCCTTAGAGGCAATAATAAAGTTATTATTTATTTCCTTATATCATGATAAATGTTTATTATTGATGCTAGAATTGTATTAACCGGAAACATAATACATGTGTGAATACATAGACAAACAGAGTGTCACTAGTATGCCTCTACTTGACTAGCTTGTTGATCAAAGATGGTTATGTTTCCTAGCCATAGACATGAGTTGTCATTTGATTAATGGGATCACATCATTAGGAGAATGATGTGATTGACATGACCCATTCCGTTAGCTTAGCACCCGATCGTTTAGTATGTTGCTATTGCTTTCTTCATGACTTATACATGTTTCTATGACTATGAGATTATGCAACTCCCGTTTGCCAGAGGAACACTTTGTGTGCTACCAAACGTCACAACGTAACTGGGTGATTATAAAGGAGCTCTACAGGTGTCTGCAAAGGTACATGTTGGGTTGGCGTATTTCGAGATTAGGATTTGTCACTCCAATTGTCGGAGAGGTATCTCTGGGCCCTCTCGGTAATGCACATCACTTAAGCCTTGCAAGCATTGCAACTAATGAGTTAGTAGCAGGATGATGTATTACAGAACGAGTAAAGAGACTTGCCGGTAACGAGATTGAACTAGGTATTGAGATACCGACTATCGAATCTCGGGCAGGTAACATACTGATGACAAAGGGAGCAGCGTATGTTGTCATGCAGTCTGACCGATAAAGATCTTTGTAGAATATGTAGGAGCCAATATGAGCATCCAGGTTCCGCTATTAGTTATTGACCGGAGACGTGTCTCGATCATGTCTACATAGTTCTCGAACCCGTAGGGTCCGCACGCTTAACGTTACGATGATAGTTATATTATGAGTTTATATGTTTTGATGTACCGAAGGTTGTTCGGAGTCCCGGATGTGATCACGAACATGATGAGGAGTCTCGAAATGATCGAGACATAAAGATTGATATACTGGACGACTATATTCAGAGACCGGAAGTGTTCTGGGTGATTTCGGAGAAAACCAGAGTGCCGGAGGGTTACCGGAACCCCCCGGGAAAAGTAATGGGCCTTATGGGCCTTAGTGGAGAGAGAGAGGGGCAGCCAGGGTGGGCCGCGCGCCACCTCCCCCTCTGGTCCGAATTGGACTAGGAGAGGGGGGCGGTGGCCCCCTTTGCTTCTCCCTCTCCCCCTTTCTTTCCCCCTCCTAGTAGGAGTAGGAAAGAGGGGAGTCCTACTCCTACTAGGAGGAGGACTCCTCCTCCTGGTGCGCCTGGCAAGGGCCGGCCGGCCTCCCCCTTGCTCCTTTATATACGGGGGCAGGGCGGCACCCTAGAGACACAACAATTGATCATTGATCTCTTAGCCGTGTGCGGTGCCCCCCTCCACCATATTCCACCTCAATATTACTATAGCGGCGCTTAGGCGAAGCCCTGCGTTGGTAGAACATCAACATCGTCACCACGCCATCGTGCTGACGAAACTCTCCCTCAACACTCGGCTGGATCGGAGTTCGAGGGACATCATCGGGCTGAACGTCTGCTGAACTCGGAGGTGCCGTGCATTCGGTACATGATCGGTCGGATCGTGAAGACGTACGACTACATCAACCGCGTTGTGATAACGCTTCCGCTTTCAGTCTACGAGGGTACGTGGACAACACTCTCCCCTCTTGTTGCTATGCATCACCATGATCTTGCGTGTGCGTAGGATTTTTTTTTGAAATTACTATGTTCCCCAACAGTATAAATATGCATATAGGATCTGAACATATGATCTTCCACCAAATAAACCAACCAGCATCAATTACAAGGAGTAATCAACACTACTAGCAACCTACAAGTACCAATCCCAGGCTATGAGACAAGAATTGGATACAAGAGATGAACTAGGGTTTGAGAGGAGATTGTGCTGGTGAAGATGTTGATGGAGATTGACCCTCTCCCGATGAGAGGAGCGTTGGCGATGACGATGGCGATGATTTCCCCCTCCCGAAGGGAAGTGTCCCCTACGAAACAACTCCGCCAGAGCCCTAGATCGGTTCCGCCTTGTGGCGGCGGAGTCTTGTCCCGAAAGCTTGCTTATGATTTTTCTTCGGATGAAATACTTCATATAGCAGAATATGGACACAGGAGGGCCACCAGGGGGTAGGGCACGCCCCCACCCTCGTGGACAGGGTGTGGGCCCCCTCTGGTATTTCTTCCACTCAATATTTTTTATTATTTCCAAAAATAACTTCCGTGGAGTTTCAGGACTTTTGGAGTTGTGCAGAATAGGTCTCTAATATTTGCTCCTTTTCCAGCCCAGAATTCCAGCTGCCGGCATTATCCCTCCTTATGTAAACCTTGTAAAATAAGAGAGAATAGGCATAAGTATTGTGACATAATGTGTAATAACAGCCCATAATGCAATAAATATCGATATAAAAGCATGATGCAAAATGGACGTATCAACTCCCCCAAGCTTAAACCTCGCGTGTCCTCAAGCGGAAGCCGATAACGATAAATATGTCCACATGTTTAGAGGTAGAGGTGTTGTTAAAATAAAATACGGACATGAGGGCATCATGATTATTCTCATAACAGCAACATATATGGATAATGTCATGTGATTTCTTATGGTCAAGTAATAATCTATTCTCAATGTCAAGTATGAATCAGAAACTTCACTGAGAACCAACAAACTATAATCTCAGTCATTGAAGCTATTGCAATTTATCATAACATCAGAAAGAGTCTATGTCAGAGCTTTTTTGCAAGTCCACATACTCAACTATCATTTAGTCTTTCACAATTGCTAACACTCACGCAATACTTGTGGTTATGGAGTTTTAATCGGACACAGAGAAAGATAGGGGCTTATAGTTTCGCCTCCCAACCTTTTACCTCAAGGGTAATGTCAACAATAATAGTCCATGCTAACTTACATCTAATTGGTTATATATATCAGGATCTTTCCAACATACTGTGCTTGCCAAAGGATAAAATATAAAAAGGAAAGGTGAAGATCACCATGACTCTTGCATAAGGTAGAAGGTAATAATAAAAGATAGGCCCTTCGCAGAGGGAACCAGAGGTTGCCATCCGCTCTTATGGTTGGATGCACAAAATCTCAATGCGAAAGGACGACACTTTATATTGCCACTTGTGATATGGAACTTTATTATGCAGTCCGACGCTTTTATTTCTTCCACATCACAAGATCGTATAAAGCTTATTTCCTCCACACTAATCAATCATACATATTTAGAGAACAATTTTTATTGCTTGCACCGATGACAACTTACTTGAAGGATCTTACTCAATCCATAGGTAGGTATGGTGTACTCTCATGGCAAAACTGGGTTTAAGGATATTTGGAAGCACAAGTAGTATCTCTACTTGGTGCAAAGAATTTGGCTAGCATGAGGGGGAAAGACAAGCTCAACATGTTGGATGATCCATGACAATATACTTTATCTCAGATATAAGAAAACATAACCCATTACGTTGTCTTCCTTGTCCAACATCAACTCTTTAGCATGTCATATTTTAATGAGTGCTCCCAATCATAAAAGATGTCCAAGATAGTATATTTATATGTGAAACCTCTCTTTCTTTATTATTTCCTATTAATTGCAACGGTGACCAAAGCTATGTTTGTCAACTCTCAACAACTTTTAATCATCATACTCTTTCTATGTGAAGTCATTACTCTCCATAAGATCAATATGATCTCTTTGTTTCTTTTTATTCTTTTCTCATTTCTTTTATTCACTCAAGATCATAGCAAGATAATCAAGCCCTTGACTCAACACAAATCTTTATTATATAGCTCACGGACCCGATTACATAGAGGGATCATAAAGCAAAACTCAAAACTAGATCATACCAAAAACTTTATTCTACTAGATCAAGATATTACTAAAAGGATCGAACTAAGAAAAACGGTAAAGATAGGAGTGTGATGGTGATACGATACCGGGGCACCTCCCCCAAGCTTGGCAGTTGCCAAGGGGAGTGCCCATACCCATGTGATTAGATCTCATTTGCTGGTGAAGGGGTTGTCGATGATGTAGGCTTGTCGTTCGTCTTCCAAGGCATAGGCTCACCATCATAGAAGGATGATCGAGTCTCCGGGATCCTTAAATCTGCAGCCAAACTCATCCTCTTGAATCTATATTCATACTCACAGTTTTGGTTTTGCAGGTCATATATTTGGGCTTGGAGATGCTCGATTTTCTCGTGGAGCTTGAAGATGGCCTCCCCAATGTCCTTGGCATCCAGCTTGTGGTTGTTGGTGAACTCTGCAATCATCATGTGATTGGAGTCAAGTCCATGCTCCACCATCTCCTGGCACTAGAAAACTTGTTGCTCCATTGCCTCGAGCCTCGCCTCCACGCTTCCGGTCCTCCTTGGTCCCTCAACATCGGGGATGTGCAGCACCCCCTCATGCATCTCAATGGTTTAAGGGTGTTGCAGCACCTCCACGAGGTAGGGGTTGATGACCTTTTCGAAGAACTTGTCCTTGGGGGCACTTGGAGACGTCATGATGATCTAGATCTGTCAGAAAAACAGCTTGAAACAAGAACAGAGGACAATTGCGTGATACAGGAGTCAAAACCTTCGGGAGATTATATAATGAGTTTTTACCAACTGAAAGAAGTAACGTGCAAGAAAACGGAGTCCGGAGAGCGCACGAGGTGCCCATGAGGTAGGGGCGCGCCCAGGGGGTAGGGCGCGCCCTCCACCCTCGTGGAGCCCTCGTGTCCTTCCCGGACTGCTTCTTATTTTCTATTTTTCTAAATATTCCAAAGCGGAGAAAAATTACCTTTAGAACAGTTTTGGAGTCGGTTTACTTACCGTACCACATACCTATTCCTTTTCGGAGTCAGAAACGTTCTGGAAAGTTTCTCTTATGTATTCCTCCGGGGTTACGGTTTCAATAACATTGATTTCAACATTTATAGGATTACCTGAGATATAATGTTTGATTCTTTGAACGTTCACCACCTTCTGATTTGTGCCTTCGAAGTTGTTGATTTTTATGGCTCCGGAATGATAGACCTCCTCGATAACGTAAGGACCTTCCCATTTAGAGAGAATATTTCTTGCAAAAAACCTTAAACGAGATGTATAATAATACATAATCACCTACATTAAACTCACGCTTTTGTATTCTTTTGGCATGCCATATTTTAACTTTTTCTTTGAACAACTTGGCATTCTCGTAGGCTAGGGTTCTCCATTCATCAAGTGAGCTAATGTCAAATAACCTCTTCTCACCGGCAAGTTTGAAATCATAATTGAGCTCTTTAATAGCCCAGTATGCCTTATGTTCTAGTTCGAGAGGTAAGTGGCATGCTTTTCCATAAACCATTTTATATGGAGACATACCCATAGGATTTTTATATGCAGTTCTATAGGCCCATAATGCATCATCAAGTTTCTTGGACCAATTCTTTCTAGATCTATTAACAGTCTTTTGCAAAATTAATTTGAGCTCTCTGTTACTCAATTCTACTTGACCACTAGACTGTGGGTGATAAGGACATGCAATTCTATGATTAACATCATATTTAGCAAGCATTTTATGGAAAGCACCATGAATAAAATGTGAACCACCATCAGTCATTAAATATCTGGGGACTCCAAACCTCGGAAAAATAACTTCTTTAAGCATCTTAATGGAGGTGTTATGATCAGCACTACTAGTTGGGATAGCTTCTACCCACTCAGTAACATAATCAACAACAACTAAAATATGTGTATATCCATTAGAGGCAGGAAAAGGTCCCATATAATCAAAGCCCCAAAAATCAAATGGTTCAATAACAAGTGAATAGTTCATAGGAATTTCTTGACGTCTACTAATATTACCAATTCTAGGACATTCATCACAAGATAAGACAAACTTACGAGCATCCTTGAAGAGAGTAGGCCAATAAAAACCGGATTGCAATACCTTTTGTGCAGTTCTATCTCCAGCGTGGTTCCCTCCATAAGCCTCAGAGTGACACTTGCGTAGGATCTGTTCCTGTTCATGCTCAGGTACACAATGTCTAATAACACCATCTACTCCTTTATAAAGATGTGGGTCATCCCTGAAGTAATGTCTCAAATCATAGAAAAACTTTTTCTTTTGCTGGTATGTGAAAATAGGTGGTATAAATTTAGCAACAATGTAATTAGCATAATCAGCATACCATGGAGCAGTACGAGAAGCATTTATGACATTTAGTTGCTCATCAGGGAAGCTATCATCAATAGGTAGTGGGTCATCAAGAACATTTTGTAACCTAGACAAGTTGTCTGCAACGGGGTTCTCAGCTCCCTTTCTATCAATAATATGAAAATCAAGTTCTTGTAGCAAGAGAACCCATCTAATGAGTCTAGGTTTAGCATCTTTCTTTTCCATAAGGTATTTAATACCAGCATGATCCGTGTGAATAGTTACTTTAGAATCGACAATATAAGGTCTGAACTTATCACAAGCAAATACAACTGCTAAGAATTCTTTTTCAGTAGTAGCATAATTTCTCTGGGCATTGTCTAGAGTTTTACTAGCATATTGAATAACATTTAATTTCTTATCAACTCAATGCCCTAGAACAACACCTACAACATATTCACTAGCATCACACATAATTTCAAAAGTTAAATTCCAATCAGGTGGCTAAACAATAGGTGCAGAGATCAATGCTTTCTTAAGTATTTCAAATGGTTCTACACAATCATCATCAAAGATAAATGGTATATCTTTTTGTAATAAATTAGTCAGAGGCCAAGAAATTTTTGAAAATTTCTTCATGAACCTCCTATAAAAACCAGCATGACCAAGGAAACTTCTTATACCTTTGATGTCCTTGGGACATGGCATCTTTTCAATAGCATCAACTTTAGCTTTATCAACTTCAATACCTCTTTCAGAAATTTTATGCCCTAGGACAATGCCTTCATTAACCATAAAGTGGCACTTTTCCCAATTCAAGACAAGATTAGTTTCTTCACGTCTCTGCAAAACTCGATCAAGGTTGCTCAAGCGATCATCAAAAGAGGATCCATAAACGGAGAAGTCATCCATGAAAACCTCACAAATCATTTCACAAAAGTCAGAGAATATAGCCATCATGCATCTTTGAAAGGTAGCAGGTGCATTACATAAACCAAAAGGCGTACATCTATAAGCAAAAGTACCGAAAGGGCAAGTAAATGTGGTCTTAGCTTGATCATCAGCTGACACAGGTATATGAGAGAAACCAGAATAACCATCTAGAAAGAAAAAATGTGTATGTTTGGATACTCTTTCTAGCATTTGATCAATAAAAGTTAAGGGGTAATGATCTTTTTTAGGAGGCTTATTTAATTTGCGGAAATCAATTACCATCCTATAACCTGTAATAATTCTTTGCGGAATCAATTCATCTTTATCATTAGGAACAACAGTAATACCTCCCTTCTTAGGGACATAATGGACAGGACATACCCACTCACTATCAGCAACGGGATAAATTATACCTACCTCCAGGAGCTTTAGTATTTCCTTTCTTACCACTTATTTCATTTTAGGATTTAACCGTCGTTGATGATCAATAACTGGTTTGGCATCTTTCTCCAAATTTATTTTGTGTTGGCATATAGTGGGACTAATGCCCTTAAGATCATCAAGAGTATATCCAATAGCATCACGGCGCTTCTTTAGAGTTTTCAATAGTTTTTCTTCCTCCTTCTCTGAAAGGTTAGCACTAATAATAATAGGATATATCTTCTTTTCATCAATATAAGCATATTTAAGAGTATCAGGCAATGGTTTAAGCTCAAACACGGGATCACCCTTGGGTGGAGGAGGATCCCCTAAGATTTCAACAGGCAAGTTGTTTTTCAAAATAGGTCCTTGTTTAGAGAACACTTCATCTATTTCCCTTCTTTCATTTATAAACATATCATTTTCAGGGTCTAGCAAATATTGTTCTAAGGGATCACAAGGAGGTACGGCAATAGAAGCAAGACTAATAATTTCATCTTTATTAGGCAATTCCTCTTCACGGTGTTGTCTACGGATTTTAGAGAAATTAATTTCATGAGACATATCACCTAGGCCAATAGTAACAACATTCTTTTCGCAGTCTATCTTACCATTAACAATGTTCAAGAACGGTCTACCAAATATAATGGGACAAAAGCTATCTAGTGGGGACCAAGAACAAGAAAATCAGCAGGATATTTAGTTTTCCCACACAAGACTTCAACATCTCTAACAATTCCCATTGGTGAAATAGTATCTCTATTAGCAAGCTCTTAATTGTAACATCAATATCTTCTAACTTAGTAGGTGCAATATCATGCATAATTTCTTTGTGTAAGTCAATAGGTATTGCACTAGCACTAGCACCCATATCACATAAGCCATGATAACAATGATCTCCTATTTTAACAGAAATAACAGGCATGCCTACCACAGGTCTATGTTCATCTTTAGCACAAGGTTTAGCAATTCTAGCAGTTTCATCACAGAAATAAATAATATGCCCATCAATATTATCAACCAAGAGTTCCTTAACAATAGAAATATTAGGTTCAACTTTAACTTGCTCGGGAGGTGTATAAGTTCTAATATTGCTTCTATGAACCACAGTTGAAGCTTTAGCATGATCTTTTATCCTAACAGGAAAAGGTGGTTTCTCAACATAAGCAGTAGGAACAATAGGATCATTATAAGTGATAGTCTTTTCTTCAGCTTTAATAGGTGCAGCTACTTTTAATTCTATGGGAGGATGATATTTAAACCACTTCTCCTTAGGGAGATCAGCATGAGTAGCAAAAGATTCACAAAAAGAAGCTACTATCTCAGAGTCAAGTCCATCTTTAGTGCTAAATTTACGGAAAACATCGGTATCCATAAAAGATTTAACACAATCAAACTTAGGTGTCATACCTACCTCCTTACCTTTGTGAAGGTCCCAATCATCAGAGTTGCGTTTAATTCTTTCCAATAAATGCCATTTGAATTCAGTAGTATTCATCATAAAAGAGCCAGCACAAGAAGTATCGAGCATGGTGCGATTGTTATCAGAAAGCCGAGCATAAATTTTTTGAATAATCATTTCTCTTGAAAGCTCATGATTCGGGCATGAATATAACATTGGTTTAATCCTTGAACTAGGGTTTGAGCGATGCTTTCTCCTTCGTGAGGCCAAAAATTATATATATAATTACGATCATGATGAACAAGATGCATAGGATAAAACTTCTGATGAAATTCCAATTTCAATTGTTTGTAGTTCCATGATCCCATATCATCACATAGCCTATACCATGTCAATGCATCTCCTTCAAAGATAAAGGGGAGACCTTCTTCTTGATAACATCATTGGGCATACATGCAAGCTTAAATAATCAACAAACTTTATCCACATATATTATGTGCTCATCAGGATGTAATGTTCCATCTCCTACAAAAGGATTAGCTAGCAGTTTTTCTACCATACCCGAAGGAATTTCAAAGTATACATTTTCATTTTCAGTAGGTTTAGTAGGTTGAGGAGCAACTCTTTTCTCTACTGGTCGAGGTGAAGATACCTCGAACAAGCCCCTCAGAGGATTACTTTCCATAGTAACAAGTGACAGTAAATTTCAGCACACTATATAAATTTTTCGTTACCAAATTCCACCTACCAAAGGCGCTTCACTCCCCGGCAAAGGCGTCAGAAAAGAGTCTTGATGACCCACAACTATAGTGCATCTATCGTAGTCCTTTCGATAAGTAAGAGTGTCGAACCCAACGAGGAGCAGAAGGAAATGATAAGCGGTTTTCAGCAAGGTATTCTCTGCAGGTACTGAAATTATAGGTAACAGATAGTTTTGTGATAAGATAATTTGTAACGAGCAACAAGTAACAAAAGTAAATAAAGTGCAGCAAGGTGGCCCAATCCTTTTTGTAGCAAAGGACAAGCCTGGACAAACTCTTATATAGAGAAAAGCGATCCCAAGGACACAAGGGAATTATCGCCAAGCTAGTTTTCATCACGTTCATGTGATTCGCGTTCGGTACTTTGATAATTTGATATGTGGGTGGACCTGTGCTTGGGTGCTGTCCTTACTTGGACAAGCATCCCACTTATGATTAACCCCTATTGCAAGCATCCACAACTACAAAAGAAGTATTAAGGTAAACCTAACCGTAGCACGAAACATATGGATCCAAATCAGCCCCTTACGAAGCAACGCATAAACTAGGGTTTAACCTTCTGTCACTCTAGCAACCCATCATCTACTTATTACTTCCCAATGCCTTCCTCTAGGCCCAAATAATGGTGAAGTGTCATGTAGTCAACGTTCACATAACACCAGTAGAGGAGATACAGCATACATATCATCAAAATATCGAACAAATACCAAATTCACATGACTACTAATAGCAAGACTTCTCCCATGTCCTCAGGAACAAACGTAACTACTCACAAGGCATATTCATGTTCATAATCAGAGGAGTATTAATATGCATATAGGATCTGAACATATGATATTCCACCAAATAAACCAACTAGCATCAACTACAAGGAGTAATCAACACTACTGGCAACCTACAGGTACCAATCCCAGGCTATGAGACAAGAATTGGATACAAGAGATGAACTAGGGTTTGAGAGGAGATGGTGCTAGATTAGCCCTCTCCCGATGAGAGGAGCGTTGGCAATGATGATGGCGATGATTTCCCCCTCCCGGAGGGAAGTGGCCCCTACATAATAGCTCCGCCGGAGCCCTAGATTGATTCCGCCAAGGTTCCACCTCGTGGCGGCGGAGTCTCGTCCCGAAAGCTTGCTTATGATTTTTCTTCAGACGAAAGACTTCATATAGCAGAAGATGGACACCAGAGGGCCACCAGGGGGTAGGGCGCTCCCCCCACCCTCGTGGCCAGGGTGTGGGCCCCCTCTGGTATTTCTTCCGCTCAATATTTTTTATTATTTCCAAAAATAACTTCCATGTAGTTTCAGGACTTTTGGAGTTGTGCAGAATATGTCTCTAATATTTGCTCCTTTTCCAGCCCAGAATTCTAGCTGCCGCCATTCTCCCTCCTTATGTAAACCTTGTAAAATAAGAGAGAATAGGCATAAGTATTGTGACATAATGTGTAATAACAGCCCATAATGCAATAAATATCAATATAAAAGCATGATGCAAAATGGACGTATCAACTTACAACGTTGGCGAAATGTTCTACGCTTGCCGAAGAAGAAAAAGGACAAACTCAAGCCCAAATGGGAGGGTCCCTTCATAATCGACGAAGTTCTTACCGGTCGAGCGTACCGTCTTCATGATGCATCAGACAATCGCCTAGTGACGAACCCCTGGAACGCGGCCAGACTCTGAAGGTTTTATGCCTAGCGACGAATTCTTTGTCCATCCCCTTCTCCCCTATAGTTTCCATTACCTTTTCTCTCTTTTCCACCTTTATCTTTTTCACTTTAAAAGCTCTCATACGGCTGGACCAAACCGCTGACATACACATCTTTACATATGTACGTCCATTATAACTGGGGGCTTCTTGAACAGAAGCTTGTTAATATTATTTTCCGAGCGTCAAGCCCATCATACATGCGTGTTTTTCCTGTATGTCTTTTCTTCACCATTATATGCATCGATATGACTTATGTTTTGGCCAAGCTGGGTTGCCTGGATCCTTTGCTTACCCCTACATTCCCGATTGTTCAGCTAGGTGGTAAAGGGAGCACCTCTGCGATTGTTACTGCCGGGTCATCCGGATGTGTACCTCAGACTGGGTGAAGCCGAAATCTAGCGTTCTTAAGGGAATATTCGGTCGGTGAATGAAAAATGTTCTTTGCACTCACTATATTGTGAACCCCCAGAAGCTATACACACCGTGATTTTAACATCACAATCCGGACATGTCTACTAATGCATGCACACCCAGGGAAAGGAACCCTTAACGGACTATTCTTCCTGGAAGGTGTTTCTTACAATCTCAGTGTAATAAACATAACTAGTCGGAGACTACTTGTCTGTTCATGCAACTATGACCCATATGGGGCCGGCCTATTCGGCCGTGACGGTATTCGGAAACACTCCGCACCCTCGGGTCCGGAGGCTAAAGCGAAAAGGTCTGCCATGACAAATGATATACAATTCAGCTAGAATTCAACTTGGTGAGGAAAGTACCTAGTCACTTGGACTCAAACACTTCCTCCTCTGTACCATCCAACAGGCAGGCTAACTTACAATCCTGTTGGGAATATTTGGCGGCCACCCCTAGTTGGTCATATACTAAACTAACGGGAATTTCTTCCCCATTTGGTATATCGTGTTTTCACCATGGGCCAAACCTCTCGTGCACCCTCTCGGCAGGCCGATATCTTCCACAATCGGATACGCCACCGCGCTCCCTTGAGCAGCTCTACAAGCTCCTCCATACTCCCTGGAGGGGAGACGGATGGCCATAAGGCCTTGGCAACACTCCGCATGGCCAGCCGAGCATGCTCGTGCACTTGCGACAGTCTTTGCAGCAGATCAGTTGATGATCCGGACACCTCCTCTTCAGGATGGCCTGTCAATATACCTGCAAACATAGCTATATCAGTTCCATTTATCTCTGAACTACCTAAAAAAGAAAAAGTTTGGAAACATATTGAATATGTCGCCCCGCAGCTTCTTGTTCTCCTTCACGGAGTTGGCTAGCTGGGCCCGCACATCCTTCAACTCTTCACCCAACATAGTGTTGGAATCCTATAGCTTGTTTTTCTCGTCCCTGATGCGGGTCAGCACACGCTCGCCTGCGGCGTGTTGCCTCTTTGCCTCTTTTTCTCCCTCTTGGGCGACCTTCAACTTCTTCTCAAGTTGATCAGGCGACCCTATTATGCGATCAGTGGCAGTATTAGCACAGTTGATATACAATTATTGTTCCTCGATGGAGGGGAACATTACCAGTGGACAGCTTCTTGAAGTCTTCCAGTTCGGCGGCAGCAGCATTTAGCTATGCCCGACACTGTTCCAGCTCTTGGGTTACCAGGTTGTTCTTCTCTGTAAGAACCTGGTGATACAATGGTCTTTAAATCAGTTATACCAACTGCTTTCAGTCCCGGGGGCTACTACCACATGGCTATCCTATTCGGACAAAGAAAACTTACCCGCACGTCTGCTAAGTGCTACTTTGTGGCTCTACTAAGCCCATTTCGAGCAGCTCGGATGTACGCATCAGCCGAGCTGAAGGCATTGAATGCCTCTTCCGAGAACTCAGGGTCTCGTAAAATAGCCCTATAGCGCCGATGATTCATGGCGTTCTCCACTTCTGAGTTGGTTACCGACATATTCTCCGAACCCTCGGCCGAAGTACAGTCCGACACTGTTCCTATATCGGCCCCCGCCTCTCCAACGGGGTCTACATCCCGGGCGCTGGGAGTACGGCCGGCGGGACCCTCGGATTTAGTCTGGTGGACCTTTTTCCTCGCACCGAACAGACGTATAAGTCATAGCTGGATGTGACTACTAAAGTATACCTTCAAATCCTTACCTCTTTAACGAGGGACCGGTCGTGTCTTCGCCGACCTTCCTTTTGGAAGCCTTGCTCGGCGTCGGAGCCCCTCTCTTTGGAGCCGTCCCCGGAGTCGCGTGGCGCACCGAACGCCTCCCCTGTGGAGCACGAGACAGTGCGAAGAAGCTCTTGCGAATTAAATTTCCTCTTGATGACTTATGTGGGAAGCAGGAAGAAGACCAGGGTAATCGGTGATAATGGCCACTTTCGTGCCATCGTAGCTCGCCTGGTAAAACACCCCTTCCGCGAGTACCACAGTTATATCCGGATCTTCTTTGAACCCAGGACCCAGCTCCCGGTTGTGGTTCTCAGGCTCTGGGGCGGGGCTGTGAAACCCCTCGGTGATTTTTCACCAATGCTGTTATAAGCGGATTAGAAATTTATCAAAGAAAATTCTGGAGGCAGGACAAGTAGAGCAGAAGGATTGGGGCTTACCCAACTGGGAGGAGTATACATAGAATACCCATCTCTGCGATTGATGCGAAGAAATTCCTCTTCCTCCCCTTTGAATAGCTCGGCCAGTATCTTGGCTAGAGCGGCAGGGGTGTCCGGACCTTTCCGACCACAGCGGGAGGCGTCGTCCTCCCTGTTGTAGTGCCACATCGGGACCCCTCTATGTTTAAGCGGCTGAACCCCTCGCACTAGAGAGATCGCCACTACTTCGACCATTGTTAATCCAGACTGGGCGAGCGCCTTTATCTTGACCAGGAGCTGATGAACCTCCGCACTGTCATCCTCTTCAAGGCTCCGGGGACGCCAACTATGGTGTTTCTTTAGCGGGACACTTGCAAATTCAGGGAGACCCTTTCGAACTGGGTCGGGAAGCGCAACGTCTTCAATGTAAAACCATTCGGAAGGCCATTCCTTTACTGCCCTCCTTGGTATGCCGGACAGGTATCCGGTATCAGTGATGCGCCACACTTAGGCCCCGCCCACTTCAAATATGGACCCCTCGTGGTTGCGCGGGACAAGACAGAACAATTTTCTCCACAATTTGAAATGGGCTTCAACACCCAGAAATAACTCGCATAGGGAAACATAACCTACGATGTGCAGGATAGAGGCGGGAGTGAAGTTGTGCAGCTGGAGGCCATAATATTCCAAAAGCCCCCGAAGGAACGGATGGATAGGAAACCCGACGCCTCTTAGCAGGTAGGGGACGAAGCACACTCGCTCTCCCTCAGATGGATTAGGGAAGTCCTCCGCCTGAGTCACGCCATTGAAGGAGGCCGACCCTGCTCGAAAAGGACCAGATCCGCGGGAGGAAGGAATCCCTGCGTTTGCAACTTTGCTAGTTGACTATGAAACACAGAACACTTCTCCCACTCACTTCTCTTTGGGCTAGAGCGGGAGGAGGAGCTGGGGATGCTAGCCATGATGGAATGGTTTCTCCTGGCAGTCTCCAGGGATTTTCTCGGCGCAGTGTCGCCTGGATCTAAGATCCAGTATCTTTAAATAGGCGCTCTTCCTTGCGTGGATAGGGTGCTATTCGCAAAAATACCCTGACTCTCCGCATTCGCTCGGCACATGGAAGATGAAGTTATTAGCGCACAGAAGCCGAGGGGAGCAATATTGGATCATCGGCCGAATATATTACTTGGAGAAGGAACCCTCCTAGCAACGCTGAAGGCAATTTGCGCGCCGAACACCTCATCGTTGAAGCCTGGTTCAGGGTCTAGTGTGGGAGTCCTGGACTAAGGGGTCCTCGGGCGTCCGGCCTGTTATCCGTGGGCCGGACTGATGGGCTGTGAAGACATGAAGACCGAAGATTGTACCCGTGTCCGGATAGGACTCCACTTGGCGTGGAAGGCAAGCTTGGCAACTGGCTGTGTAGATTCCTTCTTATGTAACCGACTCCATGTAACCCTAGATCTCTTCGGTGTCTATATAAACCGGAGAGCGTAGTCCGGATAGAGATGGACACATTACCATCGTCATACAGGCTCGACTTCTAGGGTTTAGCCATTACGATCTCGTGGTAGATCAACTCTTGTAACACTCATATTTATCAAGATCAATCAAGCAGGAAGTAGGGTATTACCTCCATAGAGAAGGCCCGAACCTGGGTAAACATCGTGTCCCCTGTCTCCTGTTATCATCGATCCTAGACGCACAGTTCGGGACCCCCTACCCGATGTCGGCTGGTTTTGACACCGACAATGAGCGACGCGGACGATCCCGACTTGGGGGCGGCCGCCTTGGAAGACGACGCCACAGGCGGCGGTGACGGGGCAGGCGGCTCTGGTGGAGGGGGAGCACTGAGACGTGGACGAACGACGATGAGGAGGAGGCCACGTCTCCAGCCGGCCGCCAACAGGGCGGGGTGAGCTCCTCAGCAGCGCCACCCGCACCGAAGCACCGGGCCGGCACGCAGCTGCAAGACGGACGGCCGAAGAAGCCCAAGGGCTCGGCCGCAGCGACCAGGCGGGAGGAGGCCACCACGAAGGTGACCCGGTACTAGAGGGCCCCGAAGCAGTCGCCGACGGTGTCCATGTAAGTGCTTGTTCTCCTTGTGTTTTCCTTTGTCTTTTGCAAACTTCTTCTGAATTTGTCTTGTCTCGCTTGAATCAGAGCCCCCCTCTCTCTTGAGCGGTCGACCTCCGCCTCCATCATCGGGGGAACGGAGGGCTTCGCCAACACACGCCGCATAGACCCGCTTGCCGATCTCCGGGAGGCGACAGAGAGGAATGGGCGGGAGGCGCGCGAGGAGAAGGAGAGGGCGGAGCAGGCGAAGGTAGATGCAGCCAAGGCAGCGCAGGAGAAGCGGACGCAGTGGCCAAGGCCCAGGAGGAGGAGGCGACCAAGGCCCAGGCAGACGCGGCCGCCAAGGCACTAACAGGAGGAGCCGCGGGTGGCCAAGCTCCTCAGCTGGTCACCCCACTGCGTTCCATGCCCCCGGCGCCAGAGATCATGGTGCCGACTGGCGCGGCCGACAACGACCAGCCGGTCATGGAGAGGGATGGCGGCGAGGCCGTCGTCCCTAGGACGGAGGTGCCCCAACAGACGCCGGCTGCTGAGGCTCAGGGCAGTCGGCCTGACGTGTCGTCGGCGCCTCGAGTCGGCGGCGAGCTGGTGGTGGGGGCAACTCCTGTCGTCCGTACTCCGACGCGCCGGTGCATGGCGAGGGCAACTTCGGCACCGCGGCCTCAACAAGTCAGAGCTTCGAGCTTGTTGGCCCTATAAGCGGAGGCCACTAGTGCCGTCCAACGGGAGTGGACGACTGGGGGCGGGATGAGCGTCCTGAACAAGGTTGCGCATGAGGTCTACTCCCTTCTTCAGGCCCAAGGCGACGCCCTCAAGGACTACACATAGAAGTTCCTGGCATCGCGATCCGCCGTCCGCCAGCGCACCCACTGGGTGTAGCCCCCGAGTTCCGGGCCGGCTGCTGAGCAGGCGGCTCGGAACTTAAAGGCAAATTCCGAGTACTGACCCTTCTTCTTTTGTTGATTCTATTGCAGGATTACCACAACGTTCGCGCGGCCGCCTACAACTCCCACGTCCGGGAGCTGGCCAAGCGGACCGCCAAGTTGGCCAAAAGTCGGAGTAAGCACTCCATTCTTTGTTCTCGTGGGGCGCGCCAGCGCACCCGCGGGGTTTAGCCCGCGAGATTCGGGTCGACTGCTGAGCAGTCGGGTCGGATCTTCCGGCAAGTACTTCTTCCTTCTTGTTGATTCGCTGACCTTATCTCATCCTTGTCTTCTGCAGGAGCCAATGCCACCTTGCGGCAGCAAATGGGGGAGGCTCAGACCACGCTGCACACCAAGGAGGAGGAACGCCTCAAGATGGAGGAGGAGCGCGACCGTCTGGTCAAGCAACTGGCAGACCAGGCGGACAAGCACCAGGTGGAGCTGCAGAAGCTCAAGGACGCGGGGGAGCAGAAGCTCAAGGACGTGGAGTAGGCCCTTCAGACCGAGTTCAAGACTCAGCGCTCGAACTGGGTCGAGAAGGAGAAGGCCCTGTCGGCCGGCTTCGGCGAGGTCGAGGACATGCTCAATGGTAAGTTGCTCTTTTTCCTTCTTCTTCCTGCCGGTTGGTCCTGCAAACCGGCCTCTGACTTCTCACTTTTTTCTTCTTCCCTTGCGCAGAGTATTTCCCTGGCTACTCCGTTGCCGCCAGCCAAGCCGTCGAGGCTCATGTACGAGGGCTCTGCCCATGATGGTGCTTGAATTTCTTCTACTGCCACTATGGCCACTTGTACGAGGGCGGTTGGGCTGGGAGGCGGCGGGTTGGAATCAATTTCCGCTTGCTGTGTCGCTGAAATCCCCGGGCCGACTGCAGCACCCTCTAGGCCGGGTTGTGAAGTCCCCAGGCCGGGTGTGACTGTTGCAGTCTCCGAGCCGCTTGGTTTAATCCCCGGGCCGACTACTGCAGCCCCTTGGCCGGGTTGTGAAGTCCGCCGGCCGGGTGCGGCTGCCAAAGTCCCCGTGCCGGCTACTGCAGCCCTCGAGTCGGATCCAACTGCCTCAGGAGGAGCCGGCACGAAGATGGACTCGGACTCTGGAGAAGGCTTGATCGACGTCTTGCGGAGGCACTGAAGGGAGACGCTGGCTGGTATTGCTTAACGGGTGGAGCCGATCCGTGCCAGGGTATCAGTTGGCTCGTTTTTGTTCCGTGGCACGTGAAGGAACACACACCCTTCAAAATATCCACTGAGTTGCTGAACAAGGAAGCGGCAGCTCGCCATGTTTGCGTCCTTGGCGTCTCAGTCGCCAGACGACTGCTGGACCACCAAGTCGGAGTCGCCGTAGCACAGGATCTGGCGTATGTCGATCTCTTTGGCCAACCCGAGGCCGTGTACCAGTGCTTCATATTTGGCTACATTGTTGGAGGAGGCGAAGTGGATTTGCAACGTGTATCTGAGCTTGTCGCCTTTGGGAGAAGTGAGAACAACACCGGCTCCCATGCCGGTCCGCATCTTTGAACCATCAAAATGCATCCACCAATGAGTGGAGTCCGGAGCTGGCGGCAGGTACTGGGTTTCGACCCAGTCGACAAGGAAGCCGGCTAGTGCTTGGGACTTGATGGCGGTGCGCGGTTGGTAGAAGATGGTGTAGGGGGCCAACTCTATGGCCCATTTGGCCACTCTGCCAGATGCGTCTCGGCTGCCAATGATCTCGGCAAGTGGAGCAGTGAAGACAACCGTGATTGGGTGCTCTTGAAAGTTTGGCTTCAGCTTCTTGGCGGCAAGGTGTACGCTGTAGCACATCTTCTGATAGTGAGTGTAGTTTTGCTTCGAGGCTGACAACACCACGCTTAAATAGTACAGGGCCTCTGGACCGGCTGTGCTCTGCCTTCTTCTGGGCACTCTACCACTATGACAGTGCTGACCACCCGGCTGGTGGCGGATAGGTCTCCAACGTATCTATAATTTTTTATTGTTCCATGCTATTATATTATCAGTGTTGTATGTTCAATGGGCTTTATTATACACTTTTATATTATCTTTGGGACTAACCTATTAACCGGAGGCCCAGCCCAAATTGCTGTTTTTTTTTTGCCTATTTTAGTGTTTCGTAGGAAAGGAATAACAGACGGAGTCCAAACGGAATGAAAACTTCGGGAACATGATTTTTGGAACAAACGTGATCCAGAGGACTTGGAGTGGAAGTCAAGCAATCAACGAGGCGGCCACGAGGCAGGGAGGCGTGCCTGCCCCCCTAGGCGCGCCCCCCACCCTCGTGGGCCTCTCATAGCTCTCCTAACCGACCTCTTTCGCCTATATATACTCATATACCCTGGAAACATCAGAAGAGGAGCCAATAACCTAATTCCACCACCGCAACCTTCTGTACCCGTGAGATCCCATCTTGGGGACTTTTCGGGCGCTCCGCCGGAGGGGGCATTGATCATGGAGGGCTTCTACATCAACACACTAGCCTCTCCGACGATGTGTGAGTAGTTTACTTCAGACCTTCGGGTCCATAGTTATTAGCTAGATGGCTTCTTCTCTCTCTTTGGATCTCAATACAAAGTTCTCCTCGATTCTCTTGGACATCTATTCGATGTATCTCTTTTTTGTGGTGTGTTTGTCGAGATCCCATGAATTGTTGGTTTATGATCAAGATTATCTATGAACAATATTTGAATCTCCTCTGAATTCTTATATGTATGATTTTTTATCTTTGCAAGTCTCTTCGAATTATCAGTTTGGTTTGGCCGACTAGATTGATCTTTCTTGCAATGCGAGAAGTGCTTAGCTTTGGGTTCAATCATACCGTGCTCGATCCTAGTGACAGAAGGGGAAACGAAACGTATTGTATTGTTGCCATCGAGGATAAAAAGATGGGGTTTATATCATATTGCTTGAGTTTATCCCTCTACATCATGTCATCTTGCCTAACGCGTTACTCTGTCCTTATGAACTTAATACTCTAGATGCATGTTGGATAGCGATCAATGTGTGGAGTAATAATAGTAGAAGCAGGCAGGAGTCGCTCTACTTGTCGCAGACGTGATGCCTATATACATGATCATGCCTAGAGATTCTCATAACTATGCTCAATTCTATCAATTGCTCGACAATAATTTGTTCACCCACCGTAATACTTATGCTCTTGAGAGAAGCCACTAGTGAAACCTATGGCCCCCGGGTCTATTTTCCATCATATTAATATCCCTTTATTTCTATTACCGTTTACTTTGCTTTCTTTACTTTTAGTCTTTATCATAAAAATACCAAAAATATTATCTTATCATCACTACCAGATCTCACTTTTGCAAGTGGCCGTGAAGGGATTGACAACCCCTTTATCGCGTTGGTTGCAAGGTTCTTATTTGTTTGTGTAGGTACGAGGGACTCGCGTGTGGTCTCCTACTGAATTGATACATTGGTTCTAAAAAACTGAGGGAAATACTTACGCTGCTTTACTTCATCACCCTTTCCTCTTCAAGGGAAAACCATCGTGGTGCTCAAGATGTAGCAAGAAGGATTTCTGGCGACGTTGTCGGGGAGTCTACACACAAGTCAACATACCAAGTACCCATCACAAACTCTTATCCTTGGCATTACATTATTTGCCATTTGCCTCTCGTTTTTCTCTCCCCACTGCACCCTTGCCGTTTTATTCGCCCTCTTTTCAGTTCGCCTCTTTTTTTTGCTTGCTTCTTATTTGCTCGTGTGTTGGATTGCTTGCTTGTCATGATGGCTCAAGACAATACTAAATTGTGTGACTTTACCAATACCAACAACAATGATTTTCGTAGCACTCCGATTGCTCCTCTTACCGAAGCTGAATCTTGTGAAATTAATATTGCTTTGTTGAATCTTGTCATGAAAGATCAATTTGCCGGTCTTCCTAGCGAAGATGTCGCTACCCATCTAAATAGCTTTGTTGAATTGTGTGATATGCAGAAGAAGAAAGATGTGGATAATGATATTGTTAAATTGAAGCTATTTCCGTTTTCTCTTAGCGGTAGCAGGGGGCTCGCCTACCCCCCTGGTCGCGCCCTCCACCCTCGTGGGCCCCTCGTGGCTCCACCGACCTACTTCCTCCTCCTATATATACCTACGTACCCCCAAACCATCGAGGAGCACTACGGAAACCTAGTTCCACCGCCGCAACCTTCTATACCCGTGAGGTCCCATCTTGGGGCCATTTCCGGCGTCCTGCCGGAGGGGGCATTGATCACGGAGGGCTTCTACATCAACACCATATCCTCTCCGATGATGTGTGAATAGTTTACCTCAGACCTTCGGGTCCATAGTTATTAGCTAGATGGCTTCTTTCCTCTCTTTGGATCTCAATACAAAGTTCTCCTCGATTCTCTTGGACATCTATTCGATGTAACTCTTTTTTGAGGTGTGTTTGTCGAGATCCGATGAATTGTGGGTTTATGATCAAGATTATCTATGAACAATATTTGAATCTTCTCTGAATTATTTTATGTATGATTGGTTATGCTTGCAAGTCTCTTTGAATTATCAGTTTGGTTTGGCCTACTTGATTGATCTTTCTAGCAATGGGAGAAGTTCTTAGCTTTGGGTTCAATCTTGCGGTGTTCGATCCCAATGACAGTAGGGGAAACGACACATATTGTATTGTTGCCATCAACGATAACAAGATGGGGTTTATATCATATTGCATGAGTTTATCCCTCTACATCATGTCATCTTGCTTAAAGCGTTACTCCGTTCTTATGAACTTAATACTCTAGATGCATGCTAGATAGCGGTCGACGTGTGGAGTAATAGTAGTAGATGCAGGCAGGAGTCAGTCTACTTGTCACGAACGTGATGCCTATATACATGATCATACCAAGATATTCTCATAACTATGCTCAATTATATCAATTGCTAGACAGTAATTTGTTCACCCACCGTAATACTTATGCTATCTTGGGAGAAGCCACTAGTGAAACCTATGGCCCCCGGGTCTATTCTCCATCATATTAATCTTTCGTCAACAAGCTATTTCTATCACCTTTTATTTTGCAATCTTTACTTTTAGTCTTTATCATAAAAATACCAAAAATATTATCTTATCATCTCTATCAGATCTCACTTTTGCAAGTGGCCATGAAGGGATTGACAACCCCTTTATCGCGTTGGTTGCAAGGTTCTTATTTGTTTGTGTAGGTACAAGGGACTTGAGCGTGGCCTCCTACTGGATTGATACCTTGGTTCTAAAAAACCGAGGGAAATACTTACGCTACTTTGCTGCATCACCCTTTCCTCTTCAAGGGAAAACCAACGTAGTGCTCAAGAGGTAGCAAGAAGGATTTCTGGCGACGTTGCCGGGGAGTCTACACACAAGTCAACATACCAAGTACCCATCACAAACTCTTATCCCTCGCTTTACATTATTTGCCATTTGCCTCTCGTTTTCCTCTCCCCCACTTCTTCCTTGCCGTTTTATTCGCCCTCTGTTCCGTTCGCCTCTTTATTTTGCTTGCTTCTTGTTTGCTCGTGTGTTGGATTGCTTGATTGTCATGATGGCTCAAGACAATACTAAATTGTGTGACTTTACCAATACCAACAACAATGATTTTCTTAGCACTCCGATTGCACCTCGTACCGAAGCTGAATCTTGTGAAATTAATACTGCTTTGTTGAATCTTGTCATGAAAGATCAATTTATCGGTGTTCCTAGCGAAGATGCCGCTACCCATCTAAATAGCTTGGTTGAATTGTGTGATATGCAAAAGAAGAAAGATGTGGATAATTATATTGTTAAATTGAAGCTATTTCCGTTTTCTCTTAGAGGTAGCAGGGGGATCGCCTACCCCCCTGGTCGCGCCCTCCACCCTCGTGGGCCCCTCGTGGCTCCACCGACCTACTTATTCCTCCTATATATACATACGTACCCTCAAACCATCGAGGAGCACCAGGGAAACCTAGTTCCACTGCCGCAACCTTCTGTACCCGTGAGATCCCATCTTGGGGCCTTTTCCTGCGTCCTGCCGGAGGGGGCATTGATCACGGAGGGCTTCTACATCAACACCATATCCTCTCCGATGATGTGTGAATAGTTTACCTCAGACCTTCGGGTCCATAGTTATTAGCTAGATGGCTTCTTCTCTCTCTTTGGATCTCAATACAAAGTTCTCCTCGATTCTCTTGGACATCTATTCGATGTAACTCCTTTTTGCAGTGCGTTTGTCGAGATCCGATGAATTGTGGGTTTATGATCAAGATTATCTATGAACAATATTTGAATCTTCTCTGAATTCTTTTATGTATGATTGGTTATGCTTGCAAGTCTCTTTGAATTATCAGTTTGGTTTGGCCTACTTGATTGATCTTTCTTGCAATGGGAGAAGTGCTTAGCTTTGGGTTCAATCTTGCGGTGCTCGATCCCAATGACAGTAGGGGAAACGACACATATTGTATTGTTGCCATCGAGGATAACAAGATGGGGTTTATATCATATTGCATGAGTTTATCCCTCTACATCATGTCATCTTGCTTAAAGCGTTACTCCGTTCTTATGAACTTAATACTCTAGATGCATGCTGGATAGCGGTCGACGTGCGGAGTAATAGTAGTAGATGCAGGCAGGAGTCAGTCTACTTGTCACGAACGTGATGCCTATATACATGATCATACCTAGATATTCTCATAACTATGCTCAATTATATCAATTGCTCGAGAGTAATTTGTTCACCCACCGTAATACTTATGCTATCTTGGGAGAAGCCACTAGTGAAACCTATGGCCCCCAGGTCTATTCTCCATCATATTAATCTTTCGTCAACAAGCTATTTCTATCACCTTTTATTTTGCAATCTTTAATTTTAGTCTTTATCATAAAAATACCAAAAATATTATCTTATCATCTCTATCAGATCTGACTTTTGCAAGTGTCCATGAAGGGATTGACAACCCCTTTATCGCGTTGGTTGCAAGGTTCTTATTTGTTTGTGTAGGTACAAGGGACTTGAGCGTGGCCTCCTACTGGATTGATACCTTGGTTCTAAAAAACCGAGGGAAATACTTACGCTACTTTGCTGCATCACCCTTTCCTCTTCAAGGGAAAACCAACGTAGTGCTCAAGAGGTAGCAAGAAGGATTTCTGGCGACGTTGCCGGGGAGTCTACACACAAGTCAACATACCAAGTACCCCTCACAAACTCTTATCCCTCGCATTACATTATTTGCCATTTGCCTCTCGTTTTCCTCTCCCCCACTTCTCCCTTGCCGTTTTATTCGCCCTCTGTTCCGTTCGCCTCTTTTTTTTGCTTGCTTCTTGTTTGCTCGTGTGTTGGATTGCTTGATTGTCATGATGGCTCAAGACAATACTAAATTGTGTGACTTTACCAATACCAACAACAATGATTTTCTTAGCACTCCGATTGCACCTCGTACCGAAGCTGAATCTTGTGAAATTAATACTGCTTTGTTGAATCTTGTCATGAAAGATCAATTTATCGGTGTTCCTAGCGAAGATGCCGCTACCCATCTAAATAGCTTGGTTGAATTGTGTGATATGCAAAAGAAAAAAGATGTGGATAATTATATTGTTAAATTGAAGCTATTTCCATTTTCTCTTAGAGGTAGCAGGGGGATCGCCTACCCCCCTGGTCGCGCCCTCCACCCTCGTGGGCCCCTCGTGGCTCCACCGACCTACTTATTCCTCCTATATATACCTACGTACCCCCAAACCATCGAGGAGCACCACGGAAACCTAGTTCCACCGCCGCAACCTTCTGTACCCGTGAGATCCCATCTTGGGGCCTCTTCCTGCGTCCTGCCGGAGGGGGCATTGATCATGGAGGGCTTCTACATCAACACCATATCCTCTCCGATAATGTGTGAATAGTTTACCTCAGACCTTCGGGTCCATAGTTATTAGCTAGATGGCTTCTTCTCTCTCTCTTTGGATCTCAATACAAAGTTCTCCTCGATTCTCTTGGACATCTATTCGATGTAACTCTTTTTTGCCGTGCGTTTGTCGAGATCCGATGAATTGTGGGTTTATGATCAAGATTATCTATGAACAATATTTGAATCTTCTCTGAATTCTTTTATGTATGATTGGTTATGCTTGCAAGTCTCTTTGAATTATCAGTTTGGTTTGGCCTACTTGATTGATCTTTCTTGCAATGGGAGAAGTGCTTAGCTTTGGGTTCAATCTTGCGGTGCTCGATCCCAATGACAGTAGGGGAAACGACACATATTGTTGCCATCGAGGATAACAAGATGGGGTTTATATCATATTGCATGAGTTTATCCCTCTACATCATGTCATCTTGCTTAAAGCGTTACTCCGTTCTTATGAACTTAATACTCTAGATGCATGCTGGATAGCGGTCGACGTTTGGAGTAATAGTAGTAGATACAGGCAGGAGTCAGTCTACTTGTCAAGAACGTGATGCCTATATACATGATCATACCTAGATATTCTCATAACTATGCTCAATTATATCAATTGCTCGACAGTAATTTGTTCACCCACCGTAATACTTATGCTATCTTGAGAGAAGCCACTAGTGAAACCTATTGCCCCCGGGTCTATTCTCCATCATATTAATCTTTCGTCAACAAGCTATTTCTATCACCTTTTATTTTGCAATCTTTAATTTTAGTCTTTATCATAAAAATACCAAAAATATTATCTTATCATCTCTATCAGATCTCACTTTTGCATGTGGCCATGAAGGGATTGACAACCCCTTTATCGCGTTGGTTGCAAGGTTCTTATTTGTTTGTGTAGGTACAAGGGACTTGAGCATGGCCTCCTACTGGATTGATACCTTGGTTCTAAAAAACTGAGGGAAATACTTACGCTACTTTGCTGCATCACCCTTTCCTCTTCTAGGGAAAACCAACGTAGTGCTCAAGAGGTAGCAAGAAGGATTTCTGGCGACGTTGCCGGGGAGTCTACACAATAGTCAACATACCAAGTACCCTTCACAAACTCTTATCCCTCGCATTACATTATTTGCCATTTGCCTCTCGTTTTCCTCTCCCCCACTTCACCCTTGCCGTTTTATTCGCCCTCTTTTCCGTTCGCCTCTTTTTTTTGCTTGCTTCTTGTTTGCTCGTGTGTTGGATTGCTTGATTGTCATGATGGCTCAAGACAATACTAAATTGTGTGACTTTACCAATACCAACAACAATGATTTTCTTAGCACTCCGATTGCACCTCTTACCGAAGCTGAATCTTGTGAAATTAACGCTGCTTTGTTGAATCTTGTCATGAAAGATCAATTTGTCGGTCTTCCTAGCGAAGATGCCGATACCCATCTAAATAGCTTTGTTGAATTGTGTGATATGCAAAAGAAGAAAGATGTGGATAATGATATTATTAAATTGAAGCTATTTCCATTTTCTCTTAGAGGTAGCAGGGGGCTCGCCTACCCCCTGGTCGCGCCCGCCACCCTCATGGGCCCCTCGTGGCTCCACCGACCTACTTATTCCTCCTATATATACCAATGTACCCCAAAACCATCGAGGAGCACCACGGAAACCTAGTTCCATCGCCGCAACCTTCTGTACTCGTTAGATCCCATCTTGGGGCCTTTTCCGGCGTCCTGCCGGAGGGGGCATTGATCATGGAGGGCTTCTACATCAACACCATATCCTCTCTGATGATGTGTGAATAGTTTACCTCAGACCTTCGGGTCCATAGTTATTAGCTAGATGGCTTCTTCTCTCTCTTTGGATCTCAATACAAAGTTCTCCTCGATTCTCTTGGACATCTATTCGATGTAACTCTTTTTTGCGGTGTGTTTCTCGAGATCCGATGAATTGTGGGTTCATGATCAAGATTATCTATGAACAATATTTGAATCTTCTCTAAATTCTTTTATGTATGATTGGTTATGCTTGCAAGTCTCATTGAATTATCAGTTTGGTTTGGCCTACTTGATTGATCTTTCTGGCAATGGGAGAAGTGCTTAGCTTTGGGTTCAATCTTGCGGTGCTCGATCCCAATGACAGTAGGGGAAACGACACATATTGTATTGTTGCCATCGAGGATAACAAGATGGGGTTTATATCACATTGCATGAGTTTATCCCTCTACATCATGTCATCTTGCTTAAAGCGTTACTCCGTTCTTATGAACCTAATACTCTAGATGCATGCTGGATAGCGGTCGACGTGTGGAGTAATAGTAGTAGATGCAGGCAGGAGTCAGTCTACTTATCACAAACGTGATGCCTATTGTCGGTGTAAAATCCGGAGGATCTCGGGTAGGGGGTCCCGAACTGTGCGTCAAGGTCGGATGGTAACAGGAGACAAGGGACACTTTATTTTACCCAGGTTCGGGCCCTCTCGATGGAGATAAAACCCTACTCCTGCTAGATTAATATTGATGATATGGGTAGTACAAGAGTAGATCTACCACGAGATCAAGGAGGCTAAACCGTAGAAGCTAGCCTATGGTATGATTGTGTATGATGATGGTTGGCCTACGGACTACAACCCTCCGGTTTATATAGACACCAGATAGGGCTAGGGTTACACAGAGTCGGTTACAATGGTAGGAGATCTTGAATATCCGCATGCCTAGCTTGCCTTCCACGCCAAGGAAAGATCCTTCCGGACACGGGACGAAGTCTTCAATCTTGTATCTCCACGGTCCTGGAGTCCGGCTGAAGGTATAGTCCGGCTATCCGAACACCCCCTAATCTAGGACTCCCTTAGTAGCCCCCGAACCAAGCTTCAATGACGATGAGTCCGGCGCGCAGATTGTCTTTGGCATTGCAAGGCGGGTTCTCCTTCAAACTTTGTGTACCTGCGGGTATAACGTCCGATTTTTATAATGCAGCACTCCTTGGCTTTCATGCCCAATAATGGCCGCCTTCCACGTGTCAAACGAATGCGAAAAGCCTGGGCAGTTTTACATCCAAGCCCCTAGCCTTATAAATGAGCCGCCTACCTAACAGGATGAGGATTCAGATCCAAACCACACCTTCCCCTTCTCCGAGAAATCATCAGAGCGTCTCCAGCAAAGATCCATTCCAACATGGCCAGCCGTCGTAGCTCCTCCTCTCGCCCTTCCAGTCCTATCCCTGGAGACTGGGAGAGTTGTTCCATCCCGCATAGCGAATTAGTGTCGCTCCAAGCCAAGGGATTTCTCCCTCAAGCCTATATGGTCTCGGCCCGAGCCGGACTCGCCACTTATCAAGGCGGAAAACAAGCGGAGAACTCACCTAGTCCCTCTAAAGGGGAGCGGGTGTGCCTGGTCCCTTATCTAATAAGGGGACTGGGATTTCCAATTCATCCCTTTCTCCGCGGGCTTTTGGAGTTCTATGGCCTCCAGCTTCACCACCTTACGCCCGGCTCCGTGTTACACATCGCGGGCTTCGTTGCTCTCTGCGAGCTATTTTTAGGCGTCGAGGCTCATTTCGCGCTGTGGAAGAAGATATTCTGCCTGGTGCCCCGTTCCCAAGAGGGGTCCATATATCAAGTGGGCGGAGCCGAAGTATGGCGCATTGCCGGGACCGGATACCCGTCCGGAACCCCGAAGAAGGCGTCTGAGGACTGGCCTTTAGAATGGTTTTACATAGACGACGTCCCCCTGCCGGACCCTATCCGGGCCGGTCTCCCTGAGTTCAACAATGCTCCCCTGAAGAAACGCCTGAGCTGGCGCCCTCGGGGCTCTCAGAGAGAGAATGACAGAGACGTCCTTTACTTAATGGGCCGGATTAAGCTACTGGCTCATTCCGGACTAACCATGATTAAAGTCATGGCCATATGCATTATGCGGGGGGTGCAGCCGCTCCAATACAGAAGCCACCCCATGTGGGATTTCAACGGGGAAGATGACGCCACCCGTCACGACCGTAAAGGGCCGGACTCGCCTGCCTCTCTAATGAAGATCTTATCCTCTTTGTACAAGGGAGAAGAAGAGGAATTCCTCCGCGTCGACCCGCAGGGCGGATTTTCCATGTATAGTCCTCCGAATTGGGTAAGCGGACAGTCGTGCTTCCCTGTTCATTTTACATTCCCATGATTAAATAGGCAGTCTAATGACTTCAACGCAGGACCTGCGTCAGGAGGTAAAAAACATAAACAGCCGTCCTCCACAGCCAGAGGACTCAGAACGGTCCCTTGATCCGGACTCCGAAGAGGATCTGGACTTAGCGGTGGAGTTTATCGACGGAGTGTTTTATCAGCTAAGCAAGGACGATACCTTGGTAGCTATTATAGCTGATTACGCAGGGTTAATCTCTGCCTCCCAGGTGACAAATACCGGAGCTTTACCCCCTTAAGAGGGGTTCCGTTTTCACGGGTTTGGTTGTTCTGACACCAACCATGCTTTGTAGGGGAGATTCCCGAGGCGGGAAGCCGACCCCGCTGCAGCTAGCCGGCGGGGGGCCTCAGGGCCCCGTGGGGCAAAAAGGAACGTAGTCCGGACTGAGGTGCCAGAGCAAAGGTATGGCGTACCCTCTCTTTTTCCCTGGTGTTTTACTCTTTCAGGGTATATTAACATTCGTGCTATCTTCAGGACGAAGAGACCTCGCCGGACTATATCTGGAGAGGTTGCCAATCGCGCCTCCACCAGCCAGACTCCAACAACCGGCCCGGAAGCGGAGGCCCGCACAAGGCACGCACCGGACGCTCCTCCATCAGAGGATGCAGACAGGTTGTCTGTCACCCATTCCGAGGTGGAGAGTGCCATGAACCACAGGCATCGCCGGACAGTCCTTCGCGACGCTTGTTTCTCCCAGGAGGCTTTAGATGCCTTCAATTCGGGAGACGCGTACCTCCGTGCCGCTCAAAATGGTTTAGCCAGAGCCACGGAGCAGTATGTAAAAGACATACGGGTAAGAAAATTTTGGTAAATGTAGATATGCCAGTAGCCCCCGAGACTTGAAGCAGTGGAAATAACTGATTCGAGAATCATATAACATGCAGTTTCTTACCGAGAAGAACACCGTGCTGTCCCAGGAGCTGGAAAGGTGCAGGGCCCAACTAGAGGCCGCACTAACGGTAGCAGGGGGGTCTAAAGAGACCCCTGCAGATAAACAATACACCAGAATATTTAGTATTGTGCGGATTTAAGTGCCAATCTGACAAATGGTATTGCAGATGGCGCCGGACTCGATCCGGACAGGCAACAGCTTCTACGCCGGTTAAAGGATGGTGAAAGCATGCTAACAAAGGTGAGGCGGGAGAAGAATGATCTCCAAGATGCCAACACCAGGCTGGATGTTGAACTAAAAGATGTTCGTGGCCAGCTGTCGGACTCCAATAAGGAGAATCAACGACTTCGACGCGGCATTTTTAGTAAGTGCTTAAGCGAACTCTTGAAAAAGGAGTTCGGCGAGGAAGACGACTAACAGAGCTATGTTTGTAGGTATGCTGACAGGTCATCCTGTAGAGGAGATGACCGGTTCAACGGGCGATCTTCTTCCCGAACTCTTGCAACTGCACGAACGAGTTCGACAGGCGATGCGAGGTATTGCCCAAGCCTTGTGGCCTGCCCACTCCATACCTGAGGGCCTTGGATAACTTGCGGAGAAGTTGAAGGGAGCTCGGCGGCGCTTCCGGTTGTGGAAGATATCAGCCTGCCGGCAGGGCGCTAGGGAGGCCTGGGCCATGGTGAAGACACGCTTTACGAAGTCTGACCCCAATCACATGGCCGAGGTCGGACCGGTGGGGCCTGACGGGAAGGAGATCCCTGTGAGCTTAGTGTATGGCCAGGTAGAATTGGCCGCAAAGTATTCCCAGCAGGACTGCAAATTAGACAGCCTGTTAGATGGTATAGAGGAGGAATACAATCAGTCAGGATGACTATGTAATTTATAATTGACATGTGTAATGCCTTCTAGCCGGATTGTAGATCGTTTGTCGTTGCCGACCTTTTCGCTTCGACCTCGGGACCTGACGGTCCGGAGTGTGTTCGAATACCATAACGGTTATATAAGAACCGAGGTATGCATGGAGACCAGGCGTAGGGGTCATTAGTGCTTTATCAGACAAGTGCCCAACTAGTTATGTTATATTACATGGTTAGTAAGAAACATCTTCCAGAGAGAATAGTTCCGTTAAGGGTTCCTTTCGCTGGGGTGGCGTGCCCTGAAGTGCACGTCCGGACTGCAAATGCAGGAAAACATCTGGGGGCGTGTATAAGTAAAAAAGGTTCATCTTTAGTTCACCGATCGAATATTCCCTTAAGAACACTAGCTTTCGGCTTCACCCAGTCTGAGGTACACATCCGGCTTATCCGGCAGTAGCAATCGCAGAGGTGCTCCCTTTACCGCCTAGCCGAACAATCGGGAACATAGGGGTAAGCACAGGAGCCAGGCAACCCAGCTTGGCCAAAACTTAAGTCATATCGATGCATATAATGGTGAAGAAAAGGTGCATGCGGAAGTCTGACGCATGCGTTGGGCGTGAAACCCATATAAATAAGCTTCTGTTAAAGAAGCCCCCAGGTTTAAGGAGCGCGGGTAGCGCGTCACATGATGAGCCTTTAAGGGCTATAAAAGGAAAGAGTGGGAGGAGACAAATAAAAACAGAAAAATATATATATAAATGGACAGAGGAAGGAGACAAACCCAGAGTCCGGCGCTAGGCATAGAATCTTCGGAGACGTGCGGCGTTCCATGGGTTCGACTCGAGTCGGTTATCCGACGCATCTCGCAGGTGGTACGTTCCACCAGTCAGGACTTGGTCAATTATGAAGGGACCTTCCCATTTGGGCTTGAGTTTGTCCTTTTTCTTATCCGGCAGGCGTAGAACTAACTCGCCAACGTTGTAATTTTTGGCCCTTACTTCTCTGCTTTGATATCTTCGAGCCTGCTGTTGATAAAATGCGGAACGGGCTTTAGCCACGTCGTGCTCCTCCTCTAAGGCGTCCAGGTTGTCCTGCTGATCAAGCTCGGCTTCTCTTTCTTCGTACATGCACACTCGAGGTGAGTCATGAATTATGTCGCAGGGCAGAACTGCCTCTGCGCCGTACACCATAAAGAATGGTGTGAATCCGGTGGTACGATTCGGCGTGGTTCGCAGCCCCCAGAGTATGGATTCGAGCTCCTCCACCTAGTGCGTATTAGATTCCTTGAGGGACCGCACTAGTCTGGGTTTAATGCCGCTCATGATGAGACCATTTGCACGTTCGACCTGACCGTTAGTTTGTGGGTGATAGGCAGAAGCATAGTCGAGCTTAATGCCCATGTTTTTGCACCACAGCTTTACTTCGTCGGAGGTGAAGTTTGTGCCGTTATCGGTGATGATGCTGTGAGGGACGCCGTAACGGTGTACGACCCCGGATATGAAGTCTGTCACAGGTCCGGATTCGGCCGTCTTAACAGGCTTGGCTTCTATCCATTTGGTGAATTTATCCACCATGACCAATAAGTATTTTTTCTTGTGGGTTCCACCTTTAAGGGGTCCCACCATGTCAAGCCCCCAGACCGCAAAAGGCCAAGTGATGGGGATAGTTCAGAGGGCGTTGGGCGACATATGGCTTTGGTTTGCAAAGAGCTGGCAACCGACGCATTGTTTGACTAAGTCATGAGCGTCTGCTCGGGCCGTCGGCCAATAAAAGCCCGTACGGAAAGCCTTGCATACAAGGGACCGAGCTGCGGCATGGTGGCCACCGAGTCCGGCATGAATTTCAGCCAACAGACTCCGCCCTTCCTCTTCGGAGATACATCTATGAAGGACTCCAGTAGTGCTTTTCTTATAGAGCTCTCCCTCGTGGACTTTATAGGCTTTAGATCGCCGCACTATGCAGCGTGCCTCGTTTTGGTCCTCTGGGAGTTCCTGCCTAGTAAGGTAGGCTAGGAATGGTTCTGTCCACGGGGCGATGACCGCCATTATTACGTGGGCTGAAGGTGTGATTTCGGTGGCAGGGCCTCCGATTATGTCGGATTGTTCGTCATCGGGTTGTGCGGTTGTGTCCGGACTGTTATCCGAGGGTTCCCCCTCCCATGCTACAGATGGCTTGAATAATCTTTCTAAGAAGATGTTGGGGGGGGGGACTTCATCTCGTTTTGCACCGATGCGTGCCAGGACGTCCGCTTCCTGATTATTTTCTCGGGCTATATGGTGAAACTCCAGTCCCTCGAACCGAATTGACATTTTTAGGACGGCATTGTGATAAGCTGCCATTTTTGGGTCTTTGGCGTCGAAGTCGCCATTTATTTGGGATATCACGAGGTTTGAGCCTCCGCGTACTTCCAGGCGTTGAATGCCCATGGATACTTGTCGGTGTACTAAAGTAGGGGTACCTTAGTACCCCGAACTTGTGCACGGGCAGTCGTAGCACCCCGCGGCAAGGCTTGCCAGGTGATTGCCAAAACTCTCCATGGCCCCTTTCCGGGCCATCCAAGAATAAAGTATTTGAGCCAAGGCCCCGGCAGGAGGAGCTTGCCGGGATGGCCACCCGAAGAGAGCGAGGCCCCGGCAAGAGGAGCTTGCCGGGACGGCCGCTCGAAGCACAAGGCCCCGGCAAGAGGAGCTTGCCGGGAAGGCCGACCAGGGCACGACAAGAGACTTGCTGCGACGCGCCACACGTCCCGGCAAGGACCGGTGAGCGACAAGCTCCCGGGCGCGACAAGGCATCAACTGCGGCAAGGCGCTTGCCGCGGCAAGTCACCACCCCGCGCCTGCGTTCCAGCTCATCCACCCACGCGTCGCTCTGGGGCCATTCCAGGCGTACGTGGCGAGAGGCTGCGCAGCCAGGGGCATGCGATGGCGAAACAACGCTGACAGGGTAGCCGTCGTGGCAAACGGTGGCGCCCCTAACGGTCCCTTTTTTGCACTGTTTGGGCGACCCAGGCGGGTATTTAATGCCCTTGTCCCCCGCCGTCAGAGTTAGGTATGATAGCACTGTGCAAACAGTTGTACCCAACATAGCGTTTTCCAGTTTTACCCCCGCCTACGTTGCCACCTGTGGGTAACCCCTTGCGCATATAAAAGGAGGCCCCGTGCGCAACGTGGGGGGGAGAGGAGGAAGGAGGCCACTCACGCTTGGTCTGATTAGTTGCCTGAGTGTACTGTAGCACTCAGCGCTCCCGAACAAGAACACAATACAAACCACAAAGCAGCAGTAGGGTTTTACGCATCCGTGCGGCCCGAAGCTGGGTAAACCCCTTGTGTGCATCGCCTCGATCCACTCTTCGCGCGACCTCCGCCCCCCCGCCGAACCAGAAAGGGGCTCGGTCCCCATAGGTGTTCGTGGAGGCAGATTTCCCCCGACATCTTTGGCGCGCCAGGTTGGGAGCGTCGAGGTTGTGTGAACCTGATCCGGCGTCTGCACAGGCTAGATCTCCATCATCTTCATCGACATGCCATCGAAGAAGAAAGCTCCAGAGGTGGTTGGTCCGTCCGCGTCGAACCCACCGCCCCTGGAGCAAACGGGTGGTGGGGACGGCACTGGCGGTGGAACGGGCGTCGCTGAGCTAGCTCATGGTGCCACGGCGTCCGAACATGCACCGCGCCCCTCTCAGGAGGCACGGGACCAGTAGCGTCTTGGCACTCATGGTACCATAGGCTCGCTGGACCCAGATCGAGCTGGCGGATCCCAGGGTGCTCAAGGCCAGCATACACACCAACGTGCTGGTGCAAGCGTGGCGCGACTGCCTGGTCCGGGTGCTGCTCCTTCTAACATAGTTAGAAGTTCGAGCACATCCCGCTCCACGCGCCGTTCGCCACCGCTGCCCGCCACTCCAGCAGAAGCTCTAGCACGAGCTCAACTGCTCCTAGACTACCCTCCAACGACGGACAAGCTCGACGACTGGAGGGCCACGATACAGAGTCTCATTGGCTTCGCTAACGGCGACACCCCACGGCAGCATAGTGCGTCGCAGCCGCGGCAGGTCGGCCAGGCGAGAACCGATGGCGCCAAGACCGGTGGGGGTGCGACCACCGTGCATTCCCCGCACCAAAGGCCAAGATCGCCGACTCGCCGGAACCATCACGACAACGATTCCACCGCGTCGTCAAATCCGCGAACTCGTCGCGATCAACGCCAAGTTCTTCACGAACGAGAGCAAGAGGACGCTCGTACTCGCATCGAGCGTCGAAGAGAAGCGTGGCGTCAATCAGACCAGCGCGCTGGGCCCTTTGTCGACATGCATGCGCCGGGGGGACCAGGCGACCTGCCGTATGCGGTAGGCTGCCCTGCGTTCACCCGTGAGCTGCGGCAAGTCCAGTGGCCCAGCACGAAGAATTTCAAGCCAGACGTACCAGAGAAGTATGACGGCAAGTCGCATCCGTCAGAGTTCCTCAGCATCTACACCATTGCGGTGCAGGCTGCTGGAGGGCGAGACGACAAGATCCTTGCCAACTACTTCCCGCTGGTACTCAAATCCAACGTCAGATCCTGGCTCATGCACTTGCCGGACAACTCCATAACCTCCTGGACAAACTTGTGCCATCAGTTTGTTGGCGCCTTTACAGGCGGCCACAAACCCCATGGCCAAGCGAGCGACCTTCATCTGCTCGTCCAGAAAGAAGGGGAACCCTTGCGCAAGTTCATCCAGAGATTCAGCCGCGTACACTACAACATCCCAGACGTCCACCCAGCCGCGGTCATCAACGCGTTCCATCAGAACATGCGTAACCGCAGGATGCGGGAGGAGATGGCGATGTGCAAGATCAAAGACGTCAGCAAGCTATATGCCCTGGCCGACAAGTGTGCACGTGCTGAGGAAGGAAACTCCCCGGAGAGAACACTGGAGCAGGAGAATCTGACAGTGAGGATGCCGCCCCGGCAAAAAAGAACCGGCGGCGGAGCAACAGGAAGAAGAAGAGCCAAGAAGTACTTGTTGTTGAGCAGTCCGGCGATGAAGGCGTCGCCAAGAAGGCCCAGGCTGGTAACTCCGGCAAGGAGGTTGCCGGATGCGCCAACTGCCAGGCTATGGCGGTCGCCGACAAGCGGGACGGCACCAACAAACAGTACTGCAAGATCCACCGCACCAAGGGCCATGACCTCCAGAGCTGCAAGCAGGTCGAGCGGCTCGTCGAGCTGCAAAAGGCCGAGTACGAGCGACGCGACAAGGAGAGAGCCCGGGGAGGCGGCGGAGGATCTGGCACGAAGCGCCCTAGCCAAGGAGGACGCCGCGACAAGGACAAGTAGCGGCAAGCAGACAGACCTCCCCGTGGCCGCGACAAGGATGAAGACGACGACGAAGACGAAGACATGGATGATGTCGAGACCAGTGAGCAGGAGTTTCAGACAGCCACGGAGGTCTTGTGCATAGACGGCGGTGCTTCTCTGCATACTTCTCACCGCCAGCTCAAGCAGTGGGCGTGGGAAGTCAATGCAGCGGAACCACCCGTCGAGTCGCGCAAGCCTCTGAAATGGTCCAGCACGCCTATCATCTTCGATATTGAGGACCACCCTGACCGCACAACTGCGATCGGGTGCTTGCCGATGTTGGTCTCACCAACAGTCCGCAACCTCAAGGTCACTAAGATGCTAGTCGACGGCGGGGCCGGCTTGAACCTGATCTCCTCCGCTGTGCTCCAGAAACTCCAAGTCCCCGACAGCGAGCTCGAAGAGACCGGCACGTTCCAAGGAATCAACCCGGGAAGGAGCAAGCCGAAGGGGAAGATAACGTTGCCAGTGACATTTGGCAGCGAGCTGAACTTCAGGACAGAGAGGATCACTTTTGACGTTGCCGATTTTCCATTGCCCTACAATGGAATTCTCGGTCGTCCAGCGCTCGCCAAGTTCATGGCGGCCTCTCACTACGCATACAACATGCTCAAGATGCCAGGCCCGATAAGCGTCATCTCTGTCCCCGGCGACAAGAAGGATGCCCTTATCTGTGCCGACAAGATCTACCGGGAAGCAGCAGCCGCAACGGATCACAAGCCACTTGCCTCTGAAGCTCCCGGAGGGAAGAGGAAGACCAAGTCCGGCAAGTGCTCTGGTGCCCACTCCGGCAAGTGCACCTCTTCGGAGTGCTGCGCTACCGTCGAGGACGCGCCATCGAGCTCCACCGGCAAGAGTAAGAGGTCAATGGCAGCCTCGCCAACAACCAAGAAGGTGTCCGCCAAGGAGGACGGCACTGGTGGTACCTTCACCATCAGTGCCACTCTCGACCCCAAATATGAAAGCGCGCTCGTTGCTTTCCTGCGGGCGAATGTCGATGTGTTTGCCTGGCAACCATTTGACATCCCCGGCGTTCCCACGAAAGTGATTGAGCACCACCTCGCCGTGTGTCCTCATGCATGGCCCGTCAAGCAGAGAATCAGGAAGCAAGCGGTGGAGCGCCAAGAGTTCATCGCAGAAGAGATCAAGAAGTTGGAAGCGATAGGCCTTGTTAGAGGTGTGCTCCATCCGACGTGGTTGGCCAATCCTGTTGTCGTGCGCAAAGCAAATGGGAAATGGAGGCTTTGCATCGACTTTACTGATGTTAACAAAGCTTGTCCCAAAGGTCCCTTTCCCTTGCCGCGCATTGACCAGATTGTTGACTCCACGGCCGGATGTGACCTGCTTTCATTTCTTGACGCATACTCAGGGTACCATCAGATCTTCATGGCTGAAGAAGATGAGGAAAAGACCGCATTCATCACTCCATGTGGCACGTACTGTTTCGTACGGATGCCTTTCGGTTTGAAGAATGCTGGTTCGACATTTGCGAGGGTTGTCCATACCGCTTTTGAGCCGCAAATCCACAGAAATGTGGAAGCCTACATGGATGACATAGTGGTCAAAAGCAGGAACAGGGCGACCCTGATTCAAGATTTAGAAGAGACCTTTACGAACCTGCGCAGGATCAGCCTCAAGCTCAACCCCGAGAAGTGCGTGTTTGGAGTCCCATCTGGCAAGCTTCTCGGGTTCTTCGTGTCTCAGCGAGGAATCGAAGCCAATCCAGACAAAATCAAGGCCATCGAGCAGATTGAAGCACCAACACGCGTCAAGGATGTACGAAGGCTTGCCGGCTGCATCGCGGCTCTCAGCAGGTTTATTTCCAAGTCTGCAGAACGCGCCCTGCCATTTTTCAAAGTTTTGAAAAAGGTGGGTCCAGTAAAATGGACTCCGGAAGCGGAGGCTGCACTGCAGAACTTGAAGAAATACCTGTCCTCCGCTCCAATACTTGTCGCGCCTAGACCACAAGAGAAGTTGCTGTTGTACCTGGCGGCAACCAATCAAGTGGTTAGTGCTACGTTAGTAGCGGAGAGGGAGGTAGATGATGAGCTAGCAACCGTGGCAAGCGCGTCCAGCGACAAGCAAGAGGCTTCCCCGACAAGCTCTGGCCCTGACAAGGATGAATCTGCGCAGGAGCGAGTGGAGGTGCAGAAGAAGAGAATGGTGCAGCGCCCAGTTTACTTTGTCAGCTCCCTTCTGCAGGGGGCTAGGTCAAGGTACTCTGGTGTGCAGAAATTGCTTTTCGGCCTTCTCATGGCCTCGAGAAAGCTGCTCCATTACTTCCAAGCACATGAGATTACAGTTGTCACCCGCTTTCCGCTGAAGAGGATACTGCAGAATCCAGAAGCAACAGGCAGGATTGTCGAGTGGGCACTGGAACTGTCAAGCTTCGGTCTCAAATTCGAGAGCACTTCAACTATCCAAAGCAGAGCATTGGCGGAGTTCATAGCAGAGTGGACACCGACACCAGACGAAGAGATCCCAGAGACGAGCATCCCCGTCAAATAAGCAAGCAAAGAGTGGCTGATGTATTTTGATGGTGCCTTCTCGCTGCAAGGCGCCGGTGCTGGCGCGTTGTATATCGCGCCCACCGGAGAGCATCTCAAGTACATAGTCCAGATGCACTTCCCCAGGGAGCAAGCAACCAACAATACTGCAGAGTATGAAGGTTTGCTTGCCGGTCTCAGGATCGCGGCAGAACTTGGGATCAAGAAGCTCATTGTCAGGGGTGACTCGCAGCTTGTCGTCCGCCAAGTGAACAAAGATTACCAGAGTCCGTTGATGGAAGCATACATTGATGAAGTGAGGAAGCTAGAAGAGCGCTTTGACGGCCTGCAAATGGAACACGTTCCAAGAGCTGAGAACGACATTGCTGATGGCCTGTCAAAGTGCGCAGCACTTAAGTTACCAGTGGAGCCAGGAACCTTTGTGCTCAAGCTGACTCAGCCATCCGTAACACCATCAACCGGACAGAGCAAGAAGAGGAAGTTGGTCTCCGGCGACTATCTTCCGGAAGAGCTCCCCGGAGCCGCCGCCAAGAAGGTCCCCAAGATCGATGCCAAGAGTGCTGAGGAGCAGTCTGCTCCGGCAAACCCCAGGGTTTGTTCTGTAGAAGCAGGCGCTCCCGACAAGTTTGGCTCCGGCAAGCTTGCCGGGGAACATCAAGCTCCGGCTGAGCCCCAGATCCTCGCCGTAGAAGCGGACGTTCCCGCAGCAGCAGATGTGCCTTCAGTCCTTGTTGTCGAGCCACAGGCTCCAGCATGGGCGCAGCAGACTGTCCATTTCCTCCAGAACGGAGAACTTCCCAAGAACAAGAAGAAACAGAAAGAGTAGCCCAGCGCTCAAGTATGTACCAGTTCATCGACAACACACTGTACAGAAGAGGGCGCAACGGCGTGAAATTGAAGTGCATTCCCCGGGAAGACGGACAAAAGCTGTTGGCAGAGATACATGGAGGAATATGCGGTCACCACATTGGCGCAAGAGCACTTGCCGACAAAGCGTTCCGGCAAGGTTTCTTCTGGCCGACAGCCCTCCAGGATGCAACTACACAAGTAACCAAGTGTGAAGCGTGCCAGTTCCGTTCCAAGCAGATACACCAACCAGCTCAAGCTCTCCAGACGATCCCTTTATCCTGGCCATTTTCGGTCTGGGGGCTCGACATCCTCGGCCCCTTCCCCCGAGCTGTCGGGGGCTTTGAGTACTTGTACGTCGCAATCGACAAGTTCACAAAGTGGCCGGAGGTGGAACCAGTGAGGAAGGTGACAGCACAGTCAGCAGTCAAGTTCTTCAGGTCGATTGTTTGCCGCTTCGGGATCCCCAACAGGACCATCACCGACAATGGTACGCAATTCACGAGCCGCGCCTTCATGCAATACGTCCAAGATCTCGGCGCCAAGGTCTGCTTCGCTTTTATTGCTCATCCCAGGAGCAACGGTCAAGCGGAGAGGGCCAATGCCGAAGTGCTGCGCGGGCTCAAGACTAGAACTTTCGACAGGCTGCACAAGTGCGGAAGAAGCTGGATCGAGGAGCTGCCGGTGGCTCTTTGGTCGATCAGAACGACGCCAAATCGAGCCACTGGCCAGACACCATTTGCTCTAGTCTATGGAGCAGAAGCAGTTACCCCCACGGAACTCGTATACGGGTCACCTCGAGTGCTCGCTTATGATGAGCTTGAGCAAGAGCGGCTGCGTGAAGATGACGCGCTGCTCCTTGAGGAAGATCGTCTTCAGGCTGCTGTGCGAGCCTCTCGCTACCAGCAAGCTTTGCGTCGCTACCATAGCCGCAAAGTTAAAGCCAGAAGCTTCGAGGAAGGCGGCCTTGTTCTTCGGCGCGCTCCATCCGCCAAGAATCATAACAAGTTGACACCGAAGTGGGAAGGCCCTTACTGGGTGAGACGAGTCACGAGGCCTGGCGCTGTCCGCCTTGAGACCGAAGATGGCACTCCGTGAGCAATTCCTGGAATATTGAGCATCTTCATAAGTTTTACCTGTAAGGCGCGGTTGTCGGACCCCGTCCGGCAACCACCCTTTTGTACAAGTCTTGCCGCTGTTGCATGTAATCCTTTGTACAAAGCCAGGCGCAGACCCTGCGCAGCAGTAAATGAAGCGCTGGCGCCCTAAGTTTTAGCATGCATGCTGAGTCGAGTCTCGTCCTTGGTTAGGGTTGATAGTGCCTAACAACTGCTAACCCCTAGCTTAGAGGTCGGGTCTGCGTCCTTTTTTTTCTGTTCTTTCATTTCCCTTGGTTCGCAGGGTTTTGCATGTCCTGGCCAGACCGCTTAAGGACGAAGAAGAGAAGAAGGGCGGACCAGCATCTGGTCCCCGGCAAACCAGTGTTGTCGGGGGCTGCAAGTACAAAGATTCGCCCGCGGCAAGCCAAAGTTGCCGGGGGCTGCAATCCCAGATAAGTTTTTCATCCCTTGTCATGCATTCTCTTATGGACTGAGGAATGCGAAAACCTTGTTTGTTCCTAAAAAGCTACCGTGCTCCCTTAACTCTGGGCCCCGGAGCGCGTTCCTGGGGCCAGTTTTGGTAGTAGCCGCGGCGGCAAAGGAACGGAATGAGGAGCCCGAACCCGCCTCATCCCTACCTCCGCCAAAGGCGTGAGAAAGGTCGAGTGGCGCGGGAAGACGGCAGGGCCTGTCGCCGAGCAAAGAAGTGTCTATCTTAACGATATAAAGGATTCGCTCCTTGGCGTGGGTTTTACCCGCGGGACAAATGGCCCGGCAAACATCCCCTTTTCATTAAAAAAAACATTCCGCTCAGGTACAGTACAGAGAGAATGAAAAACATGAGAGATGGGATTACAAGCTTTAAATGCAACTAAAGCCCGAGGGCTTACAAGTTAAAAAGAGATAAGGTGCCCGTAATCCCTTTCTTGTCTCTCTCCTCAGGAGGTAGGACAAGGAGGCGAAAAGGGCAAAAGGGGCGCCTAGGCGAGCTACGGATGGCAGAAGACACCAAGAGAACACCCCGGGGGTCGTCTGAAAGCTGGACGGTGACGGCGGCGCCGGAAGCAGGGCTCGACAAGGCGGCAGGACGTCAGCACATTATCGAGGGCGCTGTGCCTTCGTACTCCGAGTTGACGGCCTTGCCGCCCGCCCTCTTCCTCTTCCGCAGCCTCCCTATGCCAGCCACCAAGGAGACGACCCCAAGAAGCTCAAGGAGCCGGCGACACGGATGATGGGGTCGCCGGTGCCACACGGAGCCGCGACCGGCGCCTAGTCGGACCCGTCATCCCGACGACCGCTGCCCTCGTCGTCGTTGTCGCTCCCCTCCTCGTCGCTCTCGCTCGAGGAGGATCCTTCGCTGTCGGAGGAGCTATCCACGCAGCACCGAGCCCGGGTCCCGTAGCACCCGAAGACCTTGACGGAGAGGAGATCGCCCTCCATCAACTTAAAATGGAGGGTGAACCCCTCCATCAAGCTGTGGATACGGGCGAACGTCTTCCACCCTCGACCAAGATACATCACGCCGGGGGCTGGGGACTCAACGTGGACCCGCGTGCCGCTGATCCCATAGCCCCTCATGCGCAGTCTTAGCGTCTCGGGTTGTTCCATCTCCATCACGCTTGCGAAGGGAGCCGGGAGACGGAGGCGACGACGAGGCGCCCGGCGCAGCCTAACGAAGAACTCGCAAGGGTCGTCCCCGATGTGGACTACCGTGAGAAGAGGAGCCACTGGCGGAGGCGAGGCTGGCGCGTCGCCCCGTCCGCCTCGTCCCCGAGCGCCTCGGCCTCGTCCATGACCTCATCCATGACCTCGCCCCTCCCGCTTCCCCTTACGGTTGGCTCTGCCACCGCGGGTGCAAGTGGAGGAGGGGCGCGTTGCCTAGCGGCGACCCTCGCCGCCACCGATGAAGGACCAGGGTTCCCTTTCTCCATGGCGAATGGAGAGAGGGGATCAGAAGCTGAAGGGAAGAAAAGATGAAGGAGTGTGGATTTCCGTCGCCCCCTCTTGCTCTTTATAAAGGAGCAGGGTGGGGGCTCGGCCGCCCCGCTCAGCCAATCAAGACGCAGGAAGAGCAGGCGACTGGGACCGGCCTGCTGCCTCGACCCGCGACGGCCCGGTTTCCTGCCTCCACCGTCCGCAACTCCAGGTGCATGGAAGCCGCGTGGCTGGCGTGCAGGACCGAGGCGACGGCTGAAGCGACCTTCCCCCACCCCGTGATCGTGGGGACCGGACGCCTCGGAAACCGTGCCTCGGCCCCGTCCAGCAAACGAGTCGCGCCTCCACGCCTCCCTCCACTTAGGGAGATGGCGCGAACCATCCCTCTTTATTGCGACGTGACGCATGCCTGCGGGGCTCAGCCCCGTGCACGCCGCCCACGTCACACACGCCTCTCCCCACGATGCCGTGTTCGACACGTGCCGTTCGGGGGGGACGTGGTGGATGCAGAAGAAGATGCAGCGTGACCCAGGCCGCGCGTGCCCGTGCACTATTTTGGGCCTGGCCTAACAGCGCTCGGCACCGTGTATGGCCCAGGCCCGGGGGCTCCTATCGGTGTACTAAAGTAGGGGTACCTTAGTACCCCGAACTTGTGCACGGGCAGTCGTAGCACCCCGCGGCAAGGCTTGCCAGGTGATCGCCAAAACTCTCCATGGCCCCTTTCCGGGCCATCCAAGAACAAAGTATTTGAGCCAAGGCCCCGGCAGGAGGAGCTTGCCGGGAAGGCCACCCGAAGAGAGCGAGGCCCCGGCAAGAGGAGCTTGCCGGGACGGCCGCTCGAAGCACAAGGCCCCGGCAAGAGAAGCTTGCCGGGAAGGCCGACCAGGGCACGACAAGAGGCTTGCTGCGACGCGCCACACGTCCCGGCAAGGACCGGTGAGCGACAAGCTCCCGGGCGCGACAAGGCATCAACCGCGGCAAGCTGCTTGCCGCGGCAAGTCACCACCCTGCGCCTGTGTTCCAGCTCATCCACCCACGCGTCGCTTTTGGGCCATTCCAGGCATACGTGGCGACAGGCTGCGCAGCCAGGGGCATGCGGTGGCGAAACAACGCTGACAGGGTAGCCGTCGTGCCAAACGGTGGCGCCCCTAACAGTCCCTTTTCTGCACTATTTGGGCGACCCAGACGGGCATTTAATGCCCTTATCCCCCGCCGTCAGAGTTAGGTATGATAGCACTGTGCAAACAGCTGTACCCAACACAGCGTTTTCCAGTTTTACCCCCGCCTACGTTGCCACCTGTGGGTAACCCCTTGCGCATATAAAAGGAGGCCCCGTGCGCAACGTGGGGGGGAAGAGGAGGAAGGAGGCCACTCATGCTTGGTCTGATTAGTTGCCTGAGTGTACTGTAGCACTCAGCGCTCCCGAACAAGAACACAATACAAACCACAAAGCAGCAGTAGGGTTTTACGCATCCGTGCGGCCCGAAGCTGGGTAAACCCCTTGTGTGCATCGCCTCGATCCGCTCTTCGCGCGACCTCCGCCCCCCCCCCCCCCCCCCGCCGAACCAGAAAGGGGCTCGGTCCCCATAGGTGTTCGTGGAGGCAGATTTCCCCCGACAATACTGCCATCCGGAGGCCATGTAGAAGGGCCTCGTATTCGGCTGCATTGTTGGAGTCCGTGTACATAATTTGGAGTACATATTGGACTGTGTCTCCTGTAGGGGACGTCAAAACGACGCCAGCTCCCAGTCCAGCCAACATTTTGGAGCCATCAAAATGCATGATCCAGTTTGAATATGTGTCGTACTCTTTAGGGAGTTCGGCCTCTGTCCGTTCGGCGACGAAGTCGGCTAGGACTTGCGATTTAAAGGCTCGCCGTGGTTTGTAGGTTATGTCGAACGGGAGGAGCTCTATGGCCCATTTTGCTATCCGGCCCGTTGCATCGCGGTTGTTGATAATATCGTTGAGTGGTACTTCCGAGGCTACTGTTATAGAACACTCTTGAAAGTAGTGTCGTAGCTTCCGGGATGCCATAAACACCGCGTATGCAATCTTTTGGTAATGCGGGTACCGTGATTTGCATGGTGTGAGGACAGTGGACACGTAGTAAACCGGCCTTTCAAGGGGGAGTTTGTGTCCGTCTGTTGCCCGCTCGACGACGAGTACTGCGCTAACAACTTGATGAGTTGCGGCAATGTACAATAGCATGGGTTCGCCGGTGTTCGGCGCGGCCAGGACTGGGTTTGTTGCCAAGATGGCCTTTATTTCCTCGAGTCCAGCAGTGGCAGCGTCTGTCCACTCGAAGTGTTCGGTGCGCCTAAGGAGGCGGTAAAGGGGCAATGCCTTTTCTCCCAGGCGGGAGATAAAGCGGCTTAAAGCTGCCATGCATCCGGTGAGTTTCTGTATTTGTTTGAGGTCTTTTGGGACATCCAATTGTGACAAAGCTCGGATTTTAGCTGGATTTGCTTCAATTCCTCTATCGGATACAATGAAGCCTAGGAGCTTTCCGGCTGGAACGTCGAAAACGCATTTTTCCGGATTGAGCTTAATGTCGTATTTTCGAAGGTTGTCGAATGTAAGCCTCAAGTCGTCTACTAGAGATTCGACATGTCTTGATTTAACGACCACATCATCTACATACGCCTCCACTGTTTTGCCGATCTGGTTTGCCAGGCATGTTTGAATCATGCGCTGATATGTTGCGCCGGCGTTTTTTAGCCCAAAGGGCATTGTGTTGAAGCAGAATGGGCCGTATGGTGTGATGAATGCTGTTGCGGCTTGGTCTGATTCTGCCATCTTGATTACATGGTAACCGGAGTATGCGTCGAGGAAGCACAGCGAATCGTGTCCTGCAGTGGCATCGGTGATTTGATCTATTCGACGGAGGGGGAAAGGATCCTTTGGGCAAGCCTTATTAAGGTCTTTGAAATCGACACACAGGCGCCAGGATTTGTCCTTCTTTGGTACCATCACCAGGTTTGCTAGCCAGTCCGGGTGTTTTATGTCTCTAATGAATCCGGCCTCCAATAACTTGGCTAGCTCCTCTCCCATAGCCTGTCTCTTTGGTTCGGAGAAACGCTGAAGGGCTTGTTTGACAGGTTTGAATCCTTTCTGGATATTTAGGCTGTGTTCAGCCAACCTGCGTGGGATTCCTGGCATGTCCGAAGGGTGCCAAGCGAAAATGTCCTAGTTCTCTCATAGGAACTCTCGCAGTGCGGCGCCTACATTAGGGTTCAGTCTTGCCCCGATGGAGGCTGTTTTATTGGGGTCCGTTGGGTGGACCTGGAATTTGACTATTTCGTCCGCTGGTTTGTAGGATGTTGATTTGGATCTCTTATCGAGTATCACATCATCCCTATTGACCGTGGATCGCAGCGCAGTCAGTTCTTCGGCCGCTAAGGTTTCGGATAGTGCCTCGAGGGCCAATGCGGCTGTCTTGTTCTCGGCGCGGAGTGCTATGTCCGGATCACTAGCGAGAGTGATAATTCCGTTTGGCCTAGGCATCTTAAGCTTCATGTACCCGTAATGGGGTATAGCTTGGAAAACTGTGAAAGCCTCGCGTCCTAGTATAGCGTGATATCTGCTTTTGAACGGGGCCACCTGGAACGTGATCTGTTCGGACCTGTAATTATCCGGCGTGCCGAATACCACATCTAGTGTGATCTTTCCAGTGCAGCGCGCTTCCTGACTGGGGATTATTCCTCTGAAGGTTGTGCTGCTTCGCTCAATGCGGTTCCAGTCTATTTCCATCTTTTGGAGGGTTTCCTCGTAAATGAGGTTCAATCCGCTGCCTCCGTCCATGAGTACCTTTGCGAGGCGACAGCCGTCCACTATAGGACTGAGGACTAATGCGGCTGGTTCTCGGGCTGTTCGAAATTTAGGTTCGTCACTCGCGTTGAAGGTGATAGCAGTATTACTCCATGGGTTTATTGTCGCTACTTGATAGACTTCAGTGAGGCTGCGGAGTGTTCTTTTTCGCATGTTATTTGATGCGAAAGTCTCAAAGACTGTGAGAACGGAACTGAAATTCTCGGGCTGGTTTCCTTCGACCTCTGGAATTAGGAGGTCCTCGCCAATTTTGGCCACCTGCCGGAGTATCCAACATGCCCTGAGGCTGTGAGTTGGGGTGGCGTCCTCTGCACTGTGAATCTTGCAAGGTCCATCTAGCCACTTTTCCAGTACGGTTCCATGCCCTCTAAAGGGTTTTGATTGTTTGGTATTTAGTCCGGGTGCCTTACTGTGGTGCGCCCTCTTAATTCGGACGGGATTGCTATTCAAGGCCGGATTATCCCAAAATTTTATTTCAGTTTTCCAAGCACTTTCCATCGCACAGTACTTTTGTACTATGGACGCCAAGTCAGCAAAGCGTGTAATATTACGACGACTTACGGCGTTGAGTATTCCCTTGTCCGTGCAGTTACTGCAAAAGATTGAAATTGCGTCTCCCTCGCGGCAGTTCTTTATCCTGTTCATAACCAGGAGGAATCTGGCCCAGTAATGATGTACTGTTTCTTCGGGCAGTTGCCTGATTTGCGAAAGATCGCTTAAGATCGGGCGGGCGGGTGTCGTTGAATCTGAGACCTCGCCCAGTTTGTTGTTCGGAGGCCGAAGAACTTCTGAATTCTGAGATCCAGAGTCTTGGATGTTATCCGATTTGCCTGATTTTAAGCTCAGGTCTTGGATTGTATCCTCCCCCCCCCCCCACGGATATCCGGCATGGAGGGTTCAGGAATTCGGACGTAGCTAGTCCTTAAGATAGATGAAGGGTCGCCGCATTGTGTCTCCACCACAGCAACGTGGTGGGTGACTTGGGGAGAGTTAATTTCTCTTAGATCGGGTTTAAGCCCGACCTGGTCGTAATTTGTAGCGACACCCAGTGCGGCGATGCGATCCAGGAGCTCGTTTGCAGAAGAGAGCTCCATCGGATCCAATTGCTCGGCGAGTTCTGAGCCGACGTGGAGGTTGCTTTCGATAACCCGGGAGGTCACCGTCGGCGCAACAGCCGAACAGGCGGTTGCGAGAAAACCACCTAGCCGGACAGTTTGGCCGACAGCCAAGACTCCTTTTGTAATGGCGCCGTCTATAAAGACGGGAAGAGGCATCCTTCCTGATCGCGACGGCATAGAGGAACTCTCAATGAAAGCACCAATGTCGGTGTCAAAACCGGCGGATCTCGGGTAGGGGGTCCCGAACTGTGCGTCAAGGTCGGATGGTAACAGGAGACAAGGGACACTTTATTTTACCCAGGTTCGGGCCCTCTCGATGGAGGTAAAACCCTAATCCTTCTAGATTAATATTGATGATATGGGTAGTACAAGAGTAGATCTACCACGAGATCAAGGAGGCTAAATCCTAGAAGCTAGCCTATGGTATGATTGTGTATGATGATGGTTGGCCTACGGACTACAACCCTCCGGTTTATATAGACACCGGATAGGGTTAGGGTTACACAGAGTCGGTTACAATGGTAGGAGATCTTGAATATCCGCACGCCTAGCTTGCCTTCCACGCCAAGGAAAGATCCTTCCGGACACGGGACGAAGTCTTCAATCTTGTATCTCCACGGTCTTGGAGTCCGGCTGAAGGTATAGTCCGGCTATCCGAACACCCCCTAATCCAGGACTCCCTCACCTATATACATGATCATACCTAGATATTCTCATAACTATGCTCAATTCTATCAATTGCTTGGCAGTAATTTGTTCACCCACGGTAATACTTATGCTATCTTGAGAGAAGCCACTAGTGAAACCTATGCCCCCCGGGTCTATTCTCCATCATATTAATCTTTCGTCAACAAGCTATTTCTATCACCTTTTATTTTGCAATCTTTACTTTTAGTATTTATCATAAAAATACCAAAAATATTATCTTATCATCTCTATCAGATCTCACTTTTGCAAGTGGCCATGAAGGGATTGACAACCCCTTTATCGTGTTGGTTGCAAGGTTCTTATTTGTTTGTGTAGGTACAAGGGACTTGAGCGTGGCCTCCTACTGGATTGATACCTTGGTTCTAAAAAACTAAGGGAAATACTTACGCTACTTTGATGCATCACCCTTTCCTCTTCAATGGAAAACCAACGTAGTGCTCAAGAGGTAGCAAGAAGGATTTCTGGCGACGTTGCCGGGGAGTCTACACAATAGTCAACATACCAAGTACCCATCACAAACTCTTATCCCTCGCATTACATTATTTGCCATTTGCCTCTCGTTTTCCTCTCCCCCACTTCACCCTTGCCGTTTTATTCGCCCTCTTTTCCGTTTGCCTCTTTTTTTGCTTGCTTCTTGTTTGCTCGTGTGTTGGATTGCTTGCTTGTCATGATGGCTCAAGACAATACTAAATTGTGTGACTTTACCAATACCAACAACAATGATTTTCTTAGCACTCCGATTGCTCCTCTTACCGAAGCTGAATCTTGTGAAATTAATACTACTTTGTTGAATCTTGTCATGAAAGATCAATTTGCCGGTCTTCCTAGCGAAGATTCCCCTACCCATCTAAATAGCTTTGCTGATTTTTGTGATATGCAAAAGAAGAAAGATGTGGATAATGATATTTTTAAGTTGAAGCCATTTCTGTTTTCTCCTAGAGATCGCGCTAAAACTTGGTTTTCGTCTTTGCCTAAAAATAGTATTGATTCTTGGAATAAGTGCAAAGATGCTTTTATCTCTAAGTATTTTCCTCCTGCTAAGATCGTCTCTCTTAGAATGATATTATGAATTTTAAGCAACTTTATCATGAACATGTTGCACAAGCTTGTGGGAAGATGAAATTAATGATACGTAATTGCCCTACTCATGGTTTGAATTTGTGGATGATTATACAAAAAAAAATATGCCGGTTTGAATTTTTCTTCTAGAAATCTTTTAGATTCGGCCGCGGGAGGCACTTTTATGGAAATCACTTTAGGATAAGCTATTCAAATCCTAGATAATATTATGGTTAATTATTCTCAATGGCACACTGAATGATCTACTAGTAAAAAGGTGCATGCAATTGAAGAGATTAATGTTTTGAGTGGAAAGATGGATGAACTTATGAAATTGTTTGCTAATAAGAGTTTTTATTTTGATCCCAATGATATGCCTTTGTCTACTTTGATTGAGAATAATAATGAATCCATGGATGTGAATTTTGTTGGTAGGAACAATTTTGGTAATAACGCTTATAGAGGAAACTTTAACCCTAGACCGTATCCTAGTAATTCCTCTAATAATTATGGTAATTCCTACAACAACTCTTATGGAAATTTTAACAAGATGCCCTCTGATTTTGAGACTAGTGTTAAAGAAGTTATGATTTCTCACAAGAATTTCAATGCTTTGCATGAAGAAAAATTACCTAAGATTGATGAGTTGGCTAGGAACATGGATAGAATTTCTCTTGATGTTGATTCTTTGAAACTTAGATATCTTCCACCTAAGCATGATATCAATGAGTCTCTCAAAGCCATGAGAATTTCCATTGAAGAGTGCAAACAAAGAACCGCTAGGATGCGTGCTAAGAAAGATTTCTTTGTAAAAGCGTGTTCTTCTAGTTTTCATGATAATAAAGACGAAGATCTAAAAATTATTGATGTGTCCCCTATTAAATCCTTGTTTTGCAATATGAATCTTGATAATGATGGGACTGGATATGAGTCAACTTTAGTTAGAAGGCGTCCCAAAAATTCGAAGTTTTTAGATCTTGATGCAAAAATTGGTAAAAGTGGGATTAAAGAGGTTAGAACTTTAGATAGCAATGAACCCACTATTTTGGATTTCAAGGAATTTAATTATGATAATTTCTCTTTGATAGATTGTATTTCCTTGTTGCAATCTGTGCTAAATTCTCCTCATTCTTATAGTCAAAATAAAGCCTTTACTAAACATATCGTTGATGCTTTGATGCAATCTTATGAAGAAAAACTTGAGTTGGAAGTTTCTATCCCTAGAAAACTTTATGATGAGTGGGAACCTACAATTAAAATTAAAATTAAAGATCATGAATGCTATGCTTTGTGTGATTTGAGTGCTAGTGTTTCCACGATCCCAAAAACTTTGTGTGATTTGCTAGGTTTTCGTGAATTTGATGATTGTTCTTTAAATTTGCATCTTGCGGATTCTACTATCAAGAAACCTATGGGAAGAATTAATGATGTTCTTATTGTTACAAATAGGAACTATGTGCCCGTAGATTTCATTGTTCTTGATATAGATTGCAATCTACCATGTCCTATTATTCTTGGTAGACCTTTCCTTAGACCGATTGGTGCAATCATTGATATGAAGGAAGGGAATATTAGATTCCAATTTCCATGAAGGAAAGGCATGGAACACTTCCCTAGAAAGAAAATTAAATTTCCATATGAATCTATTATGAGAGCCACTTATGGATTGCCTTCCAAAGATGGCAATACCTAGATCTATCCTCGCTTTTATGCCTAGCTAGGGGCGTTAAACGATAGCGCTTGTTGGGAGGCAACCCCATTTTATTTTAGTTTTACTCTTTGGTTATGTTTAGGAATAAATAATCCATATAGCTTCTGTTTAAATGTGGTTTTGTGTTGTAGTTAGTGTTTGTGCCAAGTAGAACCTTTGGGAAGACTTGGGGAAAGTCTTTGCGATCTTGATGTAAAAAACAGAAACTTTAGCGCTCAAGAGATTAGCTACAACTTTTTACTGGAGAGTGATATTTAGTTGATTCTTTTTGCATATGATTAATAGATAAAATCCTCACGTCCATAAATTTATTTTAGAATTTTTCGAGTTCCAGAAGTTTGCGTTATTTACAGATTACTATAGACTGTTCTGTTTTTGACAGATTCTGTTTTTCGCATGTTGTTTGCTTATTTTGATGAATCTATGGCTAGTAATGGAGTTTATGAACCATAGAAAAGTTGGAATACAGTAAGTTTAACACCAATATAAATAAATAATGAGTTCATTACAGTACCTTGAAGTGGTGTATTGTTTTCTTTCGCTAACGGAGCTCAGGAGATTTTCTGTTAAGTTTTGTGTTATGAAGTTTTCAAGTTTTCGGTAAAGAGTTGATGGATTATGGAACAAGGATTGGCAAGAGCGTAAGCTTGGGGATGCCCATGGCACCCCAAGGTAAAATTCAAGGACAACCAAAATCCTAAGCTTGGGGATGCCCCGGAAGGCATCCCCTCTTTCGTCTTCGTCTATCGGTAACTTTACTTGGGGCTATATTTTTATTCACCACATGATATGTGTTTTGCTTGGAACGTCTTGTATGATTTGAGTCTTTGCTTTTTAGTTCACCACAATCATCCTTTCTGTACACACCTTTTGAGAGAGACACACATGATTCTGAATTTGTTAGAATACTCTATGTGCTTCACTTATATCTTTTGAGCTATATAGTTTTTGCTCTAGTGCTTCACTTATATCTTTTAGAGCACGGTGGTGGTTTTATTTTATAGAAATTATTGATATCTCATGCTTCACTTATATTATTTTGAGAGTCTCAGACAGCATGGTAATTTGATTTAAATTGTGAAATTAATCCGAATGTGATAGGCATCCAAGATGAGCATATTAAAAACTTCCATATTGAGTTCATTGAATATCATGAGATGTTTGATGCTTGATAAGTGTTTTGAGATATAAAGGTGGTAATATTAGGGTGTGCTAGTTGAGTAATTGTGAAATTGAGAAATACTTGTGTTAAGTTTGGCAAGTCCCGTAGCATGCACGTATGGTAAAAGTTGTGTGACAATTTTGACACATAAGGTGTTCTTTTATTGCTTTCCTTATGAGTGGCGGTCGAGGACGAGTGATGGTCTTTTCCTACTAATCTATCCCTCTAGGGTCATGCGTAGTAGTACATTGCTTCGAGGGCTAATAAACTTTTGCAATAAGTATATGAGTTCTTTATGACTAATGTGAGTCCATGGATTATGCGCACCCTCAACCTTCCACAATTTTCTAGCCTCTACGGTACCGTGCATTGCCCTTTCTCGCCTTGAGAGTTGGTGCAAACTTTTCCGGTGCATCCAAACCCCGTGATATGATACGCTCTATCACACATAAACCTCCTTATATCTTCCTCAAAACAGCCACCATACCTACCTATCATGGCATTTCCATAGCCATTCCGAGATATATTGCCATGCAACTTTCCACCATTCCGTTTATTATGACACGCTCCATCATTGTCATATTGCTTTGCATGATCATGTAGTTGACATCATATTTGTGGCAAAGCCACCATCCATAATGTTTCATACATGTCACTCTTGATTCATTGCATATCCCGGTACATCGCCGGAGGCATTCACATAGAGTCATATTTTGTTCTAAGTATTGAGTTGTAATTCTTGAGTTGTAAGTAATAAAAGTGTGATGATCATCATTATTAGAGCATTATCCCATGTGAGGAAAGGATGATGGAGACTATGATTCCACCACAAGTCGGGATGAGATTCTCGACTAAGAAAAGAGAGGCCAAAGAAAAAAAAGAGAAGGCCCAAGAAAAAAAGAAGAAAGAAAAAAAGAAAAAAGTGAGAGAAAAAGAGAGAAGGGACAATGTTACTATCCTTTTTCACACTTGTGCCTCAAAGTAGCACCGTTCTCTTCATGATACTGAGTCTCCTATGTTGTCACTTTCATATACTTGTGGGAATTTTTCATTGTAGAACTTGGCTTGTATATTCCAATGATGGGCTTCCTCAAAATGCCCTAGGTCTTCATGAGCAAGCGAGTTGGATGCACACCCACTTAGTTTCTTTTGTTGAGCTTTCATATATTTATAGCTCTAGTGCATCTGTTGCGTGGTAATCCCTACTCCTCTAATTGACTTCAATTGATGGGCATCTCCATAGCCAATTGATTAGTTGCGTCAATGTGAGACTTTCTACCTTTTTGTCTTCTCACATAACCCCCATCATTATACTTTATTCCACCCATAGTGCTATATCCATGGCTTGCGCTCATGTATTGCGTAAGGGTTGAAAAGGTTGAATCGCGTTAAAAAGTATGAACCAGTTGCTCGGCTTGTCATTGGGGTTATGCATGATGAGAACATTTTGTGTGATGAAATTGAAGCATGGCCTAACTATATGATTTTGTAGGGATAAGCTTTCTTTGGCTATGTTATTTTGATAAGACATAATTGCTTGGTTAGCATGTTTGAAGTATTATTGTTTTTATGTCAACATTAAACTTTTATCATGAATCTTTCGGATCTAAATATCCATGCCACAATAAAAAGAATTACATTGAAAATTATGCTAAGAAGCATTCCACATCAAAAATTCTGTTTTTATCATTTACCTACTTGAGGACGAGCAAGAATTAAGCTTGGGGATGCTTGATATGTCTCCAACATATTTATAATTTTTGATTGTTCCATGCTATTATATTATCTGTTTTTGAATGTTCAATGCGCTTTATTATACACTGTTATATTATTTTTGGGACTAACCTATTAACCGGAGGCCCGGCCCAAATTGCTGTTTTTTTTGCCTATTTCAGGGTTTCGAAGGAAAGGAATATCAAACGGAGTCCAAACGGAATGAAACCTTTGGGAACGTGATTTTTGGAACAAACGTGATCCAGAGGACTTAGAGTGGACGTCAAGCAATCAACGAGGCTGCCACAAGGCAGGGAGGCACGCCTGCCCCCTGGGCGCGCCCCCCACCCTCGTGGGCCCCTTGTAGCTCTCCTAACCGACCTCTTTCGCCAATATATACTCATATACCCTGGAAACATCATAAGAGGAGCCAAAAGCCTAATTCCACCGCCGCAACCTTCTGTACCCATGAGATCCCATCTTGGGGCCTTTTCTGGCTCTCCGCCGGAGGGGGCATTGATCACGGAGGGCTTCTACATCAACACCCTATCCTCTCTGATGATGTGTGAGTAGTTTACCTCAGACCTTCGGGTCCATAGTTATTAGCTAGATGGCTTCTTCTCTCTCTTTGGATCTCAATACAAAGTTCTCCTCGATCCTCTTGGAGATCTATTCGATGTAATCTTCTTTTGTGGTGTGTTTGTCAAGATCCGATGAATTGTGGGTTTATGATCAAGATTATCTATGAACAATATTTTAGTCTTCTCTGAATTCTTTTATGTATGATTGGTTATATTTGCAAGTCTCTTCGAAATATCAGTTTGGTTTGGCCTACTAGATTGATCTTTCTTGCAATGGGAGAAGTGCTTAGCTTTGTGTTCAATCTTGCGGTGCTCGATTCTAGTGACAGTAGGGGAAATGACATGTATTGTATTGTTGCCATCGAGGACAACAAGATGGGGTTTATATCACGCATGAGTTTATCCCTCTTCATTATGTCATCTTGATTAAAGCGTTACTCCATTCTTATGAACTTAATACTCTAGATGCATGCTGGATAGCGGTCGATGTGTGGAGTAATAGTAGTAGATGCAGGCAGGAGTCAGTCTACTTGTCACGGACGTGATGCCTATATACATGATCATACCTAGATATTCTCATAACTATGCTCAATTATATCAATTGCTCCACAGTAATTTGTTCACCCACCGTAATACTTATGCTATCTTGGGAGAAGCCACTAGTGAAACCTATGGCCACCGGGTCTATTCTCCATCATATTAATCTTCCGTCAACAAGCTATTTCTATCACCTTTTATTTTGCAATCTTTACTTTTAGTCTTTATCATAAAAATACCAAAAATATTATCTTATCATCTCTATCAGATCTCACTTTTGCAAGTGGCTGTGAAGGGATTGACAACCCCTTTATCGCGTTGGTTGCAAGGTTCTTATTTGTTTGTGTAGGTACAAGGGACTTGAGCGTGGCCTCCTACTGAATTGATATATTGGTTCTCAAAAACTGAGGGAAATACTTATGCTACTTTGCTGCATCACCCTTTCCTCTTCAAGGGAAAACCAACGCAGTGCTCAAGAGGTAGTAGTGGCGGCAATGTAAAGGTACATGGGCTCTTTAGCAGCCGGAGCCGCCAGGACAGGCGGCGTGGTCAACATCTTCTTCAACTGGAGGAAAGATTCATCCCCCTTGTCATTCCACTCAGAATGAGTGGTCTTCTTCATGAGCTGGTACAGGGGAAGAGTTTTCTCGCCAGCCAACTGATGAAGAGGCTGATGGATGCCAAACAGCCGGTGAACTTTTGGACATCTCTCAGTCGGGTAGGCTTATCCATCCTCTCGATGGCCTTGATCTTCACTGGGTTGCACTCAATGCTGCGTTCTGAGACCAGGAAGCCAAGGAGCTTGCCGGCTGGTACTCCGAACACGCACTTCTCTGGGTTGAGCTTGATCTGAAACCGGCGCAAATTTTCAAAGGTTTCCTTGAGATCTTCCAATAGGGTATTGCGCTTCTCCGTCTTCACCACAATATCGTCTACATAGACGTGGGCATCTCTACCGAGTTTCTTGAGGAGACACTTCTGCATGCAACGCTGGAACGTGGCACCGGCATTTCTTAGGCCGAATGTCATGGTCAGGTAGCAGAAGGCTCTGAATGGTGTGATGAAGGCGGTCTTCAGGCGGTCCGCGGGGTACAACTTGATCTGGTGGTATCCTGAGTACGCGTCCAACAAACTCAACAGCTCTTATCTGGCTGTGGATTCTATCACTTGGTCAATCCGTGGTAAGGCAAACGGATCCATGGGGCAGGCTTTGTTGAGACTGGTGTAATCAATGCACATGCGGCACTTCTTGTTCTTCTTCAGTACCAGGACTGGGTTGGCGAGCCACTATGGAAAGAGTACTTCCATGATGAAGTCGGCTGCCAACAGGCAGGCGATCTCTTCTCCAAAAATTCTTCTCTTCTCTTTCGACAGTCGGCGGAGGGGTTCTCTGACTGGTTTGGCGTCTGCTCTAACTTGTAGCTTATGCTTGGCGAAATCCATGGGAACACCCGACATGTCTTTGGGGGACCATGCGAAGATGTCCCAATTCTCATGGAGGAAATTGACGAGCTCGCTTTCCTATTTGCAGTCAAGGTTGGAACCTATGACAGCGTACCTCTTCGGTGCTCAGGGTCCAAGGGAATCTTCTTTGTTTCTTTGGCCGGATTGAAGGAGCCCTTAGTCTCTAATTATTTGGGCTCTGGGGACATGTCCGGCTGCTTGCTGGCCATGGCCACCACCCGGTCTAGGAGCTTCTTCTTGGCAGCAATCACAAGGGACTCGGCCAGCCGGCTGCTGGCAGCAGCACAGTCGGGCGACTTCTCATAGTATCCACTGATCGTGATAATACCCTTGGTTCCTGGCATCTTCATCTTGAGGTAGGAATAATGAAGCACCGCCATGAACTTGGCTAGGGCAGGCCGGCCTAGGAGCACATGGTAAGGGCTCTCCAGGTCAACCACCTCGAACCAAATGGCTTCACAGCGGAAATGATCCTTGTCTCCGAAGAGGACGTCTATCTTGATCTTGCCGATTGGTGAGCAGGACAAGCTGAGCACAATGCCATGAAACACAGTCCGACTGGGCAGCAACTGCTTCTCTTTGATCTTCAACTTCTCCATAGTGTCGCGGTAAAGGATCTTGATGCTGCTATCGCCATCTATCAGAATCCGGGAGAAACGAGCAGCTCGCCTCTCCATGGCAAGGGTTGCATCCAACACCAGAGCGTATGAACTTGGAGAAGGCATTACTTTCGGGTGGTCATCTCGGCTCCAGCTGATAGGCCTCTCAGACCAGTGCATGAACTCTGGGGTCGCTGTAGCAACGGCGTTCACTTCATGGTGTTGCTGACACCGGCTGTGTCTATCGCTGGCCAGGCTGGTGAGACGATGTAGACACCATGCTCTTCAGGATAATCATCTTGGACTTGGCCGACTGCTGGGCCAGCGTTTGGCGACTGAGGAGGCAGAGCCGGCGGGCCAGCAGGCGGAGGAGGCAGCCCTTCTCCCTTGGTGATACGGACAAGCCAGTGACACTTCCGGGTTGTATGGTTGGACGGGTTCACGTCGCTTTGAAACTTGCAGGGGCATCGAGGGTCTGCTCAAAGGAGAAAGAAGGCAACCAAGCCGGCTTGCCGCCTTTCTGACGCTTGGGGGGTGGCTGCCCTTCAGGCTGTTGATCCTCAACTGTCGCCACCTGCCGGCTGGTGGGGGCCGGCTGGGGGGCTTTGCGCTTGTTGTCGTTCGGCTACTGGCGCCGACTGTTGTCTCCAGACGGCGTTCGAGGAGCCGTAGGGAGCACCTTTCCGGAAGTGTCCACTCGGAGCTCCGACTTCATGGAGGAGTTGGCAGTGGCATATTTGTCTGCTATGATCAGTAGTTCGTCAAGTGTGGTTGGCTCGTCGTAGAGTAGCTGGTGCTTGAGTAAGGTGCCCTCTCGGCACCCGGCAGTGATTTACTCGATAGCTTGGACCTCATGCACCCCTTCGCAGGAGTTATACAGCTCGGCCCATCGCGTCAGGTAGTCGCGGGTGGACTCGTCGGGGCCTTGAACGCACAGCGAGAGCTGGCGTGGCTTGGGAGGCCTCTTGTAGGTGCTGGTGAAGTTGCGGACGAAGACCTCGGCGAAATCTACCCAGCTATTGATGCTGCGGGGCTTCAGGATGTTAAGCCACGTCCGGGCCGTGCCCTAGAGCATGAGCGGAACGTACTTCACGGCAACGCGCTTGTTGCCGTTCGCTATGCTGACGGCTGTGGAGTACTCGACCAGCCAGTCCTCCAGCTTCACAGAGCCGTTGTACTTGGGCGTATCTCACGGAAGCGTGAACCCTCTAGGGAAGGGCTCGTCAGGGATACGAGGGCCAAAACAAGGCGGGCCCAGGGCGTCTTCTTCTTCTAGCACCAGGGATCGATTGAGACGGTCGATCCGGTGGCGGGCATCATTCTCTCCAATTCCTTCTCGGTGGCCGAGTCGGTCACCGAGAGTCGGGTGGTCAACAGGCGGCGGGGAAGCACGCCTCTCCCTCCGAGATGGGGGAGGAGGTGGACAGTCATCCTGTCGTTTCACTGCACGAGGGCAACCGTCTTCGTCACGCTTGATGGTGATGCGCGTCCGGCTGCGGCTTGCAGCCGGCTCCTTGTCACGCTCGTCGCGGACGCCACCAGTCGGCGTCCGGGAGGTCGCGCCTTGCTCTCGGCGAGGAGGCAGGTTCTCAACCCGTTGTTCGGGTTCTTCGGCATGGTAGCCAGCTTCTTGTTGTGCGGCTACCGCGTCAATGAGCTGCTGGACATGCTCGATCATGTAGCGACGCTCTCGAGGTGGTCCAACTCGTCTGCTACCGCCTGGGCAGCTCGTATGTTTTCCTTGGGCGTGGCATAGATAGGGCGGTCTGCCCCAAACATGCTGGCGATGGCAGCGCCGCACTGTTGGACCGTGCCAATGCGGCTGGGTATGCCAGCAGCCGGCGTGCCGCCTACAGCACGGTCGATCTCGTGCTGGTAGGCCTCTGAGAGGCGTCTCATGGTGGCCAACTTCTTGGCGCTTTCGACGAGCGAGACGCGGCGGGCCTCCAGCGTCTCGGTGTCGGCGTCCTCTGGGATGGGCGTAGACAAGTCTCGCAGGGCAGCCTGCCGTGGGTCTTGAGCGCCACCAGAGGCTCCGTCGTGGTTGATGACGTGCACCTCTGTGACGGTGCTCTCGCTTCTGTCGGTGAAAGGGAGAGGGTCATTGATGACCACCAAGTTGGTGGGGAATGCGTCGAGCGACGTTCTGTCGGAATCGACAAGCATCGGTTCGGTGGAGCCGATCGAATCCAGGTTATAGGTGGGATCGTTGGCGATGTCGAGCTTGTCGAGGAGGTCGAGTAGGCAGCTCTCTAAGCTAGCTGCTCCCGCGTCGAGCATGGGATCGCCGGAGAGGCGGATCTCGCCGACGAGGTCAGCGAGGCAGCTCGCCACGCAAGCGAGTTTAGCGCCATGCAGTGCGTCGGCGTAGACGCGGTTGGGCGTGCCCGGCTGGCTACGCTCGCTGGGGAGGAAGAGGGTTCCTGTCTAGAACAGATCTCCGGACGATGGTTGATACGTATCCATCGTATCTATAATTTTTGATTGTTCCATGCCAATATTCTACAACTTTCATATACTTTTTGACAACTTTTTATACTATTTTTGGGACTAACATATTGATTCAGTGCCCAGTGCCAGTTCCTGTCTGTTGCATGTTTTTGGTTTCGTAGAATATCCATATCAAACGGATTCCAAAGGGTATAAAAACGGACGTAGCTTATTTTTGGAATATTTGGAAAATCTGGGAGAAAAATCAACGCGAACTGGTGTCCGAGGTGGGCACGAGGTAGGGAGGAGCGCCCTACCCACCAGGGCGCGCCCCTAACCCTCGTGGCCCACCTGTAAGGCGGTTGACGCCCTTCTTTGGCTGCAAAAAAGCTATTTTTTGGAAAAAAAATCACGGCGAATGTTTCAATCCAATCGGAGTTACGGATCTCCGGATATAAAAGAAACGGTGAAAGGGCAGCAGAACAGAACGCAGAAAAAGAGAGAGACAGAGAGACAGATCCAATCTCGAAGGGGCTCTCGCCCCTCCCACGCCATGGAGACCATGGACCAGAGGGGAAACCCATCTCCCATCTAGGGAGAAGCTCAAGGAAGAAGAAGAAGGAGGGGGCTCTCTCCCCCTCACTTCCGGTGGCGCTGGAACGCCGCCGAGGGCCATCATCATCACCGCAATCTTCACCAACACCTCCGCCATCTTCACCAACATCTTCATCACCTTCCCCCCTCTATCTACAGTGGTCCACTCTCCCGCAACCCGCTGTACCGTCTACTTGAACATGGTGCTTTATGCTTCATATTATTATCCAATGATGTGTTGCCATCCTATGATGTCTGAGTAGATTTTCGTTGTCCTATTGGTGGTTGATGAATTTCTATGATTGATTTAAATTGCTTGTGGTTATGTTGCTGTCCTTTGGTGCCCATCATATGAGCGCGCGCGTGGATCACACCATAGGGTTAGTTGTATGTTGATAGGACTATGTATTGGAGGGCAAGAGTGACAGAAGCTTCAACCTAGCATAGAAATTGATGCATACGGTATTGAAGGGGGACCAATATATCTTAATGCTAAGGTTGGGTTTTACCTTAATGAACGTTAGTAGTTGCGGATGCTTGCTAATAGTTCCAATCATAAGTGCATAGAATTCCAAGTCAGGGATGACATGCTAGCAGTGGCCTCTCCCACATAAAACTTGCTATTGGTCTAGTAAAGTAGTCAATTGCTTAAGGCACAATTTCGCAACTCCTACCACCACTTTTCCACACTCTTTTTATTGCTTCTTTACTTACAACAACCCCTAGCTTTTATTTACGCTCTCTTCACTTTCTTGCAAGCCTATCCAAAAACACCTACAAAGTACTTCTAGTTTTATACTTGTTCTAGGTAAAGCGAACGTCAAGCGTGCGTAGAGTTGTATCGGTGGTCGATATAACTTGAGGAAATATTTGTTCTACCTTTAGCTCCTCGTTGGGTTCGACACTCTTACTTATCGAAAACTGTTGCGATCCCCTATACTTGTGGGTTATCAAGACCTTTTTCTGGCGCCGTTGCCGGGGAGCAATAGCGTGGGTTGAATATTCTCGTGTGTGCTTGTTTGCTTTATCACTAAGTAATTTTTATTTGTTGCTCTTAGTTGTTTTCTATCTTTAGTTATGGGTAGGAAACGCAAAATACCAAAAAGAATTAGTTGTACCTACTGAACCAATGGTTGAAGAACCACTCAAAATCTATCACACTGCTGAAGCTTATTACTTGGATCATCTTCGATCCCTATGTGCTCGTGCTGAAACCCCAACTAGCTTAGTTGAGGGCAAATCTTTAGATGAGCATGCTTGTTATGTGCGACACCGAATATCTAAAAAAGGGAAAATTCTATTGGGTCAAATTTATCGTTTGCAATGTTATGCTTGGAATTTATGTGAAATATATGATTTTACTTGTTGTTCTGAAAACCCTAAGAAACACCTTCCCTATCAATGTGAGTTTAGTGATAATGGCATCGTATCTTCGTATGCTAAGGGTGTTTATAATTACTATGATGTTCAACAAATTGAAGAATTTGTTGCTTTTAAGGATGCTTATGAAATTGCTTCTTTGATTGAAAAGTATGGTGCTACTTTTCACAAATCTGAAAATTTTGCCATACTTAAATATTGTTATGATAATTATTCTTCTAATGCTTATGTTAAACCATATATTGAGAACTACTCCGCTGTCCAAGAAGAGAATAATATTTTGTAGGAGTCTATGGAAGAAGAAATTGATGAAACTGTGAGCTCATTGGATGAAGAAGATGACGAGGAGAGCGAAGAACAAAAGGAGGAAGAGCGGATTAGCTACCCGTGCCCACCTCCTAATGAGAGTAACTCTTCAACTCATACATTGTCTAATTTCCCTTCGTGCTTACCGAAGGATGATTGCTATGATGACTATTATGATCCCGTTGATTCTCTTGAAATATCCCTTTTTAATGATGCTTACTATGCTTGTGGCCAAGATGCCAATATGAATTATGATTATGGAGATGAACTTGCTATAGTTACTTATGTTAAACATGAAATTGTTGCTATTGCACCCACGCATGATAGTCCTATTATCTTTTGAATTCTCCCAACTACACTATATCGGAGAAGTTTGCACTTATTAAGGATTACATTGATGGGTTGCCTTTTACCATTGCACATGATGGTTTTGATAGATATAATATGCATGTGCTTGCTGCTCCTACTTGCAATTATTATGAGAGAGGAACTATATCTCCACCTCTCTATGTTTCCAATATGATAAAATTGCAAGAAATTGTCTATACTATGCATTGGCCTTTACTTTGTGTGCATGAATTATTCTTTTATGACAAGCCGATGCATAGGAAGAGAGTTAGACTTCGTTGTTTTTAAACTATATGTTGCTTTGTGCTCGCTACTAAATTACAAATCATTGTTAATTAAAATTGGCTTTGATATACCTTGGGATCAGGGTGGATTCACTACTTGAGATTTAAAGAAAGCGCTGCCAGGGAGACAACCCGGAAGTTTTACAGAGTCATTTATTTCTGTTGAGTGTTTTCATATAGTTTAAAAACAACAAAAATAAAGGGGGGAACCCAAAACTTTTTCAAAAAGGAAAGTGAAAGTGAGAAAGACGAGCATTGTTGAAGTGGGAGCTAGCCTTGAACTTTGTTCATGCTCACGGAAACTTTGTGAATCTTTATTACAGAAACTTTTCAATAAAAATAATTATCCCCTTGTACAATTCCATTGTATTATAAAAATAATGTGCCAAGGTTTGCCTTTAGGATGTTTACAATACTTGTTGGTTTGTACGGTGCAGGATAGAGACTTTGGCTGTAGTGCGCGATTTTACATTTTTTTACTGGAACGTAAAATGGTTCTGATTCTTTTTGCACTGTCTTGCTGTACAAATTGTTTATTTTTCCTAATTTTGGCAGAATTTTTCAAGTATCAGAAGTATGGTGAATGTTCAGATTATTACAGACTGTTCTGTTTTAGACAGATTTTGTTTTTGATGCATAGTTTGATTGTTTTGATGAAACTATCTATTTATATCAGTGGATTAAGCCATGAAAAAGTTATATTACAGTAGACACAATGCAAAACAAAATATGAATTGTTTTGCAACAGTACTTAGAGTAGTGATTTGCTTTGTTATACTAACGAGTCTTACCGAGTTTTCTGTTGAAGTTTTGTGTGGATGAAGTGTTCGATGATCGAGAAGGTTTCGATGTGAGAAGAAGGAAGAGAGGCAAGAGCTCAATCTTGGGCATGCCCCAATCACCCCAAGTAAATATTTAAGGAGACTCAAGCGTCTAACCTTAGGGATGCCCCGGAAGGCATCCCCTCTTTCTTCAACAAGTATCGGTATGTTTTCGGATTCGTTTCGTTCATGCGATATGTGCAATCTTGGAGCGTCTTTTGCATTTAGTTTCCCTTTTTCTTTTATGAACCATGCTGGTATGAGATGGCCCTTGGTTGATTTGTAGAATGCTCTTTGCACTTCAATTATATCTTTTGAGTATGGCTTTATATAATGCTTCATGTGCTTCACTTATATCATTTCAAGTTTGGATTGCCTGCTTCTCTTTACTTAGACAACCGCCATTTGTAGAATGCTCTTTTGCTTCACTTATATTTGTTAGAGCATGGGCATATCTTTTGTAGAAAGAATTAAACTCTCTTGCTTCACTTATATCTGTTTAGAGAGATGACAGGAACTGGTCATTCACATGGTTAGTTATAAAATCCTACATAAAACTTGTAGATCACTGAATATGATATGTTTGATTCCTTGTGATAGTTTTGCGATATAAAGATGGTGATATTAGAGTCATGCTAGTTGAGTAATTGGGAAATTGAGAAATACTTGTGTTGAGGTTTGCAACTCCCGTAGCATGCACGTATCGTGAACCATTATGTAACGAAGTTGGAGCATGAGGTGTTTATTGATTGTCTTCCTTATGAGTGGCGGTCGGGGACGAGCTATGGTCTTTCCTACCAATCTATCCCCGTAGGAGCATGCACGTAGTACTTTGTTTTGATGAATAATAGATTTTCGCAATAAGTATGTGAGTTCTTTATGACTAATGTTGAGTCCATGGATTATACGCACTCTCACCCTTCCATCATTGCTAGCCTCTTCAGTACCGTGCATTGCTCTTTCTCACCTCGAGAGTTGGTGCAAACTTCGCTGGTGCATCCAAACCCCGTGATATGATACGCTCTGTCACACATAAGCCTCCTTATATCTTCCTCAAAACAGCCACCATACCTACCTATCATGGCATTTTCATAGCCATTCCGAGATATATTGCCATGCAACCTCCATCATCATTATATACATGACTTGAGCATTTATTGTCATATTGCTCTGTATGATCGTAAGATAGCTAGCATGATGTTTTCATGGCTTGTCCATTTTTTGATGTCATTGCTACGCTAGATCATTGCACATCCCGGTACACCGCCGGAGGATTTAAATAGAGTCATATCTTTGTTCTAGATATTGAGTAGTAATATTGAGTTGTAAGTAAATAAAAGTGTGATGATCATCATTATTAGAGCATTGCCCCAGTGAGGAAAGGATGATGGAGATTATGATTCCCCCACAAGTCGGGATGAGACTCCGGACGAAAAAAAAATTGAGAAAGGCCAAAGAAAAAAAGAGAAGGCCCAAGAAAAGAGAAAACAAAAAATGAGAGAAAAAGAGAGAAGGGACAATGTTACTATCCTTTTACCACACTTGTGCTTCAAAGTAGCACCATGTTCTTCATATAGAGAGTCTCCTGAGTTATCACTTTCATATACTAGTGGGAATTTTCATTATAGAACTTCACTTGTATATTCCAACGATGGGCTTCCTCAAATGCCCTAGGTCTTCATGAGCAAGCAAGTTGGATGCACACCCACTAAGTTTCAGTTTGAGCTTTCATACACTTATAGCTCTAGTGCATCCCTTGCATGGCAATCCCTACTCCTCACATTGACATCAATTGATGGGCATCTCCATAGCCCGTTGATTAGTCGCGTCGATGTGAGACTTTCTCCTTTTTTGTCTTATCCACATAACCCCCATCATCATATTCTATTCCACCTATAGTGCTATGTCCATGGCTCACGCTCATGTATTGCGTGAAAGTTGAAAAGGTTTGAGAAACGTTAAAAGTATGAAACAATTGCTTGGCTTGTCATCGGGGTTGTGCATGATGTGAATATTTTGTGTGGTGAAGATGGAGCATAGCCAGACTATATGACTTTGTAGGGATGAGCTTTCTTTGGCTATGTTATTTCAATAAGACATAATTGCTTGGTTGGTATGCTTGAAGTATTATTTTTTTTATGTCAAAGGATAGACTATTGCCTTGAATCACTCGTGTCTTAATATTCATGCCATGATTAGATACATGATCAAGATTATGCTAGGTAGCATTCCACATCAAAAATTATCTTTTTTTATCATTTACCTACTTGAGGATGAGCAGGAATTAAGCTTGGGGATGCTGATACCTCTCCGTCGTATCTATAATTTTTGATTGTTCCATGCCAATATTCTGCAACTTTCATATACTTTTTGGCAACTTCTTATACTATGTTTGGGACTAACATATTGATCTAGTGCCCAGTACCAGTTCATGTCTGTTGCATGTTTTTGGTTTCGCGGAATATCCATATCAAACAGAGTCCAAACGGGATAAAACGGACGGAGCTTATTTTTGGAATATTTGGAAAATCTGGGAGAAAAATCAACGCGAACCGGTGTCCGAGCTGGGCACAAGGTAGGGGGCGCGCCCTACCCCCCAGGGCGCGCCCCTGACCCTCGTGGCCCACCTGTAAGGTGGTTGACGCCCTTCTTCGGCCGCAACAAAGCTAATTTTTGGAAAAAAAATCACGGCGACGGTTTCAATCCAATCGGAGTTACGGATCTCCGGATATAAAAGAAACGGTGAAAGGGCAGCAGAATAGAATGCAGAAACAGAGAGAGACAGAGAGACAGATCAAATCTCGGAGGGGCTCTCGCCCCTCCCACGCCATGGAGACCATGGACCAGAGGGGAAACCTGAGGGAGTCCTGGATTACGGGGTGTCCGGGTAGCCGGACTATACCTTCGGCCGGACTCCTGGACTATGAAGATACAAGATTGAAGACTTCGTCCCGTGTCCGGATGGGACTTTCCTTGGCGTGGAAGGCAAGCTAGGCGATGCGGATATTCAGATCTCCTACCATTGTAACCGACTTTGTGTAACCCTAACCCTCTCCGGTGTCTATATAAACCAGAGGGTTTTAGTCCGTAGGACAACTCCAACATACAACAATCATACCATAGGCTAGCTTCTAGGGTTTAGCCTCCTTGATCTCGTGGTAGATCTACTCTTATACTACCCATATCATCAATATTAATCAAGCAGGACGTAGGGTTTTACCTCCATCAAGAGGGCCCGAACCTGGGTAAAACATTGTGTTCCCTGTCTCCTGTTACCATCCGCCTAGACGCATAGTTCGGGACCCCCTACCCGAGATCTGCCGGTTTTGACACGGACATTGGTGCTTTCATTGAGAGTTCCTCTGTGTCGTCGCTTTTAGGCCCGATGGCTCCTTTGATCATCAACAACGATGCGGTCCAGGGTGAGAATTATCTCCCCGGACAGATCTTCGTCTTCGGCGGCTTCGCACTGCGGGCCAATTCGCTTGGCCACCTGGAGCAGATCGAAAGCTACGCCCCTGGCCATCAGGTCAGATTTGGAAGTTTAAACTACACGACTGACATCCGCGGGGACTTGATCTTCGACGGATTTGAGCCACAGCCGAGCGTGCCGCACTGTCTCGATGGGCATGATCTAGCTCTGCCGCCGAACAGTGCCCTGGAGGCCGCACACGCTCCGGTCCCGGCCCTTAGTTCGGAGCCTACTGCGCCAATCGAGGATGAGTGGTTGGACGCCGCCTCGGGGGCTGCAATCTCAAAGGCGATTGAGCCGAACACCAGCCCCGCACTCCGCAAGGCCTGTGACTCCAAGGGGCCGGATTCCTCTCCGGACTCCAAGCCCTCCGCGCGCCTGCCGATCAAATCCGATTGGGCGCCGATTATGGAGTTCACCGCCGCGGACATCTTTCAGCACTCGCCCTTCAGCGACATTCTGAAATCGCTAAAGTCTCTCTATTTATCAGGAGAGCCCTGGCCGGACTACGGTCAGCAAGGTTGGGATACGGACAATGAAGAAATTCAAAGCCCACCCACCACCCACTTCGTAGCCACTGTCGATGACTTAACCGACATGCTCGACTTCGACTTCGAAGACATCGACGGTATGGACGACGATGCAGGAGACGACCAAGAACCAACACCTGTAGGGTGCTGGAAGGCCACCTCGTCATACGACATATATATGGTGGACACTCCGAAAGACGGAGACGGCGATGGAACAGCGGGGGATGACACATCCAAGAAACACCCCAAGCGCCGGCGTCAGCGGCGCCGCTCTAAATCCCGCCAAAGCAAAAATGGTGATTCCGGCACGGGAGATAATAATACTCCGGATAGCGCCAAAGAACACCCCCTCCAGCAAGATTCAGCACAGGAGGATGGAGAAGCCAGCCCTCACGAGAGAGCGGCAGACAGAGAGGTTGAGGATGATAATTACATGCCTCCCTCCGAAGACGAGGCAAGCCTCGACGTCGACGGATTCGTCATGCTAGAGGATCCAGCCGAACAAGAGCGTTTTAGACGCAGACTTATGGCCACGGCAAGCAGCCTCAAGAAAATGTAGCAATAGCTTAGAGCTGATCAAGATTTGCTAGCTGACAGATGGACTGAAGTCCTTGCGGCTGAAGAGTATGAACTCAAACGCCCCTCCAAGAGTTACCCAAAGCGCAGGCTGCTACCCAATTAGAGGAGGAAGCACCTACATCACCAACGCATGACATGGCCGACCGGCCACCTCGTGGCCGTGACAGAGAGGCCTTTCAGCCATCCACCCAAGCCGTGCCCCGGCGCCGCCCAAAATATGCTAAGGCACGGGAAAACGCGCCAGACCTACGAGAGATACTGGAGGACAAGGCAAGACAAACAAGATCGAACTACGGATCGCGTGGGCGCCCTACGGCATGTGACGGGGATCGTCACTCCGGACACAATAAATCCGGTCGGGCCGAACATAGTAGACAAAGCTCATTCGAGCTGCGTCGTGATATAGCCCAATACAGAGGCGCCGCACACCCACCATGCTTCACAGATGAAGTAATGGATCATAAAATCCCGGAGGGTTTCAAACCCGTGACATCGAATCATATGATGGCACAACAGATCCTGCGGTATGGATCGAGGATTATCTCCTTCATATCCACATGGCCCGCGGCGATGATCTACACGCCATCAAATACCTCCCACTCAAACTTAAGGGACCAGCCCGGCATTGGCTTAATAGCTTGCCAGCAAATTCGATCGGTTCTTGGGAGGACCTGGAAGCCGCATTCCTCGACAATTTCCAGGGTACCTATGTGCGACCACCGGACGCTGATGACCTAAGCCACATAATTCAGCAGCCAGAGGAATCGACCAGGCAATTCCGGACACGGTTCCTAACAAAGAAAAACCAAATAGTCGACTGTCCGGACGCAGAGGCCCTAGCAGCCTTCAGGCATAATATCCGCGACGAGTGGCTTGCCAGGCACCTGGGATAGGAAAAGCCGAAATCTATGGCAGCCCTCACGACACTCATGACCCGCTTTTGCGCAGGAGAAGACAGCTGGCTAGCTCGCAGCAACAACTTAACCAAAAACCTTGGTAATTCGGATACCAAGGACAAAAGTGGCAGGTCATGCCGGAACAAGCAAAAACGCCGTGTTAACAGCAACAACAACAAGGATACGACAGTCAATGCCGGATTCCGAGGCTACAAATCCGGTCAACCAAAAAAGCCATTCAAAATAAATACTCAGGGCCCGTCCAGTTTGGACCGAATACTCGACCGCTTGTGCCAGATACATAGCACCCCCGAAAGACCAGCCAATCACACCAACAGGGATTGTTGGGTGTTCAAGCAGGCAGGCAAGTTAAATGCCGAAAACAGAGACAAGGGGTTGCGTAGCGATGACGAGGAAGAGCCCAGGCTGCCGAACAACAGTGGACAAAAGGGTTTTCCCCCACAAGTGCGGACGGTGAACATGATATACGCAACCCACATCCCCAAGAGGGAGCGGAAGCGTGCATTACGGGACGTATATGCGCTGGAGCCAGTCGCCCCAACGTTCAACCCATGGTCCTCCTGCCCGATCACTTTTGATCGAAGGGACCACCCCACTAGCATCCATCATGGCGGGTTCGCCGCATTGGTTCTAGACCCAATTATCGGCGGATTTCATCTCACAAGAGTCCTTATGGACGGCAGCAGCAGCCTGAACCTGCTTTACCAGGATACAGTGCAGAAAATGGGCATAGATCCCTCGAGGATCAAACCCACCAAAACGACCTTTAAAGGCGTCATACCAGGTGTAGAGGCCAACTGTACAGGTTCAGTCACACTTGAAGTGGTCTTCGGATCTCCGGATAACTTCCGAAGCAAGGAGTTAATCTTCGACATAGTCCCGTTCTGAAGTGGCTATCACGCACTGCTCGGACGAACCGCATTTGCAAAGTTCAATGCGGTACCGCATTATGCATACCTCAAGCTCAAGATGCCAGGCCCTCGAGGAGTAATCACGGTCAATGGAAACACCAAACGCTCTCTCCGAACGGAGGAGCATACGGCAGCGCTCGCATCAAAAGTACAAAGCAGCCTCTCCAGGCAATTCTCCAGTCCGGCCTTCAAAAAGCCGGACACTGTCAAGCGCGCCCGGAGTAACCTACGACAAGACTGCCTGGCATGTTCCGAGCATGCGTAGCAATGCGGCCCCAACCCCAGCCCTCGCGAAATAGCGAAACCAGCACTTCACGTACATAACTACGCTCTCAAAATACCATGGGCGCAGGGGAAGGGGCATCATCACGGCACACCCAAAACACGGCTTAAACCGTACTAGGGGCTGCTGAATTCTTTCTTTATTTTCTCTTACTTTCAGGACTCCATACTTCGGACGACCTGTTCGGCAATTCAACTGCTGCACAAACGATGCAAGAACCAGGGAAGCAGACAAGCCATGCCGCATTATGGAACTCCCAGGTGGTCTCTATTACGAGCAGTATACCTGTTTTAAATACAATTCCGCGGCCTGCCCCTGGACAGGACATGTTAAATAGTCCAATTTCTTTTGCTTATTGCAGTATTTGTATCGTTCTGCTTGGATAGCAGCCTTCTTATAAACAATGCATAGCTTTTTGTCTATTTTTTGCATTACTCTCTTTCTATATATGTTCACTAATGAAATGTTGCACCCGCACACTGTGGTACGGCAAATACGCCAGGGGCTCCAGTACCCCTCAATATGGTGTGAGAAGTCCGAACACTTTCACAAGTGCGGCACCCCGAACTTATAGCACTATATGCATCGGCTCCGAATCATAATTTGGGTCAATAGTTGGGTTTGCCCGGATCCTATGTTTTGGTGCCTTACGTTCCGCTATATCGGCTAAGGTAGCACTAGGAGAACTACTGTGATTGTGCCCCAGTTGAGCTGGGCTGAGCACCTCAGTAGAGAAAGCTAAAACTGATTGTCATGATAAGGCGAGAGACGGTCGTTGTTCGAGAGGTTTTTCGGGTCCTTAAAGACCTATGCCGCTTAGAGCGAGGAACCGGATTTTGTCCGGCCAAGGCATGGATAGCGCCCCGAACTCGATTTTCCGAATACTAGGGTCTTCGTCGAAATTTAAAATTATAGAGTTCTATGGCTAAGTGAGAGTGTTCAAGCATTATAGTCCGATTGCCTTGTTCGTTGTGCTGAGCGCCTCCCTCGAAGGACCCAAACATGGGAAAAAGAGTGCTCAGGTTTATCCCGAACATCCCAGCACTAGTGGCATGGGGGCAGAAGCCGACGACTAGCCATCTCTCAATTTTTGATAAACGGCCGCACAGAAAGTAATATTTTAAATTCAACAAGCATTTCTTAGCGCACATGAACAAGTTTTCAGCGCACAGGATAACACGAGCGAGTTCATTCAAAAATTACATCCTTGGTACATTCATCCGCCACAAGGCGGGCACCCTTCAGAACATCCTTATAATAGTTCTCGGGTTTGCGATGCTCTTTCCCCGGCGGAGGCCCGTCCTTTACAAGCTTCTCGCCGTCCAGCTTGCCCCAGTGCACCTTAGCGCGGGCAAGGGCCCTCCGGGATCCTTCGATGCAGACGGAGCGCTTGATGACGTCGAGCCTTGGACAGGCCTCCACCAGCCGCCGCACCAGTCTGAAGTAGCTCCCAGGCAGGGCCTCTCCAGGCCACAGCCGAACTATGAAGCCCTTCATGGCTTGTTCGGCCGCCTTGTGGAGCTCGACCAGCTTCTTCAGTTGGTCGCTCAAGGGCACAGGGTGTCCGGCCTCAGCATACTGAGACCAGAACACCTTCTCCGTCGAGCTGCCTTCTTCGGCTTGATAGAATGTGGCGGCATCACATACGCTACGGGGAAGATCTGCGAACGCCCCTGGAGAGCTCCGGATTCGGGTAAATATCAAGTAACTTACTTTTATATGTCTAGTTTGCATAAAAATGCCTTACCCGCCGCTATCTTTTTTACCGCATCCAATTCCTGGAGGGCCTTCTGGGCTTCGGCCTTGGCAGACTGAGCAGTCTCGATGGCCGCGGCGAGCTCGGACGCTCGCGTCTTCAAGTCAAGCTCCAAACTCTCATGTTTTTTCATGAGAGCCTGAAGCTCTTGCTGCGCCTCGCCGACCTGCGCCTCAAATTTCTCCCGCTCGTTGCGCTCTGAGGCCGCTCTCTTCTCGGCCTCGGACAGCGCCTGCTTGAGGGTCGCCACCTCAGTTGTGGCCCCTGCAATAAGTAGCATAATCCTGTCATTTTTTGCAATTGCATCTTTTTATATATTTCTATAAGGTATCTCTTACCTTCTTTCTCCTTGAGCTGCCGCTTGGCAAGGCCGAGCTCTTTCTCGGACCGCTCGAGACCCTGCTTCAGGGTACCTACCTCCGCAGTCAGTGCGGCGGTGGCAAGCAGTGAAGCCTGCACACGCATATTGACTCAATTTTTGTTAGACTCCTGCGAAATTATTTGATCCTCTATTTGGCTTTTCTTTCCGAACACCAAACAAAGCATCAGGGGCTACTGTCTATGCGGTAATATTTTTACATATTTTTACTTACCTCGAAGCCTGTTAGAAGGCTAGCGCAAGATTCAGTCAGCCCGCTCTAGAGGACTAAACCTTCTGGATCACCGTACTCATAATAGTACGGTGCTCCTCGTCGATGGAGGCGCCGTTAAGCACCTCCAGCAGATTGTCCGGCACCTCCGGTTGGACGGAGGCCGCCGGTTCAGAAGGCTTGCTCTTCTTAGAAGGAGTTCGCCTACCGCAGTTCGGAACCGTTGAAGATTCTAGCGCGGTGTCCGGCTCGAAGCCGGACTTGGAGCCCTGGGGGGTCTTGTCCCCTTCACTCCTGGAGTCCGGGAGGTCGCCTCGCGGTGCCTCCAGGACCACCTCCTCTCGGCCCGGAGCTTGTTGCGACGCCACTTTGGCGTCGTCCGCAGTGTGGGGGGAGGTAGCGGGCAGAACTGAATTCACGTTCGACGAATCCAGGGAGCCGCTCGACGACTCGTCGAGCCCGGCCTTGGGCGGACTGCATAATTATATTCGACATAAGGAAAGGCTGTGCGACAAAGGAATGCCATCCGAATACTTACGATCCCGCCGGGCGCCTAGCCCTTTGCGGCCACTCCTCTTCGCCCTTGTCGGTGTCGGTGGAGTAGTCCGGCGGAAGGGTTTTCCCCTTCTTGGACCCTTCGGCCTCCCCTGTTTGGGCGGCCTTCCTCTTCTTTCCTCCCCCCGCTGGAGGGGGAGAGGTTTCTTCTTCCTCCTCCTCGTTTTCATGGGAGGAGCGCGTCTCGGATTCGTCGGATGAGGAATCCGACACCTCCTGGTGCCGGGAACTCTTTCGAATCCCCGTGGCCTTCTTCTCGGCCTTCTTCTCCGGCATCACGTAAGGTGCCGGAGCCAGCAGCTTTGATAAACGAGCATCTGCTGGGTCTTCGGGCAAAGGGGCCAGACAGTTGACCTGTCCGGACTTCGCCTGCCACGCCTGTCAAAGGTAAGGGAGTTTAGATCCCGCATAGAGTCAATCTATGAGAAACAAATTTCCTATAAAAGGTAAGGATAACTCACCGCGCTAGCTGGACGCTACGTGCTGAATCCGCGGTCCTCGGACGCGGATGCGGGAGCTTCGGCGCCCTTTAAAAGCACCTTCCAGGCATCTTCGTACGTCGTGTCGAAGAGCCTGCTCAAGGTTTGGTGCTGCGTCGGATCGAACTCCCACAGAGTAAAAGCCCGTTGTTGACACGGGAGGATCCGGTGGACGAGCATGACCTGGACTATATTGACAAGCTTGAGCCGCTTGTTCACCAGGGATTGGATGCATGTTTGCAGTCCGGTCACCTCTTCCTCGTTGCCCCATGATAGGCCCGTCTCTTTCCAGGACATGAGCCACGTAGGGGGTCCGGATTGGAACTCGGGGGCTGCGACCCATTCAGGGTCGCGCGGCTCGGTGATGTAAAACCACCCCGATTGCCACCCCTTCAGGGTCTCCACAAAAGAGCCCTCGAGCCATAGGACATTGGCTATCTTGCCCACCATGGCGCCTCCGCACTCCGCCTGGCTGCCGCGCACCACCTTCGGCTTGACATTGAAAGTCTTGAGCCCAAGGTCGAAATGGGGGCGGATGCGGAGGAAGGCCTCCCACACGACGATAAACATCGATATGTTGAGGATGAAGTTCGGGGCCAGATCGTGGAAATCTAGGCCATAGTAGAACATGCGCCCCCGGACAAATGGGTGGAGAGGAAAACCCAGTCCGCGGAGGAAGTGGGGAAGGAAAATAACCCTCTCATGGGGCCTAGGGGTGGGGAGGAGCTCCCCCTCTTCAGGAAGCCGGTGCACGATGTTGTTAGACAAGTATCCGGCCTTCCTTAGTTTTTTGACGTGGCCCTTCGTAACGGAGGAGACCATCCACTTGCCTACCGCTCCGGACATGGCTGGAGAAGGTTGAGGTGGGAAGTGCGGACTTGGGCGCTGGAGATCGGGTGTGCAGTAGATGGATAGGCAAAGGAGGAAGAAGGCGTAGGTAGAAAGGTGGATCCTTATCCCCTTATATGGGCGGATGCGACTATGCGTCCACACCAACCTGGTAAAACTCGCCTATCTCCCAAGTGCCGTGATAAATGGCGCGGTTGGGTTACCCACGTCCGTATTGATGAGAATCCCATAAAAAGGGGACACGATCTCTGCTTTGACAAGACGTGCCAAGGAAACCGCCTCGCAAAATGTGCTGAGGTGGGGAAGTAAAAACGATTCGAATAAAGGCTTGGCCGTAGCGTTTTACGCTACGGGATACGCCAGCAGATTAGATTTGTGTTAATATTATTCTCTCTATGGCAATATGTGGAAACTTATTTTGCAGAGCCGGACACTACCCTTAGTGTTTAAAAACTTTTATGAAGTACTTGGAGGAGGAACCCGCCTTGCAATGCCGAAGACAAACTGCGCGCCGGACTCATCGTCATTGAAGCCTGGTTCAGGGGCTACTGAGGGAGTCCTGGATTAGGGGGTGTCCGGTTAGCCGGACTATACCTTCGGTCGGACTCCTGGACTATGAAGATACAAGATTGAAGACTTCATCCCGTGTCCGGATGGGACTTTCCTTGGCGTGGAAGGCAAGCTAGGCGATGCGGATATTCAGATCTCCTACCATTGTAACCGACTTTGTGTAACCCTAACCCTCTCCGGTGTCTATATAAACCGGAGGGTTTTAGTCCGTAGGACAACTCCAGCATACAACAATCATACCATAGGCTAGCTTCTAGGGTTTAGCCTCCTTGATCTCGTGGTAGATCTACTCTTGTACTACCCATATCATCAATATTAATCAAGCAGGACATAGGGTTTTACCTCCATCAAGAGGGCCCGAACCTGGGTAAAACATTGTGTTCCCTGTCTCCTGTTACCATCCGCCTAGACGCACAGTTCGGGACCCCCTACCCGAGACCCGCCGGTTTTGACACCGACAAAACCCTTCTCTCATCTGGGGAGAAGGTCAAGGAAGAAGAAGAAGGAGGAGGGGGCTCTCTCCCCCTCGCTTCCAGTGGCGCCGGAACACCGTCGGGGACCATCATCATCACCGCGATCTTCACCAACACCTCCGCCATCTTCACCAACATCTTCATCACCTTCCCCCCTCTATCTACAACGGTCCACTCTCCCGCAACCCGCTGTACCCTCTACTTGAACATGGTGCTTTATGCTTCATATTATTATCCAATGATGTGTTGCCATCCTATGATGTCTGAGTAGATTTTCGTTGTCCTATTGGTGGATGATGAATTGTTATGATTGATTTAATTTGCTTGTGGTTATGTTGTTGTCCTTTGGTGCCCATCATATGAGCGCGCGCGTGGATTACACCATAGGGTTAGTTGTATGTTGATAGGACTATGTGTTGGAGGGCAAGAGTGACAGAAGCTTCAACCTAGCATAGAAATTGATGCATACGGGATTGAAGGGGGACCAATATATCTTAATGATATGGTTGGGTTTTACCTTAATGAACGTTAGTAGTTGCGGATGCTTGCTAATAGTTCCAATCATAAGTGCATAGAATTCCAAGTCAGGGATGACATGCTAGCAGTGGCCTCTCCCACATAAAACTTGCTATCGGTCTAGTAAAGTAGTCAATTGCTTAAGGGACAATTTCGCAACTCCTACCACCACTTTTCCACACTCGCTATATTTACTTTATTGTTTCTTTAATTACAACAGACCCTAGCTTTTATTTACGCTCTCTTTACTTTCTTGCAAACCTATCCAAAAACACCTACAAAGTACTTCTAGTTTTATACTTGTTCTTGGTAAAGCAAACGTCAAGCGTGCGTAGAGTTGTATCGGGATGAGGCGAAGGCATGCACGCCGGTGAATCTTACCCAGGTTCGGGGCTCTCCTAGTAGATAACACCCCTAGTCCTGCTCTGCGGGGTCTCCGCATGATCACTCAAGCAACAATGGTGGCTACAAGCTTGCTCCTTGAGCTGTTTCTATAGAGGGGGAAGAAGAGCAAGGCTAGCCCTAGTTTCCTCTCTCTATGTGGGTGTGTATGAACTAGAGTATGAACCCTTTGCATGGGTGCCCTAGGGGGTTTATATATGCCTACCCCCAAGGGGTACAAAGGTAATCCAGCAGGGTGTAGGACCCGGCTGTTAGTGTCTTCGGTCACCGGCTTCTCCGCCGGCCGATGGGGCACGCCGCCTGGTGGCCCCCGCTCGCTTTCTCGTACTTAGACGATAGGCGGCGCCCGCCACTTGCGGGTCTGGCTGGCTTCTCAGCACTGTAGCGATGCTAGTAATGATGCGTGCTTTGTCGGGGGAGGCATGGCTACAGAGCCGCCGCCTGGCGGGCGATCACTGTAGCCATTTCCCATCTCCTCTGATTAACGGCGCACGAACTTTGAGGGAGGGGAGGGCCGCCTGGTAGGAGTCGGCCTCCCCTCACGCCGACTGGTCCGGGCTCGCCGCCTTCTGGCTTCTTGCTGACAGGTAAGGCCCACCGCGTGTGGACCGTACCGACAGCCCGTAGTGGGGGCATGGTCATCTCTGCCATCGTGATGTCATGGGGGAGTGGCAACAGTGCCGCGCCGGACGGGAGATCTTCGTCTGGTACTGTGCGCTATGGCCACGTGTGGCCCTGGATTTGGGGGTGGCAGTGCACGCTGTAGCCACGCCCCGTCTCATCTTATTTATGTGGGCGTAGACTCTGAGGGCGCTTGGGACCGCCTGCTAGGAGTCGGCCTCTCTGGAGGCCGCCTGCTCGGAGCCGGCCCACCTCGTGGCCACCTACGGAGCCTTGTCGTCTTCTGGCAGCCGGCTGCTTGGACCAGCCGGCCACAAGAAGGCGGCGCTTTGGTTCTTGATTCTTGAGGGGCGCAGCCGGCCCCGATGTCTTGAAGCACCATGGGGGGCCGATGAGGCTACCTGTGGCCAATTACTCAGACATCCAGCCCCCTTCCCATGATGCCTTGCTCCAGTGGCCGCAGATGAGGTCCATGCGCTCGCTATTCGTCGTCATCAGTCCCTTCTACCACTCTAGCATGCTTGCCCCTGATTCCGATGCACCTTTACCCCCTCTTCCCCGTGACTTCTAGCCCCTCTACCACCAAGCTTTTACGGTGCCACCGGTGGCCTTGGCCATGGCCGACACTCCAGTCGTCCCTGCTCGCCCTACCACTTCCATTCGACGTGGCCGAGCCCAGATGCGTGTAGGACAAAAGTACCCGCTGTTTTGGTCACCGCACAGAGCTCCGATGCCCCCTGTCATGGCTCGTCGGCGACTTAACACTGCTGGCTTGATTAGAACTAGTGGGTTTCCTATGACATGTGGGGACCATTAATTTGTTTAGCCCTAACCCTAGCTTCTATTAACAGTATGCTTGTTAATTGGACAAATCTGTGGGCCCTGACAGTTAACAAAAGTGCTAAATCATTTCAGGAAAATAACTAGACACTTACGTGTGGGGTCCCACATGTAATGAGAGAGGGGTCTTTCTGTTTTTATTTTTCTTCGATGGGCCCACATGTAAGTGAGTGAGCTGGTGGATAGGGTTTTTGTTTTTGTTTTTTCTTTAGTGGGTTCCACTTGTAAGTGGCACCTGAATAGAGTGGCAAAAAAGTCCAACAAACGCCTAGAAATTGGTCAAGTCCTTTGACTGGATGGTAACGAAACAAAAGGGCATTTCTATAAGTGCAACTGACGACATAGGGGGAATTTGAGTATGCTTCAAAATTAATGGTAAATCTGTGTAGTGGGTTCGAGTTAGGGGCATAAATGTAAATGTCTTATTTACTATGATGATCGCGAGCATAAATATATGGTTGTAAGGATCAAGACTTCATACTCATGCCTATTATAATTCTATTGTTTACACCCCTAAGGTTGTTAAAGGTCTGGTTGAAAAACTGGAATTTGATTCTCTCGTGGGTTCAATAACTCAGATCATTCCTTAGGGAAAAGTCAGGGAACCTTTGCTATACAAACCGGATCTCAAAGGGCATCAACAACTGGGCGATTTGTCCGGGTTGATGTTGTTGTTGCTTGCACAAGAGAGCGTGCCAATCCTCCTGGCCCAAAGTAAGGGCTCAGTGGGTGGATCCGACAGGTCATTCTTGGTGAGGTGTTTATTGGCGTCGATAACCGGCCATCCCTGTCTGGGTTGTTGACGGTGAGGGTTGGTCGGCCATGGCTGAGACAGACGCTGATGGGGTCCTCGATGCAGCGCATGATGTAGTGCTCCTCGGGCAGCTTGACGATGTAGAAAGCAACCTTAACAGGGGAGAATGCATGGGTCTGGGTGGTCGCACGAGGAGACGTTGCGTGAGCGACGCTCCGTATTGCAAATGGGGCATGAGGGTGAGGCGGACTATCGGTGTCAAAACCGGCGGATCTAGGGTAGGGGGTTCCGAACTGTGCGTCTAGGTCGGATGGTAACAGGAGACAAGGGACACGAAGTTTACCCAAGTTCGGGCCCTCTCGATGGAGGTAAAACCCTACTCCTGCTTGATTAATATTGATGATATGGGTAGTACAAGAGTAGATCTACCACGAGATCAAGGAGGCTAAACCCTAGAAGCTAGCCTATGGTATGATTGTTGTATATGGAGTTGATTGTCCTACGGACTACAACCCTCCGGTTTATATAGACACCGGACAGGGTTAGGGTTACACAGAGTCGGTTACGATGGTAGGAGATCTTGAATATCCGCATCGCCAAGCTTGCCTTCCACGCCAAGGAAAGTTCCATCCGGACACGGGACGAAGTCTTCAATCTTGTATCTTCATAGTCTAGGAGTCCGGCGAAGGTATAGTCCGGCTACCCGAACACCCCCTAATCTAGGACTCCCTTAGTAGGCCCTGAACCAGGCTTCAATGACGACGATTCCGGCGCGCAGATTGTCTTCGGCATTGCAAGGCGGGTTCCTCCTCCAAGTCCTTCATAGAAGATTTATAAACACCAAGAATAGTGTCCGGCTCTGCAAAACAAGTTTCCACATATTGCCATAGAGAGAATAATATTAACACAAATCAAATCTGCTGACGTATTCCGCAGTGTACCATCACACTACGGCCAAGTCCTTTACTCGAATCATTTTTACTCTTCCACCTCAGCACGTTTTGCGAGGCGGTTTCCTTGGCACGTCTTGTCAAAGCAGAGATCGTGTGCCCTTTTTACGGGATTCTCATCAATATGGACGTGGGTAACCCAATCGTGCCCGTTAGCACGTTTCCTCGATTTAAGGCGAGTCCCAAACGGTTACGTGGAGGTCTCTTGGAATTCGACCTCTTATAAAGAGACCAAGGCCTTACTCCCTTTTTCTTCAATCTCAAGCAAGTTCGCCCGTCGCCTCGAGTTCCAACACCCTAGGCTCCAGATTCCAGGCGCTTCGGACCTTCAACAATGTCCGGTTCTGACCTTCAAGGCCGATGGGCGCCCTCCTCCGTCACGGAGGAGGACGTACTAAAGTTGAGGGAGGCTAAGTTCCTGACCGGCGAAATTTTGCATAGGTTGCCTCCTCAAGGGCAGGTCATTCCCAGTCCCCAGCCCGGTGAGAGCGTGGTGTTCATGTCTCACTTCCTTCGGGGGTTGGGCTTCCCAATGGATCCCTTTGTGAGGGGACTGTTGTTTTATTACGGGCTGGAATTCCATGACTTAGCTCCGGAGTCCATCCTCCACATCTCCTTGTTTATTGTCGTGTGTGAAGTGTTCCTCCGTGTCACTCCTCACTTCGGATTATGGCTCAAGACCTTCAAAGTGGAGCCGAAGATGATCAAGGGACGGCACGCAGAGTGCGGAGGCGCTGTTATAAGCAAAAATGCCGATGCTCCATGGCCCGAGGGCTCTTTTCAACAGGAGCTAGGCTTGTGGCAACGGGAGTGGTTTTATATCACCGCTCCCCGGGGCTCCAAGTGGGTGGCGCCTCCTGCCTTTCGCTCGGGTCCCCCACCACGGCTAGCGTCATGGGTCAATAGAGGGTTAGATTGGGGTTTACCCAAAGACGTGCCTATGTTGCAGGGCCGTATTAAGGATCACTTGGAAGGAGACCTCAGCCTGGTCAAGGTGACGCAGGTCATGTTGATTCGCCGAATATTGCCCGGCAAACCTCGCTCCCTTCGCCTGTGGGAGTTCAATCCAGAGGGACCGCGAGCTCTCCAGAATTTCATGGGCGCAACGCCCATGGAGATGTACAAACTTTTCTTCGGATCACAAGAAGCGTGTCCGGATTTAACCGAGGACGCAGGCCTAAGCTGCAATCGCCCGGATACTCATGTAAGTAACCTTGTGCCCGGACCTTCTATCCGTATAATAATCTTGCCCCTAAAAGAGCTGTCCTTTTAAGCAGGAGTGGATAGCGAAGGCGAAGCTGATCAGGTGTCCGGCCCCCCTTCCCGAAACCAGGCCGGATCCTGTGCTTGTCAGGATGTTGAAAATAATGCCTTTGGAGGGAAGTAAGGGGGAGGACAAGGAAACTATGGCCTCCTCGAAGCAGGTTGTTCTTAAGGGAGGAGTCGGCGATTCCTCTCCTAAGGGGAAGAAGAGGGCTGCCTCTGACGACCCGGAGACCACAGCCTCGAAACGGGGGAAAAAATCCTCGTCAGAGGGTCCGGCGCCGGGGAGTTCCTCGGCCGAACTGCGCCCTCAAAGGGATCAGCCCTCCAGCGAGCCGTAAGTAGAGAAAGATTTTCCTTTTGAGGGATGAGAGAAATCCTTGATTTTATATCTGAGAAGATTAACGGAAATTTTACCTTGTAGCTCAGACCTCAGCCCTTCTCAGCGGAGCTCATCTTCGGGGGATCTCCTTCCGAAGATGATGGCGAGCGGGACGCCTCCCCCTGCCGTGCCGCCTAGCGAGGCGGGCGACCCTGAGGTATCGTTGTGGAGGGTTTCTCCGAGTCCGGCAGGGGCGGAAGATGGCTATGCGGCCCCACGAGATTCTCCGCGTCCGGCCTTCGAAAGAGGCCGTAGGACGAGTCTGGCGCCGTATGGTGCTCGGCCGGAGGAGTTAAAGATTCTGCTGGGGCGAGCTTCTATCTCGGAGGAACACCGTGCGTTGATGGGCGCGGTGATTGAAAGGATCTCATCCGCAGAGAGCGGATTGCAGGAAGCCGTCAAAAGTTTACTGACGGGTTTTGAGGTACATTAGATAATGTACACTTTTATCAGTTGCGCATAAATAAGATGCGCCCTGTGTAGATAGTAGCCCCTGAGACTCTGCGCGTCGTCAAGAAATGATGACACGCGGAGGATCATAATCCCAGGTCTAAGATGTCTCCTTTGAATGTAGGCGGCAGGGTGTCCGGAATCAAGCCAAACTAATGATTTTGCCGTACTAAAGCGGCAACTGGACGTGGCCGATGCCGACATCGCGCTTGTCAACAAGCGGCTTGATGAGGCTCAAGGTATGTAATTCCTCGGGCGGCATTAGATAAGAAGAGTTTAATGCCAGTGTCTTATGATGTATGTGCTTGACGCAGATGGTGCGGCCGCCGTGGAGTCTTAGGGCAGAACTTGCCCGAGCTAAAGAACAAGCCAGAAAAAGTGATGCGGCTGCCAAGGAAGCCTTTGAAGAGCTGAGAGCCGAACAGGCTGCTCACTGCCGAAGCAAGGAAGAGATGGCCGAGATGGCCGAAAAGTTAAAGGGCGCTGCAGACCATTGCAGGCTTCTTGAGAAAGAAAACTAGGCGAAACAGACGGACCTAGAGAAGGCCGTTGCCGATGCCAAGGATGCGCGTTCTGTGATGAGAGCTGCGAAGGAGGAGCTGCGTCAGGCCGAACAGATTGCGGCTGGAAAGCCCTTTATGCTGCAAAGGAAATTTTGCGATCCGAAGTTTGCTCCGTTGGACCGGATGTGGAGTGTGGAAGATACCTATCTGGATTTGGCAGCGAGTGCTGCAGATGCGACCGAACACTTTCGAGATAAAAAAGATCACGAAGTGGAAAAGCTTTTCTGGTCGCAGTTTCACAATCCAGAGCGTCCACTTGCAGTGGACGATCGTTTGGCTCAATGGGCCGAACTGAATAGGTTGTCCATACTCGCTATGAAGTACGTCATGGGTCACCTGTGGCCGGGGAGATCGGAGCCGAAGAGTTATTTCAGCTTGGTGCAGCAATTCCTTGACGCGGTGCCGCGCATGAATGCAATGAAGAGGTCAACATGCATAGAGGGCACAAGGATGGCTCTTGCCCGTGTCAAGACATACTGGGCAGAGATGGAGACCACCGTTGTTGCGTCCCGAGATTCGGACAAAAGCCGAGTGTCCTCCGAGCACTATTTTCAGGAAGCCCTTGAAGGCGCTCGTGTAATAGAGACGCAGTGCTCGAAAGATGCTATGTTATTATAGCATATGTAATGATAAAGTAATATTTTGATAAACTGTAGTGGCCTTTTTTATACTTGTGCCTTCAAGTATTGGGAACACCTCCTGTGCGGCCGTTTTAAGATATACAAAATCTGAAAGATGGCAGTCGTTGGCTTCAGTCCCACGCACATAGTGCGGGGGTGCTCGCAGAAGACGCATTTTCACACTTAACCCAATGTCTTGGTCCTACAAAGGAGGTGATAGCGCAGCGGGCCAGGCAACCGGACTATAATGCTTTAACACTTTCACTTAGCCATAGGAGCTTGACAGTGGGACTATTTAAGTAGCCCATTAGTGGCGACTGCGCTCGCCCGAGTTCGGGGCGCGTATGTGCCTGACTGGGAAGCGGCCCTTCGTTAAAGCGGAGGAATCTGATAGATTCGGAAAGGTCATCGAGTGGCTGACCAGTCTCACGCTACATCATGACAATCAGTTTTCGGCTTTCTCTACTGAGGTGCTCGCCCGGCCGAACCGGAGCACAATCGCAGTAGTTCTCCTGGTGCTACCTTAGCTGATAGGGCGGAACGTAAGGTAGCCGAACTCAGGAGCCGGGCAACCCACCATTTGACCAAAGACATGATTCGGAGCTGATGCATATAATGCCAAAAATCGCGACGCCGAACACTCCCTAAGGTGTTCGGTCTTTATGAGTGCGGGCGAAACAACACTCTTTGTTAAAAAAGCCCCTAGTGTCCAGGTACATGCAAAAATTCTGACGTGGCCACATGCCAAGACGCCAGCCTCCTCCTTGGTTATATCGGAAAGAACCAGGGGATGTGTAGCAACAAGAGACAGTAAAAAAGGTTTACGCATGGTCTTAATCTAAAAGGAATCCTTTAGGACGGGTCCCTACTGCACGTCTGCGCCTGTGTCTCCATTGTGCCGTATCCTGGACGGGCGCCGCACGACGTTCATCTGTAAGAGAGAGGAACTGAGTTGAAAAACGGGTCGTGCCGAACAGAAGTTTGAAATAAACAAAGTATAAAGTAAAGTATATAGGGTTGAGCTTTACTGTCTCCGCATGTAGCCCCTAGTTCGGGGGTATATGGCCACTAAGCCTGCATTAATGATGATTTTGTGCCGAACTCGTCTATCCGCGTTCGTGGTCTTTAATGACCTATTTCCAAGTTGTTTGGCCGGTAAGGCCATTTTACCGTGGGGCTGTCAAGGCGGCCGCACAGTCCTCCGCTTGGGGGGCGCGCTTTAGTGCTTCCCCTTTAAAGAGATGATGCCTCGTGGACCGGGCATCTTAAGCGTGAGGGATGCATAATGCGTTATCGCGTTAAAGCGAGCGAAAGCTTCGCGTCCCAGTAGTGCTTGATAGCGACTTGAGAACGGGACGTCAGGATGCCTTACCAGAGCGATGAGGAGACTGGGAAGTAAAAAGAATTCCTAAACTCTCCGATATATAAATCCTAAATGACTCAAAACATTTTTTCTAGACACAACTCGGCTGCTAAAAACGATCAAACAGTGGGGGCTCCTAAGGTCGGGGAAGGCTCTGATTACCAACTTGTAACGCCCTCGATGCGGCTATATCTCCCACGTGTCGACGCACGACTTAGAGGCATAATCGCATTGAAAGCAATGTCGCAAGTGAGGTAATCTTCACACAACCCATGTAATACATAAGGGAAAGAGATACATAGTTGGCTTACAGGCGCCACTTCACACAATACATAAATAAACATTCATCATCCAGTTTACACTCAAGGTCCGACTACGGAACCAAAATGAAAGAAGACTACCCCAAATGCTACACAGATCCCCGATCACCCCAACTGGGCTCCACTACTGATCATCTGGAAAAGACACATAGTAACGGCCACGTTCCTCGTCGAACTCCCAAGTGAGCTCGGTTGCGTCATCTGCACTAGCATCGTTGGAACCTGCAACTGTTGTGGTAGAATCTGTGAGTCACGGGGACTCAGCAATCTCACACCCGCGAGATCAAGACTATTTAAGCTTAAAGATAGGATAGGGTTGTGAGGTGGAGCTGCAGCAAGCGACTAGCATATATGGTGGCTAACAACGCAAAAGAGAGCGAGAAGAGAAGCAAAGCACGGTCGTGAAGCTAGAAGTGATCAAGAAGTGATCCTAGAACAACCTACGTCAAACATAACTCCAACACGGTGTTCACTTCCCGGACCCCACCGAGAAGAGATCATCACGGTTACACACGCGGTTGATGTGTTTTAATTAAGGTCAACTTCGGGTTTTCTACAACCGGACATCAACAAATTCCCATCTGCCTCATAACCGCGGGCACGGCTTTCGAAAGATAATACCCTGCAGGGGTGTCCCAACTTAGCCCATTATAAGCTCTCACGGTCAATGAAGGATATTCCTTCTACCGGGAAGACCCGATCAGTCTCGGAATCCCGGACTACAAGACATCTCGGCAGTAATAAAACAAGTCCAGCAAAGCCGCACGATTGTGCCGACAAATCCTGATAGGAGCTGCACATATCTTGGTCTCAGGGCACATCCGGATAAGCTAAGCGTACAGGAACCAACATAACCCAGGTTTCCAAGGGACGGTCCCGCACGGTGCTCTAGTTTGGACCGGCAATCGAAGGAGAACTGGCCCGGGGGGGTTAAAATAAAGATGACCCTTGAGTCTGCAGAACCCAAGGGAAAAAGGCTTAGGTGGGAAATGTTAAAACCAATGTTGGGCCTGGCTAGAGGAGTCTTATTCAAAGCGAACTGTCAAGGGGGTCCCATAAATCACCCAACCGTGTAATGAACGCAAAAATCAAGGAACATAACACCGGTATGACGGAAACTAGGGTGGCAAGAGTGGAACAAAACACCAGGCATAAGGCCGAGCCTTCCACCCTTTACCAAGTATATAGATGCATTAATTAAATAAGAGGTATTGTGATATCCCAACAAGTAAACAAGTTCCAACAAGGAACAACAAGTCCATGTTCCAACAAGGAACAAATTCCATCTTCACCTGCAACTAGCAACGCTATAAGAGGGGCTGAGCAAAGCGGTAACATAGATAATCAACGGTTTGCTAGGCATGGATGGTTAGAGGCTGACATGGCAATATGGGTGGCATGATATAGAAAGTGGTAGGTATCGCAGCATAGGCATAGCAAAAGAACGAGCATCTAGCAAGCAAAGATAGAAGTGATTTCGAGGGTATGGTCATCTTGCCTGCAAGGTTCTCAGAGTTGTCGAAAGCTTGGTCCTCGAAAGCGTTCTCAACAGGTTCCTCGTTCACGTACTCGTCTCCCGGCTCTACCCAAAGCAAGAACACAAGCAAAGGGTACAAACATCAATCACGATGCAATGCACAACCAACATGATGCAAAACATGGCATGATATGCGAGATGTGATATGCAATGCATATTCGTGCTCCGGAAGGACAAATATGAACAAGGCATAATCTTGGCAAACCAAGTATGCCACTGGATAGGTGAGGTGATTTCGGTTGAAATCGATATAAAGATCACCGGAAACGGATGCACGGTTTGCAAATGACAAGCAAAACAAGAATGACAAGAAACTGCCATTAACAGCATGATGCTACTTAGCAAGCAACAAGAAATTAAGCTACTGCACCCAAACATATCAACAAAACATATGAAAGTAATCTACTCGATATGCTTGACAAAAGATGAACACTGAGCTACGGCTAAATCACACCACAACAGGTTCAAACAAGCATGGCAAAAGTGCAAAAGATAACAGGTTCACAGACTTAGTGAAAATAACATGCCAGAAATTAACATCAGGATGACATGTTTAGAGCAATTAAACAACCTGCTACAAGATCAGGACATAGCAAAGTAAGGCATGGCATGAATCTACTCAAAGCAACTAATAAAAGTCCCTTACTGACCATAGGCCAAAAAGGATCAGAAAATAATATAACACCCATGTCAATTAAGCAAATTTCGTTACAGGTTTCAGACGGCAGAAAACTGGACATGTCAAAAACAGAAAACAAGTAGGCATGTTCGTGAGCTCGATGCACTTACTACAGAGCATAACATGATAAACTAAGCATACATCCATCAAGAAGACATGGCATATAAGGTAGACATGGCAAGAACAACATCATAGCATGCAAGGATCAACTACACCAAGCTTGGCAAAATCGAATAACATGTAAACAATCTGCCAGTAACATTTTATAGCAAAAGTAGAGCTCGATTGACTCAAGCTATGGCACTCCATAAATACAAACAAAGGCATGGATGGATAGAGCAAATCCATATGCTCAAATCACACTTACTGATCATGCTCAAAAGAGGCATAGATCTCTCTGAAACAACATGAACACATGGCATAAAAATAACAGCAGGCAGGGACTTAGTGAAATTACTAAGTCGCTGAAAGCAGCAACATTAAGTACCCTAGTTTGCATGCTTGTGCTAGTCACCACAAAGACCACAAAAATACATGTCATAATTCTCTGGAAAGCTGGCATGGCATATTACAAAACACATGTAGTGTCGTGGATTTGTCACGGCAGATGTCCTTAGTGTCAGGACTTAGTCGCGAGGCCAACGCATCTATGTGGTAGCTTGAGAGGGGTTGAGTAGGACGAGACACGCAGGGCGGATCAACACGCAAGGCAAGGATTTAGACAGCTTCGGGCCCCGGGAAACATCATCCGGTAATAACCCTACGTGCTGTTTGAGGCTAGGTCTCATTATTATCCCGAGGGAGACGCCGTAAACCGGCTCTTGTGTCTAGCCCTAGAGATTATTGATTGCTTGTAGCTTGTAGCTTCTAACTTCTAACTTCTTAACCCGTCCCCCTTTGGGGAGCCCCGCCCCTCCTTATATATGTTGAAGGGGCGGTTTACATGTGGAGTCCTATTAGGATTAGGATTAGTCTATCTCTAATACAAACCGGACAAAAGTCTTGGTCTTAACTCCTTGTAAGGCAAATATTCCTTTCCTCTTAAACCGGCCCACCATAGTTGAACCGGCCTTCATGAACCGCCAGACGGGCCACCGGGTCTTGTCGCTCTTCTGACCCGTCCGTCGGGTTACCAGTGAGTTATAACGTCCCGACGGGTTGCTGGTAAACCGCCAGGTCTGGGCGGGTCACCAGACGAATATCGCCAAGTCCGGCCGGTTTAACTTCCGGCCGGTTTACACCGCGGGGTATATCCCCGACATTAGCCCCCAAGTTTAGCTTGGATTCATCCATGGTAAACTTATGCTGCAAAATAAACATAAGAACAAATTTGACAGGTTGCGCTCCGGGTTAAGAATTCTTGTAAACCGGCACCTGATCATCCTTAAGTCCTTGTCATTCCTCCTTCTAGAAAATCCAGGTTAATAACGAGCTTCATACTCAAATTGCTGACATTGGTTTCTCATAGAAAAATATTATAAAGAATAATCCACTTGAGTTGGCTTCCAAAGCGCCGGTTTAAGAAATATTGGTCTTGTAATACTCATCTGATATTCAGCCGGTTTGAAAATGTAGACTCGTCAGTTTATCATTGTCAAGATTGCCGGTTTATAAGAACTGAATTCCAGGTCATGATTATTTCCAATGCCGGTTCATGATTGTTGTAGACACCGGGTCATAATGATTGGCTCAAAACAGAAAATTGGAAGATATTTCTCCCTTATATCCATATTACCTGCAGCCCCCAAGTGTCGGGTTGTCATGCTTGCAGCAACCTGGGACTTGTAATTGACTGATGCCCATAAAACTTCAACCAATGTAGCCCCCAAGGGCCGGCTCATTATGTAATAATCAGCAGGGACTTTGTAAATATAATCTTGTAAACTTTGAACAGCAATGTGTAGCCCCCAAGGGCCGGCTCAGTAAGATAATATTGAGCTGGGACTTTGATATATACTTCTATGAAAATAACATCATATGATGTAACCCCCCATCATGGGGCTTGAATCCACGTCCACAAGGTTAAGAGCCTTGTGCTTTACCAACTGAGCAGTAGACCCTTCAATATAATAGATAAAAAGCTTTGTACCTTGAGTAGTTGACAGGAGCAATTGGTAGCCCCCAAGGGCCAGCTCATTATGATGTGATGAGTTGGGTCTTCAATAAGATGAGCAAAAATGACCTTGCATTAGCCCCCAAGTGTCATGGTGCATGCTTGCAGCAACATGAGACTTGCATTTTTGAATATCAACTTTGAACAATGTAGCCCCCAAGTGCCAGGTAGTAAGCCTGCAGCGACTCGGGACTATTCCTTCAATTGTAGAATAAATCGTATCCATTGATAATATGATAGCCATTGCGCTAAAGCGACTTTGAAAACCTTAATTATAATACTGGTTATTGATAACCATAATAAAAATCCAGCCATGATGGCTATTCAAGATAATATAATCTGGTATGAAAAACCTTATTCATCCAATATCATAATGAAAATTCAGCCAAGTTTGACTATTTGAATAATATAATCCAATAATTTATAAGCGCAAGATTCCAATGGCGCAATCCAAATATATACTGGCGACTTATAGTCCAAAGCCAGACCGGTTTAATAAACACCGGATAATTTCTCATCAGATACTGGCAACTTATCGTCTTAAAGCCAGGCCGGTTTAATAAACACCGGTGATTTATAATCATGCTTTATTCAACCTGTTTCTGCATACAACAAGTTTAAAGTGTCCTGGCGGTTTACCACTGGACGGGTCATAATGCCCAACATATAACCCAGGTTTATAACCAAGGCTGCGCTTAAGAATAATCAAATATGAAATATATCATACCTGTGATATAATCGGTTTACCAACTTTTTGTAGTAAAAGTGATAACCCCAATCTTGAGTAATGATAACTCCTTCCATATTGTACCGGTTTATGATAAAACCGTACCGGGTTGTGATAAACACCGGTTTATCAATATATAATACTGGTGACTTGTAGTCAAACCAGACCGGGCTGATAATCTCGGGATTATAACTTGATCATGTACTCACAACTTGTAGTTGAAAGCCGAGCCGGGTTGATAAACACCGGTTTACTCCATAATAAGATGGTAACAGAAAATTAAACCGGGCAGATAATCTCCGGATTATAATTTGATCATGCACTCACAACCTGTAGTTGAAAGCCGAGCCAGGTTGATAAACACCGGTTTACTCCATAATAAGATGGTAACAGAAAATTAACCGGGCAGATAATCTCCGGATTATAATTTGATCATGCACTCACAACCTGTAGTTGAAAGCCGAGCCGGGTTGATAAACACCGGTTTACTCCATAATAAGATGGTAACAGAAAATTAACCCGGTCTAAAAATGGACCGTGTTCCGCCAATTTAGTTTGCTTGAACCGGTACAAAGTACTGTCGGTTTAAAAAACGCAAATAAAATAGCAACTTCTCAAGAAAGGCTATTAAAGCAAAAGCAATGGCAACAATTTTTTGCAAAGGAAGAGTTGTACTGAGCTTGGTCAGATGGAATTACCATGGTCAGACGCAACCAAGCCCCCCGAAGGCGTAGCAATGGTGCCAGTCAGCCAGGACCCCAAAATGACGCGTGGCGTTACGCCGGCCAAGTGGCATTGCATTGGTTCGGATTCGACCAAGCCCCCAAGTGGCTTAGTGGCCTAGGGCCGATCAAGTGGCATTGCATTGGTTCGGACACGACCAAGCCCCCAAATGACTTATTGGCTGTAAAAGCCGATCAGAAGGCATTACCATCATCAAGACATGACCGAGCTCCCATAAGGTGTAACTACGGTTCAAGTCGATTAGGTCCCCAACTGACTTAGTGGCAAATGTGCCAGCCAGAAGGCATTACCGTCGTCAAGACATGACCAAGCTCCCAGGAGGTGTAGCTATGGTTCAAGTCGACTAGGTCCCCAACTGACTTCATAAGGATAGCTATCTTCTCTTTGGTTCGAATACGACCTATGTTTGAACAGGAAGCCCATGTTTGAACCGTGCATCATAGCAGCAGGTCTTCTTTGGTAATTTTTAACTTTTTTGCAAGAGGTAAATTCTTCTTGAACCGGGATCTTGAACCGGATATTGAAAGCTTCAAAGCTGTGGGAGACATCGTCCCCTTGAACCGGATTTTAAACCGGAATCTTCATTTTCAGCCGAAAATTTTCTGACGGCCTTTAAACTCGAACTTTGCGAGAAGTTAATTCCTTTTTGAACCGGACATTGTTAAACCGGATCTGAGCGCTTCAGAACTTTGTGGGAGAATAGATTTCTCTTGAACCGGATTGTGAACCGGATATTTTGAGAGCTTCAGTGATACTGACTTTCCTTCAGCCAGGTTTCAAACCGGAATCCTTTCTGATGATCCGAAACTTCTTCATTGAGTCGGGATTTTGTAACTGTCATATACTTTCTAAGCCAGAAATTTTCTGACGGCCTTTAAATTTTTATCAACATAACAGTAGCCTCCGGGATCGGGTTATCTTTCCCTCCATCGTCCTCGGGTTCTTAAACCGGCTGAAACTGGCAAGACTTGCTGCGTCATATCATCGTAGCCCCCAAGTCTTAAGGTGACTCGAGGAGTTGGCTTGAGATTCTCCATATTTGACCGTGATATAAACCGGTATAACTTGTATATCATTGGTGTTGATAACACGATGTGAATACACAGAAGGTTGAGGTGACTGCGGCGGGTTGTAAATGATCCCGTATGAACCGTGTCAGCAACTCGGCCAATGGTTCCTTCCAACTGGTGATTTGAAGTTAACCAAACTGTAGCGGCGGTGACTTGTGCGCCTGCCCATTGATCCATCCAGTGCAGACGGCGGTTGATGATAATTTGCCTCCAATTTGAAAGAAAACCGGGCTACCCAAGCTGTGACTTGTTCATACTCAATAAATGGCTCGCGCAGACAGGTGCAGCCCGGTATGCTGATGTAGACCGGACTGCGGGGGATGGCAGCCTATGCATGCGCTATTGGGTAATTCGCATGGTCCTGACGAGTTGACGCGATCTGGATCGCGATATAAACCGGATGGATTGCACCTGATATATCGTGCCAGGGGTTATCCACCGTAGAGTTGATGATCGCCATGGTAAAGCTGAAATTAATCACGGCCGAGTCGGCCACGGCGTTGTAAACCGGTGCGGACGAAAAATCGCCTGCGGCATTATAAACCGGCGCGGACGGTGAGCCGTCTCCGTGCATTATAAACCGGCGCGGACGAAGAGTCGCCTGCGGGCATTATAAACCGGCGCGGATGGAGAGCCGGCCTGGTGTTGTAAGCCGGTGCAGATGGAGAACCGGCCGCGTGTTGATGAAAACCGGACCACCGGCGGTTTGCGCGCGTCCGTTAAGCAGTGTGGAATGGTCAAAAAGCCAGTATATAATGACGTCGGTGCACGTTCCATATGCATGGTGTAACACCAATGTTGTGGCGAATAATTATCCTGCATAAAAAAAATATGCAAAACCAACGTAATTGTTCTCTTTACAAAAACAATATATGTCAAAAAATAGACTTAGATGGATATCACCTGATTCGTTTGGGCCGGAAATAACCCGTCATGAAGTTGATGATAACTGTATGAAGCTGAAATCAATCACGGGTGAACCGGCCGCGGTGTGGTAAACCGGTGCGGACGGGTGAGTCGGCCGTGATGTTTGTAAACCGGCGCAGACAATGAGTCGTCCACCTGTGTGGACGGATGTAAACCGAAGAGCGGGGGCGGCGATTTGCATGTGTATCCGTCGAGCGGCATGGCCCGGAAGAACGCCACTGCAAAACTATGCTGGCACGCGCTCCATGTCCGCGGTATAACAATACCTTTGTCATAAATAATTATCCTGATTTGTTCGGACGACAGATGATCCTTGTGCGGACCAGAATTTAACTGGAACAGATGAAGGCCCACTGGCAGTGTGGATGCTCATCATATAACCAGTTTTTTTTTTCAGGCGTCTTGTCACATCTGCCGAGAAGCAGACAGAGACGGAGACCAGCATACGCGTGTTGATTGCAACTTGGGCGGGTCAACAAGGTCCAGCGGTGTATGCAGGAAAGGCATGTTGCAGGCGCTGTTGATCCGCCAATCCGATCCGGCATGGTAGTCCTTTCCTCAAACATGCATACTCACGTGAAGCAAGCAGTTCCTACGAGCATTATTTCTTCCTTGTATAGATTGCCTCCTCAAGTTTCAGTTTTGGATTTGACTCGGTCCTGACACCAGAAAAAAGTACAGGCGTAACCCGGCGACTCCAGAGGGCTCAGAGGAGGGGCAGCAGGCCGGTTCTGGCACCAGCGGCAACTCGGCTGTAGCAGCTGAATCCAGCCGCAGAGGCGGACGACCGGCAGAGCAAACGGCGACTCGATAGCAGAATCGTCTTCTGAATCGTGGGCTGTTTCCTAATTTTTTTTTAATTTTTTAAGCTCCACGTACTTGTCTTTGCGTGGCTTTGTAGTAGTACTATCCTTCACGTCCATGCATGTAATGAAACTCTTCATGTCAGAGCACTAGTACGCCTTTGGATTGATAGGAAGCAGCAGGAGCTGGGGAACCCATCAAACTTTTTTTTTCTTTTCATCGATCAGCACTTGAATCTTTGATCCCTGTGCGTGCACTAGGTTGACCCGAAGGCTTCACAAGGCGACAAGTCGCCGCCGTCTTTGACACGTGACTGCTCCCGAGTAGCGACGGATTCTGACAGTTGTCTTTGAAGTAGCAACAGCGACTCGTACCATAAAGTGACGGCTTATCTCGGCGAGACTGATTTCTTGCCGGTTTCGGCGCATCAGCGGTATGACAGCGCGCAGCTGAGAGCATCCTATATGGAATTTTATAGTTGTTCTCACCACGCGTGCGCTGCCTCAAATATTCCTTTGCAGTTGTATCAGTTGACCTTGGATGCTCCTACACTTGATTGCACGGAGGACGTATACGTGTGCCGTCGTCGCCGTATTTACTTTTCCGACTTAAACCCGAGGTTAAAAAAGAATTTCCATCTCAATCTGATGAACTCGAAGTTGAAGTAGATCCATCCATACCGGCTTATTAATCCGGCACATCGCAAGCTTCTCGGTCCCTAGAAAAGATCCCTCCAAGGACTCAACACCACCGTGCGCGGGCCCCACGGTGGGCGCCAACTGTCGTGGATTTGTCACGGCAGATGTCCTTAGTGTCAGGACTTAGTCGCGAGGCCAACGCATCTATGTGGTAGCTTGAGAGGGGTTGAGTAGGACGAGAGACGCAGGGCGGATCAACACGCAAGGCAAGGATTTAGACAGCTTCGGGCCCCGGGAAACATCATCCGGTAATAACCCTACGTGCTGTTTGAGGCTAGGTCTCATTATCATCCCGAGGGAGACGCCGTAAACCGGCTCTTGTGTCTAGCCCTAGAGATTATTGATTGCTTGTAGCTTGTAGCTTCTAACTTCTAACTTCTTAACCCGTCCCCCTTTGGGGAGCCCCGCCCCTCCTTATATATGTTGAAGGGGCGGTTTACATGTGGAGTCCTATTAGGATTAGGATTAGTCTATCTCTAATACAAACCGGACACAAGTCTTGGTCTTAACTCCTTGTAAGGCAAATATTCCTTTCCTCTTAAACCGGCCCACCATAGTTGAACCAGCCTTCATGAACCGCCAGACGGGCCACCGGGTCTTGTCGCTCTTCTGACCCGTCCGTCGGGTTACCAGTGAGTTATAACGTCCCGACGGGTTGCTGGTAAACCGCCAGGTCTGGGCGGGTCACCAGACGAATATCGCCAAGTCCGGCCGGTTTACACCGCGGGGTATATCCCCGACATGTAGGACTCAACTTCATAGGGTGCACACATCAATCATGGCAAAAATGACAAAAGTGCATGTTCTGATTAGAATCAGAAACTAACATCACATAGCCCTCTTCCAACAGCATTTCGGGCATCAATATGAACTCAAATGAAAATGATGCAATGATATGAAATGATGTACTCATCGAGGTGAACAATTTGACATATTATACGCACGAAACGGAGCTACGGATGCAGAGATATGGTGCGATGAACATGTGACGACAATGCAAAATATCCGGAACAGACGAATTTGGAGGAGGGGAAAAGTCAACCGAGGCGGATCTGGATCGGGGCGCGGGACCCGAGGTGGAGGCGGACGGCGGCGGATCCGGGGCGGCGCGGCGCGGGTCCGGCGAGGCGCGCCGGCCGGAGAGCGCGGCGGCGCGGCGGAGGCGGCGGGCGCGGGCGGCGCGGGACGGCGCAGGGCGGCGTCGGAGTGGTGGCGGGGCAGCGAGCCGCGACGCGGCGGGGTCGGCCGGGCGGAGGACGGCGGGGCGGCGCCGGCGCCGGGCTGGAGCGGCGCGGGGCGAGGAGGTGAGGCGCCCGGCGGGCGGCGGCGCGGGCCCCGCGGGCCGGATCTGGGCCACGCGGGCCCTGGCGGCGGGGCGCGTTGGAGGCGGCGGTGAGCGCCACGTGGCAGCGGCTGATTGGCCGCGGGCGGCGGCGGCGGCTTTGTCCGGCGCGGACCGGACACGTCCGGCGCGGCGGAGGGGAGCGGGGCTAGGGTTAGGGTGGTTTGGACCCGAGATTTCGGAGGGGGAGGTATATTTATAGGTAGAGGGGGCTAGGAAGCTCCAAATGGAGTGCGGTTTTCGGCCACGCGATCGTGATCGAACGGCGAAGGACGTGGGAGTGACTTAGATGGGCTATTGGGCTGTTTTGGAGGGGTTTTGGGCTGCAACACACACGAGGCCTTCACGGTTACCCGGTTAACCGTTGGAGTATCAAACGACCTCCGAATGACCCGAAACTTGACAGGCGGTCTACCGGTGCTATACCAAGGCCGGTTGACAAACCTCGGTCCATTTCAAGAAAGTTTAATACCCGCACACGGAAAAAAGGTAAAAGGGGACGCCGGGGAGCATAGGAGCGCCGGATTGCAAAACGGACAACGGGGAAAATGCTCGGATTCATGAGACGAACACGTATGCAAATGCGATGCACATGATGACATGATATGAAAAACATGACATGAACAAAATGCAAAACGAAGGGAAACCCAACCACGAAGGAAATATTATATCACAATGCCGAAAATGGCAAGAGTTGGAGTTACAATTATGGCAAGTTACATCCGGGGTGTTACAACACTCCACCACTACGAGAGGATCTCGTCCCGAGATCTAGGACTGAAAGAACTCCGGATACTCGGAACGTAGGTGGTCCTCACGCTTCCAGGTGGCTTCTCGGTCTGAATGGTGTGACCACTTCACTTTGAGGAATTTGATTGACTTGTCGCGAGTCTTGCGCTCAGTTTCTTCAAGAATAGCAACGGGATGCTCATGATAGGACAAATCTTCTTGAAGATCAATCTCTTCGAAGTTGATGGTGCGCTCAGGCGTCTTGAAGCACTTGCGAAGCTGTGACACGTGGAAGACATCATGCACATTGGCAAAGTCGGAGGGAAGCTCAAGTTGATAGGCGAGATCGCCTCGTTTGCCGATGATCTTGAAAGGACCGACGTATCTAGGGGCAAGTTTCCCCTTGACACCGAAGCGACGAGTTCCTTTCATTGGAGAGACGCGGAGGTAGACATGGTCTCCGATCTCGAATTCCAAATCATGATGTTTGCTATCGTAATAGCTCTTCTGGCGCGACTGCGCGGCTTTGAGGTTCTCACGAATGACCTTGCACATAGCCTCAGCCTCTGAGATCAAATCATTGCCAAGCAATTGGCGTTCGCCCGTCTCAGACCAGTTGAGAGGAGTACGGCACTTTCTGCCATAGAGAATCTCGAATGGGGCTTTGCCCGAGCTGGCTTGAAAGCTGTTGTTGTAAGAGAACTCAGCATAAGGAAGACAATCCTCCCACTTCATCCTGAAAGAGATAACACAAGCTCTGAGCATATCTTCAAGAATTTGGTTGACACGCTCGACTTGTCCACTAGTTTGAGGGTGGAAAGCTGTGCTAAAGCGAATATTTGTGCCCATGGCCTTCTGAAAAGAATCCCAAAACTTGGAGGTAAAGATGCTGCCACGGTCTGAAGAGATCAATTGTGGAATGCAGTGCAAGGAGACAATTCTGGAGGTGTAGAGCTCTGCCAGCTGCACTGCTGTGATGGACTCTTTGATAGGAAGAAAATGAGCCACTTTGGTGAGCTTGTCGATGACGACGAAGATAGCATCATTTCCACGCTTGGACTTTGGAAAACCAGTCACGAAGTCCATTTCGATATGATCGAACTTCCATTCTGGAATAGCAAGAGGTTCGAGAAGACCAGCTGGTCGTTGGTGTTCTGCCTTCACCCTTCTGCAGACATCACATTCATTCACGAATTGAGCAATCTCTCGCTTCATTCGAGTCCACCAATACGACTGCTTGAGGTCATGGTACATCTTCGTACTTCCAGGATGAATTGACAGAAGAGAGTTGTGCGCTTCATTCATAATGACTTTACGAAGATCGCCCTTTGGAACCACGATCCGGTCCTCGAAGAAAAGAGTATCTCTGTCATCAACTCGATAGCACTTGTATTTGGAAATGCCCTTGTCAATACCACGTTTCACCTTCTTCACCATGGTATCCAACAGCTGTGCCTCACGAATTTGATCTTCCAAAGTAGGAGAGACGATGAGGTTGGCAAGAAAACCTTGAGGGACAACTTGGAGATTCAACTTGCGGAAAGCTCCACAGAGATCCGGTTGAAAGGGCTTGAGAATTAAGCTGTTGCAGTAAGCCTTCCTGCTCAAAGCGTCTGCAATCACATTAGCCTTGCCTGGAGTATATTCAATACTCGGATTATACTCTTGAATCATTTCGACCCATCGAGTTTGCCTGAGGTTGAGGTTGGGCTGAGTGAAGATGTACTTGAGACTCTTGTGATCGGTGAATATGTCCACTTTCCTTCCCAACAGGAGATGTCTCCATGTTATTAGAGCGTGGACGACTGCCGCCAACTCAAGATCGTGAGTGGGGTAGTTCTTTTCGTTGGGCTTCAACTGGCGAGAGGTATAGGCCACAACCTTCTTCTCTTGCATTAGCACGGCACCGAGGCCTTGAAGAGAAGCATCACAGAAAACTTCATAAGGCTTGTCATCGTCAGGAGGAGTCAAAACTGGAGCAGTGACGAGTTTCTCTTTGAGAGTGTTAAAAGCAACATCACACTCAGGAGACCAGACATACTTCACATGCTTCTGGAGGAGGTTGGAAAGAGGCTTTGCAATCTTAGAGAAATTCTCAACGAATCTTCGGCAATAGCTTGCAAGTCCAAGAAAACTGCGAAGCTTCTTGACATTCTAAGGAGGTTCCCAATTCACAACTGCAGACACCTTCTCAGGATTAACAGCGATGCCCTTGGTAGAGATGATATGGCCAAGATAAAGAACTTCATCAAGCCAAAATTCACATTTGGAGAACTTCGCATATAATTTATACTCTCTGAGCTTGTCGAGCACCAATCGCAAATGTTTGGCATGATCCTTCTTATTCTTGGAGAAGACCAAAATATCATCGAGATAGACCAAGACAAATTCGTTGATGTAGGGGTTGAAGATGAAATTCATCAAGCGAGTGAATGCTGGAGGAGCATTGACAAGGCCGAAAGACATGACAGTATATTCATAAGAACCAAAGCTTGTTCTGAATGCTGTCTTGGGAATATCTTCTTCACGAATGCGAATCTCATGATACCCCATATGAAGGTCAAGCTTGGAGAACACTTTAGCACCTTTAAGTTGCTCGAATAGCTCATTGATGTTGGGAAGTGGGTACTTGTTCTTGATTGTCTTCTTGTTCAGTGGACGGTAATCGACGCAAAGTCGGTCCGTGCCATCCTTCTTCCGGACAAAAAGAACACCACAACCCCAAGGAGAAGAACTCGGTCTGATCAGACCCAGACGCTCTTGTTTATCGAGTTGTTTCTTCAATTCTTTCAACTCATCTGGTCCAAGCTTGTAAGGACGCTTGCAAACGGGTTCCGTGCCAGGCTCAAGATCAATAACGAATTCAACTGGCCGGCGGGGAGGCATACCCGGAGGCTCTTCTGGAAAGACATCTTGGTACTCACAAACGACTGGAATTTGAGAGATAGCATCCAATTCACCATTCTCATTGAGAGAAAACAACCGAATGGTATCATCACGAGAGGCATAGATGATCACATCGTCAGAAGAGTGAGTCAAATGAATTTCCCTGGCAGCACAATCAAGCTGAGCCTTGTGCTTAGAAAGCCAGTCCATCCCGAGAATAAGATCAATATCAGAGTCACCAAGCACCATTGGTTTAGACAAGAATCTATAGTCGCCCATCTTGATAGAAACATTCGGGATCATTGTGGTAGCCCTCATAGGCTTGCCCGGAGAAACAACCCCCATGGGTTTTTCCAACAATTCCGAAATGAAGTCATGCTTTGAAACAAATGATCTCGACATGAAACAATGCGATGCACCAGTATCAAATAAGACTTTTGCAGGAATATCATTAACAGGAAGGTTACCCATGATCACTTCAGAAGAATCCTCCGCTTGAGCTGCATTCAACATGTTCACCTTGGCATGCTTAGGATTATGCTTGACCATTGCATTGCTGGAAGATTTCACAGGAGGAGGCGGAAGGCGCCTTTGGTTGAAGCACTTGTTCGCATAGTGACCCTTCTGCTGACATTTGTTACAAGTCACCTCTGAGAGCGGACGATGGTAAGGAGCATTTGGCCTTGGAGCTTGATTCTGAGACTTGTTCTGATAGCCAGGGTTGGGTGGGTGGGAAGATCCACGACCACCTGAGTTCTTCTGCTGATAAGGTTGACGGAACGGAGGAGGAGGAGGCAACTAGAACTTCTGTTGCTTAGCTGCCACAAGTGAGGAAGAAGAAGACTGAACTGCGTCTCTGACTCTCTTCTTAGATGCCTCACACTTGAGCTGAGCAGCTTCTTGTTTCAGCGCCATGTTGTAGAATTCATCATACTTTAATGGCTCGAAAAGCACGAGAGCAAGTTGCAGATCTTCTCTAAGACCACGCCTGAATTGGTAGATCATACTCTTCTCATCAGGGATGTCTTGCCTCGCAAAACGAGAGAGCTTCTGGAACTGAGTGTTGTATTGATAGACAGACATGTTGCCTTTCTTGAGATTGCGGAATTCCTCACGCTTACTCTCGACAACACTTTCTAGAATGTGGTGAGCTTTGAAGTCACGGCGGAAATCATCCCAGGTAATCACACGACCTCCTCTGGAATCTTTGTATTGCTGGAACCACTCAGCAGCTTGATCCTTGAGTTGAAAAGAGGCAAACTTGACAAAGTCCTCAGGTCTGACATTGCTGCACTCGAAATGCTTGCTGATGTCCACGAGCCAATCATCGGCGTCTGTAGCCTCGACACAGTAGCTGAAGGTCTTTGGCTGATTAGCAAGGAACTGGTTGAGTGAAGCGAAGTGCGGCTGATTGTTGCCTTGGCCTTGATTCCCTTGATTACCTTGCCCTTGGTTGCGATCTTGCAAGAGCTGAATCAGAATCTGAGCGTTGGCATTTGTGGCAGTCATCAAGGCTTGCCATGCCTCCGGAGGCGGAGGTGGTGGCGGAGGGTTAGCCTGACTTCCTTCATTGCGTTCCGGATTCTGACGCGTTGGCGGAGCCATCCTGAAGAGGGTGACATCCATTAGCATCTTGAAAAAGATATATTCAAGCTGAATCAAAGGATCGAAATTGCAACATATAGTCTTCACAATAAACATTCGAACGAGAATGAACGAATGAATTCCAAAGTAAAGCATCACACTTCCATAAGCTGAGAAGCCACTAAGAACAAGGTATGGAATAAAATCAACAAGGTACAGATGTGGACAAATACTTGGTAAGGATTACCCAATCACAAACCAAATATCTGCGGAAGAAGTACTAGATCTACATGAATTCCCACTTATAAACTCCCGAAACTTTCTGGTTATGCAATCAGGTGTTGGGGATACAGGGGACACAAAATACATCACCCAAACTAACAATACCTAGATCCAGCTGTATCCATCCTTCAACACATAACCAAGAAACCTTCGGAAATCATCTACCTCAACCTTCGAAAAAGCATCCGTTATACAAGTCATGGCAATACTCCCGCACTCGCCTCAGTACTGGGCTATCAGGGTTATCTCACCAACAACTGTACAAAAGAGATTTCCGATGTCGGCGTACTAAACTCAGGTATTCCAGAACTGTAACGATAAAATTATGACGACAACACCTCGGAGCTCAACTCCCCGGGACACCTCCTCTAAAACCCCTGCTGACGGGAGGCAACCAAGACAATGTTGTCATCATAAAACCATCGAAACGATTCTAAGATACCCGCGTGATCCTAAAAAAATTTTAGTGAAATTTGAGAAGAGAAGAGTCAAAACTCTACGTCAGGATGCCTTACCAGAGCGATGAGGAGACTGGGAAGTAAAAAGAATTCCTAAACTCTCCGATATATAAATCCTAAATGACTCAAAACATTTTTTCTAGACACAACTCGGCCGCTAAAAACGATCAAACAGTGGGGGATCCTAAGGTCGGGGAAGGCTCTGATTACCAACTTGTAACGCCCTCGATGCGGCTATATCTCCCACGTGTCGAGGCACGACTTAGAGGCATAACCGCATTGAAAGCAATGTCGCAAGTGAGGTAATCTTCACACAACCCATGTAATACATAAGGGAAAGAGATACATAGTTGGCTTACAGTCGCCACTTCACACAATACATAAATAAACATTCATCATCCAGTTTACACTCAAGGTCCGACTACGGAACCAAAATGAAAGAAGACTACCCCAAATGCTACACAGATCCCCGATCACCCCAACTGGGCTCCACTACTGATCATCTGGAAAAGACACATAGTAACGGCCACGTTCCTCGTCGAACTCCCAAGTGAGCTCGGTTGCGTCATCTGCACTAGCATCGTTGGAACCTGCAACTGTTGTGGTAGAATCTGTGAGTCACGGGGACTCAGCAATCTCACACCCGCGAGATCAAGACTATTTAAGCTTAAAGGTAGGGTAGGGTTGTGAGCTGGAGCTGCAGCAAGCGACTAGCATATATGGTGGCTAACAACGCAAAAGAGAGCGAGAAGAGAAGCAAAGCACGGTCGTGAAGCTAGAAGTGATCAATAAGTGATCCTAGAACAACCTACATCAAACATAACTCCAACACCGTGTTCACTTCCCGGACCCCGCCGAGAAGAGACCATCACGGTTACACACGCGGTTGATGTGTTTTAATTAAGGTCAACTTCGGGTTTTCTACAACCGGACATCAACAAATTCCCATCTGCCTCATAACCGCGGGCACGGCTTTCGAAAGATAATACCCTGCAGGGGTGTCCCAACTTAGCCCATTATAAGCTCTCACGGTCAACGAAGGATATTCCTTCTACCGAGAAGACCCGATCAGTCTCGGAATCCCGGACTACAAGACATCTCGGCAGTAATAAAACAAGTCCAGCAAAGCCGCCCGATTGTGCCGACAAATCCTGATAGGAGCTGCACATATCTCGGTCTCAGGGCACATCCGGATAAGCTAAGCATACAGGAACCAACATAACCCAAGTTGCCAAGGGACGGTCCCGCACGGTGCTCTACTTTGGACCAACAATCGAAGGAGAACTGGCCCGGGGGGGTTAAAATAAAGATGACCCTTGAGTCTGCAGAACCCAAGGGAAAAAGGCTTAGGTGGCAAATGGTAAACCAATGTTGGGCCTTGCTGGAGGAGTCTTATTCAAAGCGAACTGTCAAGGGGGTCCCATAAATCACCCAACCGTGTAAGGAACGCAAAAATCAAGGAACATAACACCGGTATGACGGAAACTAGGGTGGCAAGAGTGGAACAAAACACCAGGCATAAGGCCGAGCCTTCCACCCTTTACCAAGTATATAGATGCATTAATTAAATAAGAGGTATTGTGATATCCCAACAAGTAAACAAGTTCCAACAAGGAACAACAAGTCCATGTTCCAACAAGGAACAAATTCCATCTTCACCTGCAACTAGCAACGCTATAAGAGGGGCTGAGCAAAGCGGTAACATAGCCAATCAACGGTTTGCTAGGACATGGATGGTTAGAGGCTGACATGGCAATATGGGTGGCATGATATAGCAAGTCGTAGGTATCGCAGCATAGGCATAGCAAAAGAACGAGCATCTAGCAAGCAAAGATAGAAGTGATTTCGAGGGTATGGTCATCTTGCCTGCAAGGTTCTCAGAGTTGTCGAAAGCTTGGTCCTCGAAAGCGTTCTTAACAGGTTCCTCGTTCACGTACTCGTCTCCCAGCTCTACCCAAAGCAAGAACACAAGCAAAGGGGACAAACATCAATCACGATGCAATGCACAACCAACATGATGCAAAACATGGCATGATATGCGAGATGTGATATGCAATGCATATGCGTGCTCCGGAAGGACAAAGATGAACAAGACATAATCTTGGCAAACCAAGTATGCCACTGGATAGGTGAGGTGATTTCGGTTGAAATCGATATAAAGATCACCGGAAACGGATGCACGGTTTGCAAATGACAAGCAAAACAAGAATGACAAGAAACTGCCATTAACAGCATGATGCTACTTAGCAAGCAACAAGAAATTAAGCTACTGCACCCAAACATATCAACAAAGCACATGACAGTAATCTACTCGAGATGCTTGACAAAAGATGAACACTGAGCTACGGCTAAATCACACCACAACAGGTTCAAACAAGCATGGCAAAAGTGCAAAAGATAACAGGTTCACAGACTTGGTGAAAATAACATGCCAGAAATCAACATCAGGATGACATGTTTAGAGCAATGAAACATCCTGCTAAAGGATCAGGACATAGCAAAGTAAGGCATGGCATGAATCTACTCAAAGCACCTAATAAAAGTCCCTTACTGACCATAGGCCAAAAAGGATCAGAAAATAATATAACACCCATGTCAATTAAGCAAGTTTCGTTACAGGTTTCAGACTTAGCAGAAAATTGGACATGTCAAAAACAGAAAACAAGTAGGCATGTTCGTGAGCTCGATGCACTCACTACAGAGCATAACATGATAAACTAAGCATACATACATCAAGAAGACATGGCATATAAGGTAGACATGGCAAGAACAACATCATAGCATGCAAGGATCAACTACACCAAGCTTGGCAAAATCGAATAACATGTAAACAATCTGCCAGTAACATTTTATAGCAAAAGTAGAGCTCGATTGACTCAAGCTATGGCACTCCATAAATACAAACAAAGGCATGGATGGATAGAGCAAATCCATATGCTCAAATCACTCTTACTGATCATGCTCAAAAGAGGCATAGATCTCTCTGAAACAACATGAACACATGGCATAAAAATAACAGCAGGCAGGGACTTTGTGAAATTACTAAGTCGCTGAAATCAGCAACATTAAGTACCCTAGTTTGCATGCTTGTGCTAGTCACCACAAAGACCAAAAAAATACATGGCATAATTCTCTGGAAAGATAGCATGGCATATTACAAAACAGATGTAGGACTTAACTTCATAGGGTGCACACATCAATCATGGCAAAAATGACAAAAGTGCATGTTCTGATACGAATCAGAAACTAACATCACATAGCTCTCTTCCAACAGCATTCCGGGCATCAATATGAACTCAAATGAAAATGATGCACTGATATTAAATGATTTACTCATCGAGGCGAACAATTTGACATATTATACGCACGAAACGGAGCTACGGATGCAGAGATATGGTGCGATGAACATGTGACGACAATGCAAAATATCCGGGACTTAGCCAAATTTGGAGAAGGGGAAAAGTCAACCGAGGCGGATCTGGATCGGGGCGCGGGACCCGAGGTGGAGGCGGACGGCGGCGGATCCGGGGCAGCGCGGCGCGGGTCTGGCGAGGCGCGCCGGCCGGAGAGCGCGGCGGCGCGGCGGAGGCGGCGGGCGCGGGCGACGGGCGCGGGCGGCGCGGGACGGCGAAGGGCGGTGCCGGAGCGGTGGCGGGGCGGCGAGCCGCGACGCGGCGGGGTCGGCTGGGCGGAGGACGGCGGGGCGGCGCCGGCGCCGGGCTGGAGCGGCGCGGGGCGAGGAGGCGAGGCGCCCGGCGGGCGGCGGCGCGGGCCCCGCGGGCCGGATCTGGGCCGCGCGGGCCCTGGCGGCGGGGCGCGGCGGAGGCGGCGGCGAGTGCCATGTGGCAGCGGCTGATTGGCCGCGGGCGGCGGCGGCGGCTTTGTTCGGCGCGGACCGGACACGTCCGGCGCGGCGGAGGGGAGCGGGCTAGGGTTAGGGTGGTTTGGACCCGGGATTTCTGTGACGCCCGGATAATTAGGCTACAGTAATCCCCCGTTAATGATGCCACGTCACCGTTATTACGGTTGCTAATCTCATGTTGATCCAAAACCGGTTCAAATTCACAATTCAAAAATTGAATTAAAAGCAAACATTAAAGGTTTTCAAACATTAAAACTAAAATGTTCGGGTTGTGTTAAATGATGCATAGGTAATTATGGCGGAGAAACCACACTTTTATGATATGACCAAAGCTTGTTCTGAATGCTGTCTTGGGAATATCTTCTTCACGAATGCGAATCTCATGATACCTCATACGAAGGTCAAGCTTGGAGAACACTTTAGCACCTTAAATTGCTCGAATAGCTCATTGATGTTGGGAAGTGGGTACTTGTTCTTGATTGTGTTCTTGTTCAGTGGACGGTAATCGACGCAAAGTCGGTCCGTGCCATCCTTCTTCCGGACAAAAAGAACACCACAACCCCAAGGAGAAGAACTCGGTCTGATCAGACCCAGACGCTCTTGTTTATCGAGTTGTTTCTTCAATTCTTTCAACTCATCTGGTCCAAGCTTGTAAGGACGCTTGCAAACGGGTTCTGTGCCAGGCTCAAGATCAATAACGAATTCAACTGGCCGGCGGGGAGGCATACCCGGAAGCTCTTCTGGAAAGACATCTTGGTACTCACAAACGACTGGAATTTGAGAGATAGCATCCAATTCACCATTCTCATTGAGAGAAAACAACCGAATGGTATCATCACGAGAGGCATAGATGATCACATCGTCAGAAGAGTGAGTCAAATGAATTTCCCTGGCAGCACAATCAAGCTGGGCCTTGTGCTTAGAAAGCCAGTCCATCCCGAGAATAAGATCAATATCAGAGTCACCAAGCACCATTGGTTTAGACAAGAATCTATAGTCACCCATCTTGATAGAAACATTCGGGATCATTGTGGTAGCCCTCATAGGCTTGCCCGAAGAAACAACCCCCATGGGTTTTTCCAACAATTCCGAAATGAAGTCATGCTTTGAAACAAATGATCTCGACATGAAACAATGCGATGCACCAGTATCAAATAAGACTTTTGCAGGAATATCATTAACAGGAAGGTTACCCATGATCACTTCAGAAGAATCCTCCGCTTGAGCTGCATTCAACATGTTCACCTTGGCATGCTTAGGATTATGCTTGACCACTGCATTGCTGGAAGATTTCACAGGAGGAGGAGGCGGAAGGCGCCTTTGGTTGAAGCACTTGTTCGCATAGTGACCCTTCTGCTGACATTTGTTACAAGTCACCTCTGAGAGCGGACGATGGTAAGGAGCATTTGGCCTTGGAGCTTGATTCTAAGACTTGTTCGGATAGCCAGGGTTGGGTGGGTGGGAAGATCCACGACCACCTGAGTTCTTCTGCTGATAAGGCTGACGGAACGGAGGAGGAGGAGGCAACCAGAACTTCTGTTGCTTAGCTGCCACAAGTAAGGAAGAAGAAGACTGAACTGCGTCTCTGACTCTCTTCTTAGATGCCTCACACTTGAGCTGAGCAGCTTCTTGTTTCAGCGCCATGTTGTAGAATTCATCATACTTTAACGGCACGAAAAGCACGAGAGCAAGTTGCAGATCTTCTCTAAGACCACGCCTGAATTGGTAGATCATACTCTTCTCATCAGGGATGTCTTGCCTCGCAAAACGAGAGAGCTTCTGGAACTGAGTGTTGTATTGATAGACAGACATGTTGCCTTTCTTGAGATTGCGGAATTCCTCACGCTTACTCTCGACAACACTTTCTGGAATGTGGTGAGCTTTGAAGTCACGGCGGAAATCATCCCAGGTAATCACACGACCTCCTCTGGAATCTTTGTATTGCTGGAACCACTCAGCAGCTTGATCCTTGAGTTGAAAAGAGGCAAACTTGACAAAGTCCTCAGGTCTGACATTGCTGCACTCGAAATGCTTGCTGATGTCCACGAGCCAATCATCGGCGTCTGTAGCCTCGACACAGTAGCTGAAGGTCTTTGGCTGATTAGCAAGGAACTGGTTGAGTGAAGCGAAGTGCGGCTGATTGTTGCCTTGGCCTTGATTCCCTTGATTACCTTGCCCTTGGTTGCGATCTTGCAAGAGCTGAATCAGAATCTGAGCGTTGGCATTTGTGGCAGTCATCAAGGCTTGCCATGCCTCCGGAGGCGGAGGTGGTGGCGGAGGGTTAGCCTGACTTCCTTCATTGCGTTCCGGATTCTGACGCGTTGGCGGAGCCATCCTGAAGAGGGTGACATCCATTAGCATCTTGAAAAAGATATATTCAAGCTGAATCAAAGGATCGAAATTGCAACATATAGTCTTCACAATAAACATTCGAACGAGAATGAACGAATGAATTCCAAAGTAAAGCATCACACTTCCATAAGCTGAGAAGCCACTAAGAACAAGGTATGGAATAAAATCAACAAGGTACAGATGTGGACAAATACTTGGTAAGGATTACCCAATCACAAACCAAATATCTGCGGAAGAAGTACTAGATCTACATGAATTCCCACTTATAAACTCCTGAAACTTTCTGGTTATGCAATCAGGTGTTGGGGATACAGGGGACACAAAATATATCACCCAAACTAACAATACCTAGATCCAGTTGTATCCATCCTTCAACACATAACCAAGAAACCTTCGGAAATCATCTACCTCAACCTTCGAAAAAGCATCCGTTATACAAGTCATGGCAATACTCCCGCACTCGCCTCAGTACTGGGCTATCAGGGTTATCTCACCAACAACTGTACAAAAGAGATTTCCGATGTCGGCGTACTAAACTCAGGTATTCCAGAACTGTAACGATAAAATTATGACGACAACACCTCGGAGCTCAACTCCCCGGGACACCTCCTCTAAAACCCCTGCTGACGGGAGGCAACCAAGACAATGTTGTCATCATAAAACCATCGGAACGATTCTAAGATACCCGCGTGATCCTAAAAAAAATTTAGTGAAATTTGAGAAGAGAAGAGTCAAAACTCTATGTCAGGATGCCTTACCAGAGCGATGAGGAGACTGGGAAGTAAAAAGAATTCCTAAACTCTCCGATATATAAATCCTAAATGACTCAAAACATTTTTTCTAGACACAACTCGGCCGCTAAAAACGATCAAACAGTGGGGGATCCTAAGGTCGGGGAAGGCTCTGATTACCAACTTGTAACGCCCTCGATGCGGCTATATCTCCCACGTGTCGAGGCACGACTTAGAGGCATAACCGCATTGAAAGCAATGTCGCAAGTGAGGTAATCTTCACACAACCCATGTAATACATAAGGGAAAGAGATACATAGTTGGCTTACAGTCGCCACTTCACACAATACATAAATAAACATTCATCATCCAGTTTACACTCAAGATCCGACTACGGAACCAAAATGAAAGAAGACTACCCCAAATGCTACACAGATCCCCGATCACCCCAACTGGGCTCCACTACTGATCATCTGGAAAAGACACATAGTAACGGCCACGTTCCTCGTCGAACTCCCAAGTGAGCTCGGTTGCGTCATCTGCACTAGCATCGTTGGAACCTGCAACTGTTGTGGTAGAATCTGTGAGTCACGGGGACTCAGCAATCTCACACCCGCGAGATCAAGACTATTTAAGCTTAAAGGTAGGATAGGGTTGTGAGGTGGAGCTGCAGCAAGCGACTAGCATATATGGTGGCTAACAACGCAAAAGAGAGCGAGAAGAGAAGCAAAGCACGGTCGTGAAGCTACAAGTGATCAAGAAGTGATCCTAGAACAACCTACGTCAAACATAACTCCAACACCGTGTTCACTTCCCGGACCCCGCCGAGAAGAGACCATCACGGTTACACACGCGGTTGATGTGTTTTAATTAAGGTCAACTTCGGGTTTTCTACAACCGGACATCAACAAATTCCCATCTGCCTCATAACCGCGGGCATGGCTTTCGAAAGATAATACCCTGCAGGGGTGTCCCAACTTAGCCCATTATAAGCTCTCACGGTCAACGAAGGATATTCCTTCTACCGGGAAGACCCGATCAGTCTCGGAATCCCGGACTACAAGACATCTCGGCAGTAATAAAACAAGTCCAGCAAAGCCGCCCGATTGTGCCGACAAATCCTGATAGGAGCTGCCCATATCTCGGTCTCAGGGCACATCCGGATAAGCTAAGCGTACAGGAACCAACATAACCCAAGTTGCCAAGGGACGGTCCCGCACGGTGCTCTACTTTGGACCAGCAATCGAAGGAGAACTGGCCCGGGGGTTAAAATAAAGATGACCCTTGAGTCTGCAGAACCCAAGGGAAAAAGGCTTAGGTGGCAAATGGTAAACCAATGTTGGGCCTTGCTGGAGGAGTCTTATTCAAAGCGAACTGTCAAGGGGGTCCCATAAATCACCCGACCGTGTAAGGAACGCAAAAATCAAGGAACATAACACCGGTATGACGGAAACTAGGGTGGCAAGAGTGGAACAAAACACCAGGCATAAGGCCGAGCCTTCCACCCTTTACCAAGTATATAGATGCATTAATTAAATAAGAGGTATTGTGATATCCCAACAAGTAAACAAGTTCCAACAAGGAACAACAAGTCCATGTTCCAACAAGGAACAAATTCCATCTTCACCTGCAACTAGCAACGCTATAAGAGGGGCTGAGCAAAGCGGTAACATAGCCAATCAACGGTTTGCTAGGACATGGATGGTTAGAGGCTGACATGGCAATATGGGTGGCATGATATAGCAAGTTGTAGGTATCGCAGCATAGGCATAGCAAAAGAACGAGCATCTAGCAAGCAAAGATAGAAGTGATTTCGAGGGTATGGTCATCTTGCCTGCAAGGTTCTCAGAGTTGTCGAAAGCTTGGTCCTCGAAAGCGTTCTCAACAGGTTCCTCGTTCACGTACTCGTCTCCCAGCTCTACCCAAAGCAAGAACACAAGCAAAGGGGACAAACATCAATCACGATGCAATGCACAACCAACATGATGCAAAACATGGCATGATATGCGAGATGTGATATGCAATGCATATGCGTGCTCCGGAAGGACAAAGATGAACAAGACATAATCTTGGCAAACCAAGTATGCCACTGGATAGGTGAGGTGATTTCGGTTGAAATCGATATAAAGATCACCGGAAACGGAAGCACGGTTTGCAAATGACAAGCAAAACAAGAATGACAAGAAACTGCCATTAACAGCATGATGCTACTTAGCAAGCAACAAGAAATTAAGCTACTGCACCCAAACATATCAACAAAGCATATGAAAGTAATCTACTCGAGATGCTTGACAAAAGATGAACACTGAGCTACGGCTAAATCACACCACAACAGGTTCAAACAAGCATGGCAAAAGTGCAAAAGATAACAGGTTCACAGACTTGGTGAAAATAACATGCCAGAAATCAACATCAGGATGACATGTTTAGAGCAATGAAACATCCTGCTACAGGATCAGGACATAGCAAAGTAAGGCATGGCATGAATCTACTCAAAGCACCTAATAAAAGTCCCTTACTGACCATAGGCCAAAAAGGATCAGAAAATAATATAACACCCATGTCAATTAAGCAAGTTTCGTTACAGGTTTCAGACTTAGCAGAAAACTGGACATGTCAAAAACAGATAACAATTAGGCATGTTCGTGAGCTCGATGCACTCACTACAGAGCATAACATGATAAACTAAGCATACATACATCAAGAATACATGGCATGGAAGCTAGACATGGTAAGAACAACATCATAGCATGCAAGGATCAACTACACCAAGCTTGGCAAAATCGAATAACATGTAAACAATCTGCCAGTAACATTTTATAGCAAAAGAAGAGCTCAATTGACTCAAGCTATGGCACTCCATAAATACAAACAAACGCATGGATGGATAGAGCAAATCCATATGCTCAAATAACTCTTAATGATCATGCTCAAAAGAGGCATAGATCTCTCTGAAACAACATGAACACATGGCATAAAAATAACAGCAGGCAGGGACTTAGTGAAATTACTAAGTCTCTGAAATCAGCAACATTAATTACCCTAGTTTGCATGCTTGTGCTAGTCACCACAAAGACCACAAAAATACATGGCATAATTCTCTGGAAAGATAGCATGGCATATTACAAAACACATGTAGGACTTAACTTCATAGGGTGCACACATCAATCATGGCAAAAATGACAAAAGTGCATGTTCTGATAAGAATCATAAACTAACATCACATAGCCCTCTTCCAACAGCATTTCGGGCATCAAGATGAACTCAAATGAAAATGATGCAATGATATGAAATGATGTACTCATTGGGGCGAACAATTTTACATATTATACGCACGAAACGGAGCTACGGATGCAGAGATATGGTGCGATGAACATGTGACGACAATGCAAAATATCCGGGACTCAGACAAATTTGGAGGAGGGGAAAAGTCAACCGAGGCGGATCTGGATCGGGGCGCGGGACCCGAGGTGGCGGCGCACGGCGGCGGATCTGGGGCGGCGTGGCGCGGGTCCGGTGAGGCGCGCCGGCCGGAGAGCGCGGCGGCGCGGCGAAGGCGGCGGGCGCGGGCGGCGCGGGACGGCGCAGGGCGGCGCCGGAGCGGTGGCGGGGCGGCGAGCCGCGACGCGGCGGGGTCGGCCGGGCGGAGGACGGCGGGGCGGCGCCGGCGCCGGGCTGGAGCGGCGCGGGGCGAGGAGGCGAGGCGCCCGGCGGGCGGCGGCGCGGGCCCCGCGGGCCGGATCTGGGCCGCACGGGCCCTGGCGGCGGGGCGCGGCGGAGGCGGCGGCGAGCGCCACATGGCAGCGGCTGATTGGCCGCGGGCGGCGGCGGCGGCTTTGTCCGGCGCGGACCGGACACGTCCGGCGCGGCGGAGGGGAGCGGGGCTAGGGTTAGGGTGGTTTGGACCCGGGATTCGGAGGGGGAGGTATATTTATAGGTAGAGGGGGCTAGCTCCAAATGGAGTGCGGTTTTCGGTCACGCGATCGTGATCGAACGGCGAAGGACATGGGAGTGACTTAGATGGGTTATTGGGCTGTAACACACACGAGGCCTTCACGGTTACCCGGTTAACCGTTGGAGTATCAAACGACCTCCGAATGACCCGAAACTTGACAGGCGGTCTACCGGTGCTATACCAAGGCCGCTTGACAAACCTCGGTCCATTCCGAGAAAGTTTAATAGCCGCACACGGAAAAAAAAGGTAAAAGGGGACGCCGGGGAGCATAGGAGCGCCGGATTGCAAAACGGACAACGGGGAAAATGCTCGGATTCATGAGACGAACACGTATGCAAATGCGATGCACATGATGACATGATATGAAAAACATGACATGAACAAAATGCAAAACAAAGGGAAACCCAACCACGGAGGAAATATTATATCACAATGCCGAAAATGGCAAGAGTTGGAGTTACAATTATGGCAAGTTACATCCGGGGTGTTACATGAGGCTTGTTAGTGCGGCCATTGTTCTTGGCTTTTCTTGGCCGAGGTGTCTGGCGAGCCATTCGTCTCGGATGTTATGCCTGAAAGCTGCTAAGGCTTCGGCGTCCGGACAGTCGACTATCTGATTCTTTTTAGTGAGGAATCTATTCCAGAACTGCCGAGCTGATTCTCCGGGCTGTTGAGTTATGTGACTAAGATCATCTGCATCCGGAGGGCGGACGTAGGTCCCTTGAAAATTTGCTCGGAAAGCATCCTCGAGCTCTTCCCAACTTCCAATTGTGTTTTCGGGAAGGCTTTTAAGCCAATGCCGGGCTGGCCCTTTAAGGTTGAGGGGTAAATATTTGATGGCGTGAAGATCATCTCCTCTGGCCATATGTATCTGGAGGATATAATCCTCGATCCAGACTCTAGGGTCTGTTGTTCCATCATATGCCTCTATGTTTACGGGTTTGAATCCCTCTGAAAATTCATAGTCCAGAACCTCATTGGTGAAACATAGTGGGTGCGCGGCGCCCCTGTATTTGGGTGTGCCAGATTCTAATGACGGCTTTATTGCATTGCTTACGAAAGCTTGCTTTCTCGGCCCATAAATGGACCTAACTGGGCCATGATGCGAATCCTTAAGTGGGTCGCATGCCGCTTTAAGTGCGGCGCCGCTTGCCGCTTTTTGGGGTCGTCTATCCGACCGTGTGGCTTTCTTATTTTTTGAATGTGAGGGCTCTAGGGCCTCTTCGTCAAATTCAGGCAGTAGCTTTCTTTTCGGATAGCTTTTAGTGCGGCGACCGTCGTCGTATGTATCTGCGGTGTTGATTACTTTACTCCATCTAATTCGGAGTGCATCTTCCACTGTTTTTAGCTTCCGCTTCTGCTTTTTCAGGCTGCGTGCAGTTGCAACGAGCCTCTTGTGGAGATTCTTTTGCTCCGTCGGTTTATCCGGCGTAATGTCGTCCGGAATGCCGTTTTCGCCAGGGGAGGGATGTTTGGTTTCTCTATCCGTGTTGCCCTATCCGGACGGTTGCTCTGAGGCCTGCTCGTCGTCTACTGACTCGTCCTGTTCTATGGCTGGGTTTAAATCGAGGCGGGGCTTGGGTCGGCGTTTACGCCGACGCTTTGATGTCTTTCCGGGGGGTCGATCTTCCGTTACATCCCCTTTTTCCTCGTTGTCACTTCTTTTAGGGGTATCCACCATGTACACATCATGAGATGAGGTGGCTGTCCAGTGCCCTATGGGCGTTGATTCATCGGTATCTCCTGCATCGTCATCCATGCTGTCGATGTCTGCGGAGTCGAAGTTGAGCACGTCGTTTAAATTGTCGACGGTAGCTACAAAGTGGGTGGTGGGTGGGCTTTGAATTTCTTCGTCGTCCGTATCCCATCCTTGCTGACCGTAATCCGGCCAGGGCTCTCCTGATAAAGAGAGAGACTTGAGAGAATTCAGGATATCGCTGAAAGGCGAGTGCTGAAAGATGTCCGCGGCGGTGAACTCCATTATCGGCGCCCAATCGGATTCGATTGGCAGGGGCGCGGGGGGTTCGGAGTCCGGAGAAGAGTCCGGATCCTCGGAGTCATGAGTCACGCGGCGTGCGGGGCTGGTGTTCGGCTCGATCGCCTTTGAGATCACAGCCCCCGAGGTGACGTCCAACCGCTCATCCTCGATCGGCGCTACGGGCTCCGAGTTAAGGGTCGGAACCGGTGCGTGTGCGGCCTCCAGGACACCGTTCAGAGGCAGAGCTAGATCATGCCCCTCGAGATAGTGCGGCGCGCTTGGCCGTGGCTCGAACCCGTCGAAGATCAAGTCTCCGCGGATATCAGCCGTGTAATTTAAGCTTCCAAACCTGACTTGATGGCCAAGGGCGTAGCTTTCGATCTGCTCCAGGTGGCCAAGCGAATTGGCTCGCAGAGCGAAGCCGCTGAAGACGAAGATCTGTCCGGGGAGAAAAGTCTCACCCTGGACCTCATCGTTGTTGATGATCAAAGGAGCCATCGGGCCTAAAGGCGACGACACAGAGGAACTCTCAATGAAAGCACCAATGTCGGTGTCAAAACCGGCGGATCTCGGGTAGGGGATCCCGAACTGTGCGTGTAGGTCGGATGGTAAAAGGAGACAAGGGACACGAAGTTTTACCAAGGTTCGGGCCCTCTCGATGGAGGTAAAACCCTACTCCTGCTTGATTAATATTGATGATATGGGTAGTACAAGAGTAGATCTACCACGAGATCAAGGAGGCTAAACCCTAGAAGCTAGCCTATGGTATGATTGTTGTGTATGGAGTTGATTGTCCTACGGACTACAACCCTCCGGTTTATATAGAAACCGGATAGGGTTAGGGTTACACATAGTCGGTTACGATGGTAGGAAAGTTCCATCCGGACACGGGACGAAGTCTTCAATCTTGTATCTTCATAGTCCAGGAGTCCGGCGAAGGTATAGTCCGGCTACCTGAACACCCCCTAATCCAGGACTCCCTCACGGACACTATTCTCTGTAACTAGATTGATGCTCGTGCCCTAAGGAGAGATGGAGATCTCGGTAAGGCGGGTTGGGGAAGAAGACGACCAAGTCGATGGCAAAGGGAGATGGATGGTGGTATCCTTATTCCATTATATGTCGGGTAGCAAGCGTAATCAAATTTGAATAGAATGGGATCCGATACCGGAGCTATCAGTTTACTGAGCATCCTAAACAAGCATGTTAGCGCTATCGATTACCACCATTACGGGATTGCTAAAACTCAGTAGACCGATACTTAACGAAGTCTCAGTCGATGCTATATTCGTTAGATCTTACGTGAGGATCTATGTAAAATTTTATTTTAAATATCTTTCTTCTTTTTATATGTTTTATCAACTTACTGGGACTTTGTTAAACCTGAGTCGATTGAAATCTAGTCACACTCTTACCAAATATCATTACAAAAGTGCAAACAAACAACTTCCAAAAAAAAGACTAAAATTAAACATAATGACATCTCCAACACGGACCATCAAACCACTTGCAAGCATTCGAACCGAGTAGTCTGGACGCAAAATTTTCCATCCAACGTAGTGCGCCATCGCTCGGCCTACGTGTTCGGCAATCTGTTTTCCTGCAAAATGGGAGCAAACTAGGGAGGGGCTTGCTGGAGTCTGGACCGCCGCCACATAGGACTCCGACACACCCGGCCCACTCAAATCCCCCTCTCTGCCCACTTGTCTTTCACTTTGTTTTAGTCAAAAAAAAAGTAAGGTCATATGGTTGGTTTATAGATTAGACTGACCTTCTCGCAACAGAGAGAGAGAGAGATTACACTGACCTCAAAGAAACCACAAGTGCTAAATGGAATACATATCTTCTGTGTCAATAAGACACATGTCAAGAAAATTATTGAAAGTGTATGAGAATCTCAGATTGAGAGATTCTAGGAGTCGCCCGGACAACGCCGATTTTCGTGTTTTGACCCTTTTGCTAAAGTTTAGCCGGATCTTACCCCATCCGAAAGTATTTCGGGATCTGACCCTTTTTGCTATCGCCGAGGACGCAGGAGATAGGAAACTTATCCACGTCAGCGCAGTGCTGGCCTACCGCCAAACAGGCTAGCGGTAGCCTGTGTACCCCTACCGCCGATGCGCTCGGTGGTAGGTGAGTACACACACTGTATCTAATACTTAGAAAGATTTAGCGGTAGGGTGTTCGTTCCTACCGCCAAGAGTCTTGGCGGTAGGCTGTTATACCCTACCGCCATCGACCCTGACGGTAGAAAAAAAGTCAGATTCCGAAATACATTCAGATGAAGGTCAAATCCAGCTAAACTTTAGCAAAAGGGTCACAACATCAAAATTGGTGCCCGGGCTGAACGGAACCGGCCTAGCAGTGCACCCAACTGTCACACAGAGATTTAACCCGATAACGCAGTGTACTAGCAAGTACCAGTGGTAAGCAAAATCAGTACGGGGCACATTGGTGCAAACTGCAGAGAACGACTCACGAGCGTATTGTATCTCCAACCAAATCGAACGGGGCACCTTGACGGAGACACCACCTAGTAGCAGCACATCGCCAATTCACGGTTGGAGACCACCGCCGGACAGAACAAAACCGGCTGCGACATGCATGACGTGCCCAAGCCCTGCCCTGAGCCCGCTCGTCACCTACAACGTCGGCCGCATGACCGTGCATGTTACGGGCGTTGACAAGCAACACGCTCGTGAGCATTATCTTTCACACGCCGTTAATTAGAATATCGGCACGCGAGGGATTTTATACATTATTGTCGGAATGTTGCTGGTGAGACTGGGGTCCGGCCGTCCGGTGAAGCAACACGATGCGGCCCGATCGTCCCCGGATCGGAATCGGATGTGGACACGTCACGGAACCACCCTCGGAGAAGCAGAGACGTGTGGACCCGGGCGGACCACGGGGTCGATGACCGGAGTAGTTTCGAGTTCGGCCGGGGTTCGGAGCGCCGGTATCGGCACAGTCCCGGACAGCCGGAGGCGCGTCCCGTTGCGAACTTGCAAGGCCGTTGGCGGCCACAATACGTGAATAATTTTTCGTGGAGAGTTCGCATCGGAGTGCAGGCACAGTTATTGAGGCGGTTAAAGGTGTTTTTCTCTCGGGTTGGACTGCCCAAGACGACCACGCAATTGCCACGTGCCAGCTACCTCCTCCGCTCCTATTAAAGGCGGGGCAGCCTACCACGCCCGCTCTCGCTCAAATCATAATCGCGGACCTGCAGCGATCGACAACCAGAGCCAGAGCCGCAGCAACAATAAAGAAAGAAGAAGAAGAAGAAGAAGCGAGAAGCTTCGATCCATCGGTCAATCGAGTTTTCGTTGGGGCCATGGCGGGATCGCGGCGAGGGGGCGACGAGGAGGCGTGCCGCGTCGGGCTCCTGGACGGGCACGGCGGCGCCAAGAAGGATGACTGGCAGGTGGTGGCCGGCGGCGAGGAATCAAGCAAGCTCGGGAGGCGGGTGGTGGAGGAGTCGAAGAAGCTGTGGGTGATCGTGGCGCCGGCCATGTTCAGCCGCATCGTCACCTTCAGCATGAACGTCATCACGCAGGCCTTCGCCGGCCACCTCGGCGACCTCGAGCTCGCCGCCATCTCCATCGCCAACACCGTCGTCGTCGGCTTCAGCTTCGGCCTCATGGTACGTCTCCCGTTCTAATTCATTCATTCGTTTCCCTGCTGCTCTGTTTCGAATCGTCGCCGTCGTACTCCTTCTCGGTCTATCTTTGGGGGCCGGCGTCCCAATATGGGTAGGATTTCTGCTGCTCCTCCAGCGTAGCAGATCGAATTGCAACTCAAATTCACCACTTCCCATCCCAATAAAAGAAAAGGCTGGTCTGTATATCGTGAAAACAGTTTATCATCACCGATATATGGAAAGAAAATAACATTTTGCCACTATTTAATTATTTACCAATTTTAGCACTATGGGTTGCCATGCTAGTCCACGTTGCTCTTCACATCGGTGTGGCAAGGAAGGAACGTGAGCTGAAGCTAGCGAGCACCTCTGCTGCCCACTCGATGCTTGCGGTGCATGCAGTACGTGTTTTTTGTCCTGCCCTTGTCACTGACACATGGGCCCGGGCACCACGACGAGCGTCAGGACTGACGTACCCCTACTAGGTTTCTCTTTCCCTTTTCATTTTATGTAGAAAAATAGTAGTAATAAGAAACGAACAAGCATTGGGATTCCCTCGCCGTGGTTTGGATTTAGTGGGCGGAGGCCTACTACGGGCGCCTCCCCTATTTCGCATTAGAACGAACGTCCCGCCGATTTGTTTAGCAAGCAGCTCTGTCGAATCCGCACTAAATGCTGCAAGCCCCTACTGGCAGGCACCCATTGACTTGGCTAGATGCAGATTTAATTTGTTGGCAGAGTATCTCAGCATCTCTTACACCAGGCCAGCCCATGAAACAAAGACTTGCAACGACTTGTGGGGAGCATTTTTTAAACGCACAAACGAGATGGGGAGGTGTCATTCTCCATTGTCCACTCTCAGTTTGATTCCGAAAGCAGCTCGAGCCATCGAGAGAGAGAGGTAGAGGAGATAGATGCGAGGGAGAAGGCACCGGACGGAGCTCTCGATCGGTCCCGTGGTCGAGACTGAAAGGACGGACCTCCAGATTCTTAGCCTAGCTTTCTACCTTGTCGGCACCCTCCGGATAGGGACAGATCCCGCCGCTCTCCACTCGTCGAGATTGGTTTTTATGCACTGCATGAGACCTTTCTGGGAGAGACCATGTCGATGCATGTGGTGTCGGTTGATCCTTCCGATAAATTGTTTTTTAGATTTAGGGCAGATATATAAATTGTGTTTTAGATTTAAGGGTACTATCTGTTTATTTTTGGAAATGTAACCAGTGCCAGATTCTTCTAAAAGAAGAAGGACGTGACTAACGAAGTCTCAGTCAAGCACATATAAAAAGGATGAAAGAAAAAATTAAAATAAAATTTTTACACGGATCTCAACATAAGATCTAACAAATATGGCATCGACTAAGACTTCGTTAAGTCTCGGTCGACTGAGATTTAGCGATCTCGAAAAGGAAAAATTGCTTCTCTATAAGAAACTGACATGCTATTCTGAAGAAGTTGGCATCACTCTATAACCAAAAAACTGCCATCAAAATAGTTCGCAAATGCCAAGCCATCCTAGTGAACGTTCGTTGGGTACTGGGGTTCTTATTTTTAGTTTTTCAATTTGCTGAACTTTGACACTAACTCGTCGCGACGTACGTGCAGCTCGGCATGGCGAGCGCGCTGGAGACGCTGTGCGGGCAGGCGTTCGGCGCCAAGAAGTACCACATGATGGGCGTCTACATGCAGCGCTCCTGGATCGTGCTGCTGGGCTGCGCGGTGCTGCTCCTCCCCATGTACTTCTTCGCCGAGGACGTGCTGCTGCTGACGGGGCAGTCGCCGGAGCTGTCGGCGATGGCCGGCAGGGTCTCCGTCTGGTTCATCCCGCTGCACTTCTCCTTCGCCCTGCTCTTCCCGCTGCAGCGGTTCCTGCAGTGCCAGATGAAGAACTTCGTCAGCGCCGCCGCCTCCGGGGTGGCGCTCTGCGTCCACCTCCTCGTCAGCTGGCTCTTCATCACCCGGTTCCAGTTCGGGCTCGTCGGCATCGCGCTCACCCTCAACTTCTCCTGGTGGGCCACCTTCGCCATGCTCTTCGGCTACGTCGCCTGCGGCGGCTGCCCGGACACGTGGCACGGCTTCTCCGTCGAGGCGTTCGCCGACATTTGGGAGTTCGTCAAGCTCTCCGCCGCGTCAGGCGTCATGCTATGGTACGTGCTTCTGCCGATCTACTTTCTTTAGTAGACTTGTACTGATCTACTGACATACTACTACTGTATGCTGCTTGCATGTGTTTTTTTTTTCTGATTGATTCCCGCTCGTACAATGTGAAGAAAGTCAAATCATCGGGCATCAGATCTCAGACGCATATTATTTACTTTGATAACGACACGGTCAATACGAATAACATTTCATCCATGTGGGACTGACAATTTTTTTGTTTCTTGTGCAGCTTGGAGAACTGGTACTACAGGGTACTCATCTTGCTGACAGGCAACCTGAAGGACGCGGCTATTGCAGTGGATGCGCTCTCCATCTGGTAACACTATTCCTCCATCGTGTTAGCACTTAGCACTAGTTTTCAGTCCCTGGAAGTATTGGCCGAATATCTATAATAACTTGTACTCCCTCTGTTCCTAAATATAAGTCTTTTTAGAGATCTCAATTTGAACTATATACGAATGTATATAGATGTGTAGATGTAGTTTAGAGTGTAGATTCACTCATTTTGCTCCGCATGTAGTTCATATTGAAATCTCTAAAAAGACTTATATTTAGGAACGCATGGGAGTACTTGGTAGTCAACAAGGTTTGCTCGATGGTGATTCTGACAAAGCAAATATTTTCCTTTTGTTTGCTGTGGACAGCATGACCATCAACGCATGGGAGATGATGATTCCCTTGGCGTTCTTCGCTGGCACCGGGTACGCTTCACTGTCCTGCTATGCAATTTTCGTGCACCACATGACAATAGAGTGCAGCATGCTGATTTGAGTACGTGGGTGGTGTGCTTTGCGTTGCAGAGTGCGGGTGGCGAACGAGCTCGGCGCTGGGAACGGGAAGGGGGCTCGGTTCGCGACGATCGTGTCGTCCTTGACGTCGCTGGTGATCGGGCTCTTCTTCTGGGTGCTCATCATGGGCCTCCACGACAAGCTGGCGCTCATCTTCACCTCCAGCGCCGTGGTGCTGGACGCCGTCAACAACCTCGCCATCCTGCTGGCCTTCACCATCCTGCTCAACAGCATCCAGCCCGTGCTCTCAGGTACCCTGCCCAGGCCCAGCTCGACCTCTTCTATCATTTCGGCCCCCAATCTTTCTGTTATGGGCCCTTTCCAACCCACGGGCTGAATTCATTCATCATGGTCGTGATCTCCTGCAGGTGTGGCTGTTGGGTCTGGCTGGCAGTCCGCGGTGGCCTACGTCAACATCGGCAGCTACTACCTCATCGGCGTCCCCATGGGCGTCCTCCTCGGCTGGCTCTTCAACCTTGGCGTCCTGGTACGTGCTGCTATTGTAGTACATCTCTCTCATCTTGGTTGTTGCCGTGGTTGCTTCTACGCTTCGGTCTCGGCGCCGCACTGACGACTTTTTTGTGCGAAATCTTTTGCAGGGGATCTGGGCGGGGATGATCGGCGGAACCGCCGTCCAGACGCTGATCCTGGCCATCATGACCATTCGCTGCGACTGGGAAAAGGAGGTGAGTGAGCGAGCCTGCTGAAAATTGAGGATCTTTGCGTGTACTAACTGGGTGGTAGTAGTGCCGACTGCTGATGTGTTTTTTGACCTGGATGCCACTGGCAGGCCATGGTCGCGAGCACACGGATGGACACGTGGTCCGAGGTCCGGTGACCGGAGAGCTACGAGAGCAAGTTCCCTCTAAGGTACAGGCATCGCTCCGGCCGGCCGGCCGTGTACGCGCGCGTGGAAACCATTACTTCTGCACGCAGCTCGGCGGGCTCGTAGTCAGATTTGTACGGTGGATTGAGGGGAAAAGATGGCTGCGGTGTTGCATACTACAGACATCGACACTCTTGCATGGGAGAGGAGGCATAGCACAGTTTTGTAGTACTATTCTTTTGATGTTGTGGTGTATACATTCTTTGCTGTTCGTATCCAAGCAATACAAGTTCGGCCATTTGGAATGAAGTTTGGCGAAATTTTTTCACTTGCTTTTTTCTTTTCTTCTTGTGGCCTTTTTTTTTACAACTCCTCGATGTTGATTTCTCTATCTCAAGATATAAAAACAAAACAGGAAAAAGAAATGGGCTGCTCGTTGTTTTCATCAATTTCTCCTGAAGAGAATATCACATGAAAACCAAGTTTCGGTGAAAGGAAACGTCACTATTTGCTGATCTTTTTTACTCCATGCCATAATGTGTTTGAACTTAAATTTTGCATGGCAATACAACATCACCCTCTTAATATCCAGTATTTTTTTTTCCAGTTTTTTTGGAAACTTCCAAACATAGTTTTTTCGAATTTTTCTTTGAAACTTGTTCCCATTGTCCTGCAGAGCCGATAACATGTTTATGTGTGTTAGTCCTCTGACAGTCCTACGACATACCAAGAATGATCACCTTCAGACTTGCCGGGGCGTGTGAGATTTGTACTCCCTCAGTTCCTTTATGTAATTTGTATTATTTTGGACACGGTGATCAAGGCACACAATTATAGAGATGTTAGGACAAAACTACCCTCCGCAGATTTGTTAGTTTGTGGCAAGTAAATCAGTGAGTCAAGGAAAGTAAGAGATACAAGGAAAGTAAGAGATACATGCAATGGCGATAGAGATAGTTTCCTTCTTTTGATACAAAGAGAGATACAGAAAATTAGGAGAGAGATACTTTCCTCTTTCTAGAGGCATAAAAAGGGAATTACGAGGATTTAGAAAAAATGCACCTTACATTATGAAATTTTATCAAAAAACAAATACACCTTATATAAAGAAACGGAGGAAGTATTTATGAACGGGGTAAAGCACGAAACGGCGACAAATTAACACGCCGGATGGCAATAATTACTCCATTTCCCCATACACTATGCATTAGTCGCGCACATGAATCGAGGGGGCGATTGATTAATTACCGTATGTATCAAGGTGCTTGATCACTTTTCTGATAAGACGTGACTATGACGAGGCCCTGGCCCATGTCCGCACGTTATGTTGACAGTCGAAACGGAGGCACCTTGCAACCTGGTGGGCTAATGGATGGGGTCGGCCTGTGATACCAGAGCCGGGCCGGGCCATCACTACGCCGCATGACCGCGCATTAAGGAATGACCTCACGGGAAAGATTTCTGCCATCTGGATCAGCACGGAAATGATGAGGTGCTTGGTGGAAACCGAGGTGGGCATGAAGCTCCTCGGATGCAATCCAGCAAATCAAGGAATTTGACACATGAAGATTCGTTATATTAGTTTTCAAGACCGACCTCGTAAAAAAAAGTTTTCAGGACCGACAATCTAAAAAGAAGATTTGCTCATAAGAACCGAGGTGCGTTCAACTTAAAGACCAGTCCGGGGGCTATTGATGATGTCCGGAGTATCTTAAAAGATATGGTCTGGTTACCGCATTAGAGCATGGTTAATGGTATCAGTTTGTCTAATTCATATCTAGATGTTTTTTAAGAATGTCACATCTAAATTTCTACAAGTATATAATGTAGCAACAAGAAATAAAAAAACTAGGATAAAAAAAATAGACCACAGACAGAGTGGACATCAGTTTAGATATGACATAACTATGTAACATCTAGATGTGTCCTAGACAGACCCTAATGGTATAACCAACTGCTAGCTATATCCCGTAAAAAACTTTTGGCTATATGGTCTTGCCACATCATCTATAGTCAACCTTACAGTCAGTAAGTATAATATTTACATATAAATATGTATCACTTTTTTGCTACATGGCCCACCTCACTCTCACAACATGCCTAGGAGCGTGTGTTGCAGCCGGCTGTTAATTAGTAGCCCGCTTCCCTTCTCTCTTGTCCTATCTCTTCTCCAACTCATTTAAAATATAATATTTAAAAGCTTACAATCCGCCTACATCATCCTATTATACTTGCTCTTTTTTTTTGAGGGAAGGCCATCATGGCTAGCTTTATTACAAATCAAAAGGAATTACATCGTCCACAAGTTTTGAGACAAGATGAGCCGGAGCCTCATCTGTCCAACTGCTCGATAACTTATTACAAAAACTATGACATCATCCTATTATACTTGCTCTTAGAACAACTGGATTTTGCTTAGGCTGGTCATAATGGGGTGGAACTTAGGAGTAACATCACATATTTCAATACAACGTTGCTTATGTGGCACATATTTAATGAAGAGTGAGGTGCTTGTGGTAACTAGCTAAGTTACCGGAACATCACACACTTCAAGAAACAATGAGTCTATAAACCAATAAATGCATCGTTGCATGACACTACCTATATGTTCCTACCCACTGTGGAGATAGTAATATAGTCTAGATAAGTGTGTATGTTACTACCTTATGTTCCTACCCATTGTGACCAGCCTTAGGGAGTGTTATTAGTGTAAGCGTTGTTGACAATCAGAGAACTGCAGTCAAGGGCCACCAGGTAACATAGGAAGTAATTAACTCCTTGCCATAAGTCGCACAAGTAAACGCGGTAATTTCTGTAGCAGAACTAATTGCACAATTAATTCATGACGATGTACTCCAAAGAGAGAACTTCTGTCTACGGCAGCAGGTGCATCAATCCAAGGAGATCTTCTTCCTCCAAACAGAGAAAGAAACAAGGAGATCGCAAGCCATGGAGGTCTATAAAATTTCTACTCCGTATTTGCATAAGGAACTCAGAAGATTACACACAAGGACGAACGAAGAGGTCAAACCCGGTTTAACGCGTCAACGTCGGAGCTCTCTTTCTTCTCGTCCCCGCCGGACCCCGACCCGCTCGGGTTTTCAACCGGCGCACCGGCCACGGGATGAATGCGTTTGCTGCCGCCGTGCTCCTCCCCGGCGTCCGAGTCCCCGCGGCTGTGCCGCTGCCATGACATGGACCGCAGGAACGAGGTCAGCCACCCCGGTGTCCTCTGATCCGCGGTGTCTGGGTACTCTGCGGCGAGGCTGGCCGCCCGCCGGTGCCTACGGACGGCGGCGAGCTCCTTCATGACGTGCTCCGGCAGCCTCAGAGTGTGCCGGTCCGGCGCGTCCATGGCCGACTGCGTCCTGCGGTAGTGGTTGTACTCCGCGCCCGTGAACTCGTGCCTCCATACCGTGCTGAAACTGGTGAGAGATTCAGCCGTGAAAGAGACCACCGAGCACTCCTCGTCGAGCTCCTCCGGCTCCTCCTGCACGGCCGTGTCCGTCAGGTAGCCGCGGCTCTCGGCGGCCGCCGGGAGAGCAGGGGGCTCGGTGAGGTCGGCCCGGCAGAGCGGGCAGGTGACCGCGCCGGCGAGCCACGGGTCGATGCACTCCGGGTGGAAGACGTGGCAGCACGCCGGGAGGACCCGGAGCTCGTCGCGGTCCTCGAACTCGGTGAGGCAGACGGCGCACTCGAGCGGGCCCGACTTGTTGGTCGCCATGCGCGTCTTCACGTCGCTGTAGACGGCCGTCGGGAAGGCCTCCACGACCTCCTTGTCGAGGCCGCGGGGGCGGCAGCGATCTGAGTGGGCGGCGGCATCGACGGGCTGATCAGGGGCCGTGCTACGGAGCGGCCGGCGAGGGACGGGGTGCCCGCCGGTGCAGCGGTTGATGTAGATCGAAAACAGCGTGAGGACGACGAAGGCCGCGATGAGGACGACGAGCACGACGACGGTGGTGGGCGAGAACCCGCCGGCGGTTCTGGACGAACGGGTGTGGCCCGTGCTGTTGGCCTGTTGAGCCAGGGACGGGAGCGCGGTCGATAGGAGCAGAAGGAAGAAGAGGAGCGGTGTGATCTGGCCGCGAGCCATTGCCGTCTCTTGGCAGGAGCCAACCGCCGGCGGCCTGACAGATTTATCGTGGCGCCGGCGAGAAAGAAAAAGGAAAGAAAAGGAGGCAGGTTTTGATGGCACGGGAAGTGTTTGATTACGCCGGACGAAAAAGTGTAACGTAAGATCGAGATAGGGATGTACGTAGCGAATGTTTGTGCGGGACCACTAATCAGAGACTGGGGTAAACACGACGTGGTCATGTGGGACGGGGACATGTAGCTCGCCGGTGAGAAGTCGAAGAAGAGAGGGCGGTGCGGCTGACCGAGCTTCTCATTGGCTGCTGACATGTTCGTCAGCCCAGGCAAATTACCTTATATAAAAAGATGAATTATTGGTCTCTCATTTCTCTAGCTTTTGTCTGGCGCGTACTAATCCTGTGGAGGATATCGAGTGCCGGGTTATTTAAATTTCAATTTGTAACCGTCTCATCTCATGCCTTTCTTCATGGCTGCATTTGGTCAGAGTCTTTGTGCACATATACGTCCCTTGTTTAAAGTTCTTTTTTGAGGGGGCCTTGTTTACAGATTCAAAGCCAAATTCTAACAATAGATAATTAGGCCAGACTAGTCCTGGCCATCTCAGGCCCGGCCCCGTCGGCCCACCCAGGGCTTAGGCCCGACGGGCTTGCCCATGGGCCAGGCTTGGACCTGAGTTTTGAGCCCACCAGCGGGCCTGGACGGGCGTGGGCTTGGCATATTGGCATTTTAAGGAAGCGGCCCGACCCACGGCCCTAAGCCCTAAGGGCTTTTCAGGGCTTTTTACCAGATGGGCCGGGCTTGGGCTTGAAAAGTAGGCCCGATGGTAGGGCCTGGGAGGGCCTGGGCCTCAGTTTTCTGCCGTGGGCTTTTTCAGGCCCGGCCCATGGCCAGATATAGGCCAGACCTTTTAAAAGGAGAGTTTTGTTACTACTTATTATTCTACTCCAGGGTGCGGCGTAAGCAAAAATATGCTCGGGCGGTGCGGGTTCACATCACCTGCCATTGTTGATCACAGAAATGCCAGCAAGAACGAGTCTTTGCTCCGGTTCAGTCCAAGAGCGCAGGTTAAAGACACCGACGCTGTGTATCGTGAATGTTTTTTCAAGGCGAATTAAAGGGTCCGGCCGAAGGATACCAAAAGCAGCGATTGGACGGCACCAGCACCACTATCCGGTGTGGCTCGGACTATCTTGGGTCAGACCACTTTCCGACCTGCCGGCCACCCGGTTCACGTACGCGCCACGCCTAGCACATCATACCCCCAAGCTGACGTGCTAGTGATAATAATGAACATAATACGAACGCAAGTTGGGATGGTTTTTCTGGTTTATAAACACTAACGATGTCGAATCCTTGATTAATGTTCAGCGTAAATTTGGCGAGCCAAGATATATCTCCTCGGCGTTGGTACATTTTAGCGTTCTAGCAGCATATTGTTGTTGATCGACAAGGTAGTCACACACAGTTTAGATTGTCCAAATCTTGCAACAATCAACCATTAAATGGGCAGTATCCTGCATGGATTTGCTTTGACCTTGCTGAATTATGCAGTAGGAACTCAAATCTAAAACCGTAAACCAAAATAACATCTTCAATTTTCCCACATGCTGCACAACTAAGAAGTTCCGGCATCTTCATTCGAGTAATAACATCACGTTAATGCGATGAAGTGATGTATCGCGGCGTGTGGAATCGCGAGCAAACGTGCGCTTGTGATCCACGTGGGCCGGCCCATTTCTTCGTTTCTGCACCCCTCATGGGTTTTCTGATTTTTTTCCTTTGTTTGTTTAATTTGTGTTTTGCGCCGAACTGAATGCAAAACCGTGATTGTTTAGGCCATGTTTGGTTCCAATAAGTCACCTGATTTATAAGTCAGGTGACTTAAAATCAGTGACTTATAAGTCACGCCTGTTGGTTGTCACCTGACTTATAAGTCACCTGACCACACCTTCTCACCTTGTTTTTTTATGTAAAGGTGGTGGGACCCATGTAAAAGAGGGTGACTTATAAGTTTTAAGTTGGGGTGGAGCAACTTATGACTTATAAGTTGGGGTGACTTATTAGTTGGGTCTGTTTGGCAAAATAAGTCACTTTTTTCACTTTTCGACTTATAAGTTGGTGACTTATTTGGAACCAAACAGACCCTTACACTCATGGACTCATTATCGCATGCTCTATTTGTCAAGCTCTCCGTCACACTATGCACTATATAGGTAGCACGTCGCAAGGCCATCCATGAGGAGATCTTTCAAAGCCCCCAATCTATTAATTGTTTCATCAACAGGTTCATCAAGGAGCAAGATATGATAAAAGAGACCCCGCCAGTTTCTATTCAGGGCCATCCATCTATACCCGTTGGCACAAATCAGCGGCCAAAAGCACCACCGTTGGGCTATGCCAAAATTCATGTTGATGCAGGATTCTAAAAAGGAATTGGGGGTTCAGCTGCGGCCGTTTGCAGGGACATAGATGGAACCTTCCGAGGGAGCTCGGCGCTGGATATAGGTGGAGTTGATAACCCATCGATCTTGGAGGCCATTGGATGCATGGAGGCCCTACCCCTAGCAGAGGATCTCAACCTTCACCAGTTTGTGGTTGCTTCGGATGCTAAGCAGGTCATAGGCCATATCTGTAAAGCTAACCGTGGTAGTAATGGAGCCATTATCATCGAGATTAAACTTCAAGCTTCGCGTTTTAGTTGTGATTTTACTTTTGAAAGTCGTGCTGTCAATGTTGAAGCACATAGTTTCGATTTGTCTTTAGGTCTAGGATGTCATGTTTGGTTTGGCTAATCCCACGCCCAGAACTGCATCCCACATTCTATGGGCTTCGGTGAATAAAGCTTGGTTTACCCCTAAAAAAATATAATAGGTCGGTTTCTTCCCGATTTTAGCTATTTTTTCATTTCATTTATCCTTTTTGTTTTATTTGTATATTTTTATTTGTTAATGCAATTTCATTTCTTTTAGATTTTATATGTTCACTAATATTTTTTCCAACATTAGAGTTGTTTTTTTAAAAATCCTTGATATTTATTTCAGACTTGCCAATATACTTTGTAAACTTACAAATACTTTCGAACTCACATTTTTACAAATATTTATGAACATTTTCTATAATCCTAGAATATTACTGAAACTTCTTGAACAGTCTAATAAAAATTTCGAACATTTATTAGAATATGTGAATATCTTTCAAGACTCAAGAACATTTTTAAAAATTTCAAAAATTATGATTTATTTTAAATATGAATATTTTTTAAAATACGTGCTATTCTAGTGTAATATATAACTTATTTAAAATACAAAAGAGACGAGCTGGGTTGGCTCGTAAGAGGCCTCGTGGGCGCCACATCATAGCCGGAAAAAATCCTTAGAACGACAAAAGAACGCCTTTTTGTTATTACTGGGCAATGGCTCGGCCCATTGTCGAGCGTTGCGCTCGGTTCCTCTACGATTTTGTGGTAGGATCCTACCCCCCCCCCCACCCCCCCCCCCCCACACACACACAAAATGGCGACGATCTTCACGGCAACCCGCTAAGATGCACGCAAGCGACTGAGCAAGTCGGTCACACAGAGTGGGTGGAGCGGATCATGTGCGGCCAAGTGACCAATCTGATCGCTCGCGAGGGCAGGGACGCTGCTTGGCGCTAATAGCACGGCCGGACGTGGCAATGCGAGCAGCCGCCGTACCCAACGGCGTGAAGACCAAAGTGTCGTGATGCAGCCGATCAGGGTGGAGGTGAGGTTGCCGTAGGACACCTGCTCAGATCAAGGCGGCGATGGCTGCAGTACGACATGCGTACGGATGCTCGGATGACGGTCGTTCCGGACGGCCGCGTGTCGCCCGAGGCCGCCTAGTCGGAGAAGAGGATGGTGTAGTCCATGCCGAAGTCGAAGTAGAGACGCGTGAGAGTCGACGAACGACGGGTGACGCAAACCCAAAAAAAGAAATATTGATCAAACGACCAACAAATTGTTAGCCCCTAAAAAAGGTGGAAAATAATTACAGACGCACCCCCTAGGTTTTAATGACCGACTCACCCAACTGTTTTATGACATTCCCACCTTTTAAATATTTCATTTATTTTTCTATTTTATTTTTAAATGTACAATATTTTTTTCCGATTTGCAAACATATGTGAATTTAGAGTACAATGATTGATATGATTGTCTTAGCTTAAACCTTGCATGTAATTTACAGATGACAATAAAACATGTATACAATGGGTTATCTCTCATTCTTATTTGAGATAACTAGCTATCCTAAACTCATGGCGACACATATTGGGCTAAGGGATAATCTCTTAAATAAGGGAAGAAAATAGGCATGACAGTTTTTCCCATGGGTATGGGTACCCGCGGGCAGGGGCGGGCCCAGATCAATTCATGGGTATTCAAGTGAATACCCATTGTTATTATGTATATAGAGAGTTTGTATCATGTACTGTATGAAAACAAAGAGGTTCACAGGTCGAATACGCTTTTACCCCATGGATTAGCCAGCCCACCTGCTCCTGTTTCTCCCCCGTCCCGCTGCAACATGGCCTAATGGCCCAATTCTCCTTCCGGCCTGTCCCAGCCCAACTCGAAATTCCTGTAGTGGACGTGGGGGCAATCGCACGAAGCCGTGATCGATCTAGATCTAGCGCCTCCTCCCAATTCTCATCGCCAGAAAGCACGCTGCGCAGCCGCACGGCGGCAGGGTCATCGGGCGCGGCGCCAGGCCGGCACCTGACAACGCCGCGCATGCAGGATGGGTGCAGATTGAGTCATGGGTCAAGGCACCGAGCTCGTTCGTCAGTGGACACATCGATATTTTTCAGATATGTTTTCTAATTTTTCTCTATGGGAACGGCCTTTTCAGTTAATTCTTAGATGGATGTATGTGATTCATTTTTACGGGGGTGCTTCAGATTTAGAGTAATCACTACTTCCATATGTTGAACAATTTCAAGTTATGATCTCAGATTAAAAAATATCAAGTTATGATCAATTATATGATTCTGTGATACTATTCCCCTATTTTATGTCTTTTATACCCTATACAGGTCTATAAAATAGTGCTACAATCATTTATACATGCCAAAATAAACAAGAGGTTGTAAAAAATTTGCAAGCCATCTAAAATTTGAATACACACTCTTAAAATCCTAGGCCCGCCCTGCCCACGGGTACCCTATCCGAAAACAACGGGCATGAGCAAGACTTGGAGAGATTTTGTACCCACAGATAATGTGTATCCATACTCGCAAAATATATGCGTAGGGCATGGGTATGAACTTATGCCCATGGGTAACCCAATGGATACCCAGAAAATGATAAAAAAATTAAAATAGTTCCTATGACATGTGGGTCAACATACAACTCCTATCACTACTAGGGAAAACCTTATACACAGAATGTTACCAGTAGCGCTTGTTAAAATGAGGCGCTACTGCTACTTAGCAGTAGCGCGTCTGGTAGAACGGCGCTACTGCTACCCGCTTAGCAGTAGCGCGGCATGAAAAGAACGCGCTACTACTATAATTGCCACACCGTTCCCGACGTGCTAGGTATAGTAGTAGCGCCCTTCTACGGACAAGCTACTACTACGAATTTTAGCAGCAGCGCGTTTTGCCTCCCAACGCTACTGTTAAAACTATTTTCACCTAACCCCCCGCGCGGCCTGATTCCCTCTCCTCTGTTTCCTCCCCCAATTCTCCTCTACTATTCCTCGCCGCCTCCGCCTCGTCGCCGTCTCCCCGACCCCGCCTCGCCTTCGCCTCGCCGCCGTCTCCCCCGACCCCGCCTCGCCGCGCCTCGGTGCCGCCGTCTCCCCCGACCCCATCTCTCTCCCCGCCTCTGTAAGCACTCTCCCATTCCGATCCCTCTTCTCTGCTTAGTATGAACCCTAGCTATTTAGTGCTAGTTAGTATGAACCCTAGGCTATTTTTAGTGCTAGTTAGTTAATTACTTATATGGTAATTAGGGCAGTAGTTCCTAGGTACTAATTACTCCCTCCTTCCCATTTTGTTAGGCGTATTAGCTTTTGCATACAATCCCAATATATAAGGCGCATGCATCCGATTTTCTCTCTCCAGTAGTTAATGAGGATTGCTAATATCCTGGATATGGTCACTAAGAGATCCTGCATGCCTCCCTGCTTTTTTTTGGGTCGTGGATGCTTCCCTCCATGATGCCTTAACTAACGATAACTGATGCGCTAATTTCCGTGCTAAAACTAATACGCCTAACAATATGGGAAGGAGGGAGTAGTTAGTAAGAACTAGGTACTAATTAGGTATTAGTTTATTTTTATTTATAGTAAGTTTATTTTTAATAAGAACTAATTGAATTAATAGAACTCGTTAGTAAGAACCTGTTGCTATTTTTTTTAGTTAAAGCAATTTTTCTCGCATCGACGTGGACGATGCCTATCCCGCATCCTCGTCGTCGAGTCGGCGGAGGACGACACCTGCTTGACCAGATGGGCCATGTCCGGGACTGGGCTCCGCCGGGGTGGTACTGGGAGGCGCTACCTACCGGGGGGCGCAAGTTGGTGAGGAGCCAGCCTGTCGTTGACCCGAACCTTCTTTGGTGGCGGTCGCGTGGGCCAGTGACGGTCCAGAGGCTCCGGGACTCTGCGGAGGTGGTGCGTCACCGTGTCAGTGAGGAGGACGCGCACGTCCGTCGCTACTTGTTTGCGTTGGAGCACAGGTTCTCTAATACCTGGCAGGTTCTCCAGGGATCTCACTGGAGCTATGATCCCGTGATGGTTCCTTCTCTGTGGGTGTCCACCACCCGCGCCAATACCCGTCGTGTGCTAGGGTTTTAGTTGTACTAGTGATGCTATATGTATGACACTATTCGGGACGTATCAGTGATAATATTCGACGATGTACGGACGCATGAGATGATTTACTTTTGCTTATTGAATGCATGCTAATTTGAGCCCTATAAGATATTTTGAAATGTATATCTTGTGTTACTCAATATCCAAGTGGCCGGTCATGTTTGCAGGTTACACCTCCGAGTGGCCTATGTTTTGCCGGAGTGTTGATTCATTTCCGCTCTGGCAAATTTCAGGCGCTCGATATGTCCTATTTTAGCAAAGGTCATGCCGGATTTTTCCGTGAATTTTGGCATGTCTTTTGCCAGAATATGTAGGAAATATCGAGTGCCCCGGATTTGTGTGTTGAGTATCGTGGTAGTTGTCTTCGATCGATTTTCAATTAATGTTTTAACTATGAACATAGGAAATATCTGACGATGAAAAGGATTTCGGTATTTGGAAATACTGCAAAGACGAGCGCGGCCTGTGCGACGGAATCTTCCTAGATGATGATATGCGCTTCAATATCAAGCTGGACGAGAACTTCGAAGTGGATACAGTAAGTCACAACAACAAGTCTTTTTTCGTAATTAAGCATGACATCTGCTTCATTTGTTTCAACTTATAATTTTTTACTATTCTACTAGCGTATCCCCTGCCATGCAAGAGTTTTTGTATTGGATAAGATAGGTTTCAGTCATACTATGGAGGTAAAAAAAGTTTACTTGAAGACCGAGCATGATTATATTTTCCACGCAAATATACAATTCAGACGACTACACCTATTTTGGATGCAAAACATGGCGAGCACTATGCAAGACTTATGCATTTGAGCCTGATATGGTTATCACCTTTGATATTCGTCCGAAAGATGATATTGAAGGTAATACCGACATCTGGGTCGATGTGCATACGCCTCCTGTTACACCATTATGTAAGTTTCTCAACCATATTTATGTCTCTGATATTGTTTATTGAAAAATAGTTGACAACTAATTTGTATTGTCAGCTTATTTCGGTGCAAGCAAACATGTCCGGCGCTTGGTAGACAGGACCTACTACTGTCCCGGGGCTGAACTAAACTACGAGGAGCTAAGTAATTATGTTTCATGGCTTGAGGATCTTGATACTGTCAAGACAAATTTTCTTCCTGCACTTAGAAATGTTAGCACTGAAAACGTGCGACCAATAGTGTTCGTAATGAACTACGGTCACATCTATTTAGGAAGGATGGTAAGATTTTTACTATTTGTCCTCAGTGCATATTTTCCATACATTATTTGTGAAGCTAAACTTCATTGCTAAGTATGTTACCATACGATGTTCTTCAACAGGGACTCCCGATGAATGTTGTGCCTTATGGGATTGAGACTAAAGGTACCATGAGTATTATTAGCTTACGGCCAACATATCCTACATGTTACTTTAGTGCATTCAAGATTAGCGATGGATGCTTAATAGTGCAAGACTGGACCAAATATGTGATGGGGGAGCGCAGAGAAGTACTAGGGGGCAGCAAACAGATGTGCTACCCACAATTAGGAGACAGGTTCATCTGCATGCTCCACTTTGATCAATGAGGAGAGCTACACATGTTTTATGTTATTTTACCTAAGAGAGAGCAGCAGGAGTGATTAGCTAGCTAGAAATGAGTTTGAGGATGATGATGTGCTACACTATTACTATGATGATAAAATAGCTAGTGTTGGTGGTAATGACTATGATGATTATTATTAGCTAGTGTTGGTGGTGATTAGCTAGATAGAATGAGAGTTTGAAGATGATGACGTGTGCTACACTATGACTATGATTATTCAATAGCTAATGTTGGTGGTAATGACTATGATGATGATTAAATAGCTTGTGTTGGCGGATTAGATTCAAGTGGAGGCAACATGTGGTGCACATCAAAAGTACTACTAGTCCAAACTAGATCAAGTTTGGATTTGTAGTATACTTTTAACATGCACCACATATTGCCTCCACTTGAAACTAATCCACCTTCATTTGACACACTGTTATGGACATAATGATGTAAACCTCATAATTGGTATTGTACCAATATTTGTACGACGGCGCATAAATACACTAAAAATAAAAAAATAAAAAAGAATACTAGTAGCGATGGACAGAAAACGCGCTGCCAGTAGTTACATTAGCAGTAGCGTGGGATTCAACAAACGCTGCTGCTACTTGTCCTAGCAGTAGCGCGTGCGGGCGCGCGTTACTGCTAAGCAATAGCTGTAGCGCCTTATTAGTAGCGCGCCTACCCGCGCTATTAGTGAGCACAAAACCAGCGCTACTGCTAGAGTTTTCCCTAGTAGTGTATGGCCCAACCCTAAATCTCGTATTCCTTAAACCGTCCATAGCTCATAGGCCCGTAATCACTTGCTCGCCACTCCTCCTATATCCTTTGTGACTCCTCAAAAAGATGATCTATCGACTCTTCTCTATTGGACTGTTGTCCAATGATCAAACTATCCCCACGAACCGCTGCTCATACTCCAGTGATTCCTCCAAGAGGCCTGCCACATGAGGAGGCTCTATCTGTGCTATACTGCTTTCCCATCATCACTTGATTTTTGAACTGATCTCTTAATCTTTTAAAAAATTAATGTTATACATTTTACCCACTGGGTACCCATTGGGTATAGGATACCCGATGGGTATGGGCACGAGTCTTAATTTATGCCCATGGGTATTGACGTGGGTGGGTATTGAAAGTTTCTGTGGGTATGGGTTTGGGCAGAAGGAGGTTGTACCCGCCCATACCCTACCCATTGCCATGCCTAGAAGAAAAGTCTTTTCTTATGGATTCTCTCTCCTCCCCCTCAACAATTATCGTATATGGCATGCCTAAGATAGCACCATTGTACATGCCCTTAAACAGCGTACTATCGTGTGGTTAGCTTCAGGACCGAGTGATGTGTCCAGACTATGTAATATGAGCTATCCCAATGGGTGATTGAAATATACTCTTTTCCCCCGCAAAAAAAAGGTTCCATCGATCACAACAGCCACCATAATATTTTTTGAGGTAATAGCCACAACAATTTCTCTCTAAAAAACAGCCATCATAATTTAACTCCGCTCCCATCAGCTAGCAAAGGATATACTATCTTGCAATGTATCTTGCTCTCGCCTCAGGCGTTTCCTTCACAGGGTGCGACCCAGTAAGAGCAGCACTGTTGGGGCATTTTGTGTTTCGGTTCACTGGGTAACCTAGGGAGCTCCTATATGGCTCAGCACGCTACAGGTTGCTGGCAGATCTTATATGGCCTGTGGGGCGCGTTGCTGGCGGATCTTATATGGCGCGTAGGGCTCCCCTTAGCGCCATGCTAGGGGGCGCCCGACGTGCCATATAAGATCCTCCAGCAACCTACAGGTTGGTATTTATGGTTTTTATATTTCCTTTTGCAGGTTTTCTTCTGCATATTTCTTTGTTGGTTTTCCTTTTTTCTTCTTATCGTTTTTTCTGTGCTATATTCTTCAAATACATATTGACATTTTCCAGTATGCAGTGCCATTTTTTAATACACATTAACAAATTTTTTATGCATGTTGAACATTTTTCAAATACATCAACAATATGTTTAGTAAAAGCTTTATTTTGTTCATAAGCATGGGGTGAATTAATCATGGATTGCAACAAAGAAATACAATAAATTAAAGACCAATTATCATAATTGAAGTCTTTGTAATCCAAAAGAGTGGGCACATCACTAGTTAAAGTTTTGACCTCTCCAAACCCACTTTTATCACTTTTTTCATCAAGATTTTCACCCTTCGCATTACCGGGACGCCTTTTAACTAAAGTTGACTCTTCTCTAGTCCCTTTATCATCAATTTTAGTCTTACTAAACATGGAATCAACAGGAGAAACACCAATCACTTTAAGATCTTCATCTTTTTTATGAAAGTAATCACTAGAAAATGCTCTTTCTAAAAATTCTCTTTTAGCTCTAAGCATAGCGGTTCTTTTCTTACTTTCATCCATAGAAACATATAAAGCTTTAATTGATTCCTCATCCTTAGGCACAAAAAATTTCAACTTGAGAATTTCTACATCATAAGAAATTCTATCAATGCTTCTAGACATATCATCAATCTTATTCAACTTTTCTATCATATTATTAAAAACCTTTTGAGCATTGATAAATTGTTTAATATTATTCTCAAGATCAGAGGTGTTCCTATCATTATTATAAGAAGGATTACCATAGGAACCACCATAATTATTAGAGGAATTTCCAGGAAAAGGCCTAGGATTAAAATTACCTCTATAAGCATTGTTATTAAAATTGTTTCGCGAGAAAATTCACATCTACGGAATCACTATTTTGCTCAATCAAAGTAGACAAAGGCACATCATTAAGATCAATAGGATCACTTTTACTAGAAACCAATTTCCTAAGAGCATCAACTTTTTCACTCAACGAATTAATTTTTTCGATCAAATTAAGTTTTTTACTAGTAGTTGCTCTTTCGGTATGCCATTTTGAATAATTTGACATAATATTATGAAGTAATTTAGTAGCTTCACCCAAAGTAATTTCCATAAAAGTACCACCCGCGGTGGAATCTAAAAGATTTCTAGAAACAAAATTCAGTTCTGCATAAATTTTTTGTATGATCATCCAAAGATTTAAACCATGAGTCGGACAATTTCTTAGTATCAATTTCATTCTTTCCCAAGATTGTGCAACATGTTCATGCTCAGGTTGATTAATATTCATAATATGAGTTCTAAGGGAAATAATTTTTGCGGGTGAAAAATAGCAGTGAAAGCATCTTTGCATTTATCCCAATAACCAATTCTATTGCGAGGCAAGGAAGAAAACCAATTTTTTGCATGATCTCGCAAAGTAAACGGAAATAATTCCAACTTCATATTATCATTGTGCACATATTTTTTCTTTTGCATATCGCATAATTCTACGAATGTGTTAAGGTGGGACACGACATCCTCATTAGGAGTACCGGAAGACCGATCTTTCATAACGAGATTCAACAAAGCAGCATTAATATCACAAGATTCCGCACTAGTGGCGGGAGGAGCAATCGGAGTGCTGATAAAATCATTATTATTGGTATTGGAAAAATCACATAACTTGTGTTCTCTTGAGTCATCGTGATTACGCAAACAAGATTGCACACAAAAACCGATCTGATGAGAAAACGGCGAACGAAAAAGAGGGCGAATAAAAATGGCAATTTTTTGTGAAGTGGGGGAGATGAAAACAAGAGGCAAATGGCAAATAATGTAAATTGCAAGGAAATGAGATTTGTGATTAGGAATCTGATAGATGTTGATGATGTCTCTCCGACAATGGCGCCGGAAATTCCCTTTGATGATCCTTACTTGTATCGTATCTGCGTCAGTATTTTCCCCAAGGAGGAAGGGATGATGCAATACAACGAAGGTAGGTATTTCGCTCAGTTATGAAACCAATGTTATTGAACCAGTAGGAGAACCAAGAAACAATATATAAGAGGTACCTGCACACAAAGAAAAAACACTTGCAACCCGACGCAAAAGAGGGGTTGTCAATCCCTCTCGGGTAAAAGGTAGATTGGTTTGTATGATTTTGGATAAATAGCTCTCGCAGTAAAACAAAATAAAATAACTAAATAAAAAGTGTAGCAAGGTATTTTTGGGTTTTTGGAATAATATATCTGAAAATAAAAGCGAATAAAAATAGATCTCAAAGAAAATATGATGGAGAATAGACCCCGGGGCCGCAGATTTCACTAGTGCCTTCTCTCGAGAAAAATAGCATATGGCGGGTAAACAAATTACTGTTGGGAAATTGATAGAACTTCAAATAATGAGGACAATATCCAGGCAATGATCATTATATAGGCATCACGTCCAAGATTAGTAGACCGACTCCTGCCTGCATCTACTACTATTACTCCACATATCGACTGCTATCCAGCATGCATCTAGTGTATTAAGTTCATGGAGAAATAGAGTAATGCAATAAGAACGATAAAATGATGTAGACAAGATCTATTCATGTAGGAATAGACCCCATCTTGTTATCCTTAATGGCAACGATCTATATGTGTCTTGCTGCCCCTTTGTCACTGGGAAAGAACACTGCACGACCGAACCCATCACAAAGCACCTCTTCCCATGGCAAGAAAAATCGATCTATTTGGCCTAACTAAACCAAGGATTCGAAGAAGAAATACGAGGCTATAAGTAATCATGCATATAAGAGATCAAGAGAAAACTCAAATAACTTTCATGGATAAAATAGATCTGATCATAAACTCAAAGTTCATCGGATCCCAAGAAACACACCGCAAAAAGGGTTACATCAAATAGATCTCCAAGAGACCATTGTATTGAGAAGCAAAAGAGAGAGAGAGGAAGCCATCTAGCTACTAGCTACAGACCCGAGGGTCTACAATGAACTACTCACGTATCATCGGAGAGGCACCAATGAGGATGATGAACCCCTCCGTGATGGTGTCTAGATTTGATCTGGTGGTTCTAGAACTTGCGGAGGCTGGAATTGTGTTTCGTCGACTCCCCTAGGGTTTTTGGATTTTTGGGGTATTTATAGAGCAAACAGGTGGTGCGGGAGGCGGCTGAGGTGGGCACAACTGATTTCTACTACGCAACCTTCGTTTTGTAGACGTTGTTGGGCCTCCAAGTGCAGAGGTTTGTAGGACAGTAGCACATTTCCCTCAAGTGGATGACCTAAGGTTTATCAATCCGTGGGAGACGTAGGATGAAGATGGTCTCTCTCAAGCAACCCTGCAACCAAATAACAAAGAGTCTCTTGTGTCCCCAACACACCCAATACAATGGTAAATTGTATAAGTGCACTAGTTCGGCGAAGAGATGGTGATACAAGTGCAATATGAATGGTAGATATAGGTTTTTGTAATCTGAAAATATAAAACAGCAAGGTAACAAGTAATAAAAGTAAGCGTAAACGGTATTGCAATGCTAGGAAACAAGGCCTAGGGTTCATACTTTCACTAGTGCAAGTTCTCTCAACAATAATAACATAACTGGATCATATAATTATCCCTCAACATGCAACAAAGAGTCACTCCAAAGTCACTAATAGCGAAGAACAAACAAAGAGATTATGGTATTGTACGAAACCACCTCAAAGTTATCCTTTCTGATCGATCTAATCAATAGTCCGTAGTAAAATAGCACGAAGCTATTCTTTCCATTCGATCTATCCTAGAGTTCGCACTAGAATAACACCTTAAGATACAAATCAACCACCTAGATACTCCAATGTCACCTCAAGTATTCGTGGGTATTATTATACGATATGCATGACACAATCTCAGATTCATCTATTCAACCAACACAAAGAACTTCAAAGAGTGCCCCAAAGTTTCTACCGGAGAGTCAAGACGAAAACGTGTGCCAACCCCTATGCATAAGTTCACAAGGTCAGTGAACCCGCAAGTTGATTATCAAAACATACATCAAGTAGATCACGTGATATCCCATTGTCACCACGGATAAGCACATGCAAGACATACATCAAGTGTTCTCAAATACTTAAAGACTCAATCCGATAAGATAACTTCAAAGGGAAAACTCAATCCATTACAAGAGAGTAGAGGGGGAGAAACATCATAAGATCCAACTATAATAGCAAAGCTCATGATACATCAAGATCGTACCACCTCAAGAAAACGAGAGAGAGAGAGAGATCAAACACATAGCTACTGGTACATACCCTTAGCCTCGAGGGTGAACTACTCCCTCCTCGTCGTGGAGAGCGCCGTGATGATGAAGATGGCCACCGGTGAGGGTTCCCCCCTCCGACAGGGTGCTGGAACGGGTCTAGATTGGTTTTCGGTGGCTACAGAGGCTTGCGGCGGCGGAACTCCCGATCTAGGTTTCTTTTTGGACGTTTCTATATATATAAGAGGTTTTGGCGTCGAGAACAAGTCAGGGGGGTCTCCGGGCCAAGGGGGGTGGGTGGGCATGCCTCCCATCCTCGTGGGCATCCCGGGACTCTTTTGGCCCAACTCTTTTACTCCATGGCCTTCTTCTGGTCCAAAAATAAGCTCCGTCAAGTTTCAGGTCAATTGGACTCCGGTTGGTTTTCCTTTTCTGCGATACTCAGAAACAAAGAAAAAACAGAAACTAGCACTGGGTTCTAGGTTAATAGGTCAGTCCCAAAAATCATATAAAATAGCACATAAGTGCATATAAAACATCCTATATGGATAATATAATAGCATGGAACAATCAAAAATTATAGATACGTTGGAGACGTATCAAGCATCCCCAAGCTTAATTCCTACTCGTCCTCGAGTAGGTAAATGATAAAAATAGAATTTTTGATGTGAAATGCTACCTAACATAATTATCAATGTAATCTTATTTATTGTGGCAAGAATATTCAGATCCATAAGATTCAAGACAAAAGTTTAATATTGACATAAAAATAATAATACTTCAAGCATACTAACTAAGCAATTATGTCTTATCAAAATAACATGGCCAAAGAAAGCTCATCCCTACAAAATCATATAGTTTGGTCATGCTCCCTTTTCGTCACACAAAATGCTCTCATCATGCACATCCCTGATGACAAGCCAAGCAATTGTTTCATACTTTAGTAATCTCAAACTTTTTCAACCTTCACACAATACATGAGCGTGAGCCATGGATATAGCACTATGGTTGGAATATAATATAATGATGGGGGTTATGTGGAGAAGAAAAAAAGGAGAAAGTCTCACATCGACGCGGCTAATCAACGGGCTATGGAGATGCCCATAAATTGATGTCAATGCAAGGAGTAGGGATTGCCATGCAACGGATGCACTAGAGCTATAAATGTATGAAAGCTCAACAAAAGAAACTAAGTGGGTGTGCATCCAACTTGCTTGCTCATGAAGACCTAGGGCATTTGAGGAAGCCCATTGTTGGAATATACAAGCCAAGGTCTATAATGAAAAATTCCCACTAGTATATGAAAGTGACAATATAAGAGACTCTTGATCATGGTGCTACTTTGAAGCACAAGTGTGGAAAAAGGATAGTAGCATTGTCCCTTTTATTTCCTTTTTTGGCCTTTCTTTTTTATTTGGCCTTTCTCTTTCTCTTTTTTATTTGGCCTTTTTTTGCCCTTTCTCTCTCTTTTTTTTCTTTTTTTCCGGGAAAATGCTCTATTAATGATGATCATCACACTTCTATTTATTTACAACTCAAAGATTACAACTCGATACTAGAACAAAGTATGACTCTATGTGAATGCCTCCGGCGGTGTACCGGGATGGGCAATGACTCATGAGTGACATGTATGAAAGAATTATGAACGGTGGCTTTGCCACAAATACGATGTCAACTACATGATCATGCAAGGCAATATGACAATGATGATGTATGTCCTAATAAATGGAATGGTGGAAATTTGCATGACAATATATCTCGGAATGGCTATGGAAATGCCATAATAGGTAGGTATGGTGGCTGTTTTGAGGAAGATATAAGGAGGTTTATGTGTGATAGAGCGTATCATATCACGGGGGTTGGATGCACCGGGAAAGTTTGCACCAACTCTCAAGGTGAGAAAGAGCAATGCACGGCACCGAAGAGGCTAGCAATGATGGAAGGGTGAGAGTGCGTATAATCGATGGACTCAACATTAGTCATAAATAACTCACATACTTATTGCAAAAATCTACAAGTCATTGAAACCAAGCACTACGCGCATGCTCCTAGGGGGGTAGATTGGTAGGAAAAGACCATCGCTCGTCCCCGACCGCCACTCATAAGGAGGACAATCATAGAAACACCTCATGCTTCAAATTTGTTACACAACGGTTACCATACGTGCATGCTACGGGACTTGCAAACTTCAATACAAGTATTTCTCAAATTCACAACTACTCAACTAGCACGACTCTAATATTACCATCTTCATATCTCAAAACAATCATCAAGTATCAAACTTCTCATAGTATTCAATGCAATTTATATGAAAGTTTTTATTATACCCATCTTGGATGTCCATCATATTAGGACTAATTTCATAACCAAAGCAAATTACCATTCTGTTTAGGACTCTCATAATAATGTAAGTGAATCATGAGAGTTCATATATTTCTTCAAAATAAAACCACCGCCGTGCTTTAAAAGTATATAAGTGAAGCACTAGAGCAAATGACAAACTACTCCAAAAGATATAAGTGAAGATCAATGAGTAGTTGAATAATTATGTAACTATGTGAAGACTCTCTAACATTTAAGAATTTCAGATCTTGGGATTTTATTCAAATAGAAAGCAAAACTAAATAAAATAAAATTATGCTCCAAGCAAAACACATATCATGTGGTGAATAAAAATATAGCTCCAAGTAAAGTTACCGATAGACGAAGACGAAAGAGGGGATGCCTTCCGGGGCATCCCCAAGCTTACGCTTTTGGTTGTCCTCGAATTTTACCTTGGGGTGCCTTGGGAATCCCCAAGCTTAGGCTCTTTGCACTCCTTATTCCATACTCCATTGAATCTTTACCCAAAACATGAAAACTTCACAACACAAAACTCAACAGAAAACTCATAAGCTCCATTAGTATAAGAAAATAAATCACCACTTAGGTACTGTTGTGAACTAATTCTAAATTCATATTGGTGTAATATCTACTGTATTAAAACTTCTCAATGGTTCATACCCTCCGATACTACTCATAGATTCACTAAAATAAGCAAACAACACAATGAAAACAGAATCTGTCAAAAACAAAACAGTCTGTAGTAATCTATATCAAAAGTATACTTGTGTAACTCCAAAAATTCTAAAATAAATTGGTGGACCTGAGGAATTTGTCTATTAATATTCTGCAAAATGAATCAACCTAATAGAACTCTCCAGTAAAAAGTTGTAGCCAATCTCGTGAGCACTAAAGTTTCTGTTTTTTACAGCAAGATCATAAAGACTTCACCCAAGTCTTCCCAAAGGTTCTACTTGGCACAAACACTAATTAAAACATAAAACCACATCTAAACAGAGGCTAGATGAATTATTTATTACTAAAAAGGAGCAAAAGTCAAATAAAATAAAATAAAATTGGGTTGCCTCCCAACAAGCGCTATCGTTTAACACCCCTAGTTAGGCATGATGATTTCAATGATGCTCACATAAGTGATAAGAATTGAAACATAAAGAGAGCATCATGAAGAATATGACTAACACATTGAATCCTAGCCCACTTCCTATGCATAGGGATTTTGTGAGCAAACAACTTATGGGAACAATAATCAACTAGCATAGGAAGGCAAAACAAGCATAACTTTAAGATTTTAAGCACATAGAGAGGAAACTTGATATTATTGCAATTCCTACAAGCATATGTTCCTCCCTCATAATAATTTTCAGTAGCATCATGAATAAATTCAACAATATAACCATCACATAAAGCATTATTCTCATGATGCACAAGCATATAAATTTTATTACTCTCCACATAAGCAAATTTCTTCTCATGAATAGTAGTGGGAGAAAACTCACCAAAATAACTATCATGTGCGGCATAATCCAATTGAAAATTAAAATCATGATGACAAGTTTCATAGTTCTAATTATTCTTGACAGAATACATATCATCACAATAATCATCATAGATAGCAACTTTGTTCTCATAATCAATTGGAACCTCTTCCGAAATAATGGATTGATCACTAAATAAAGTCATGACCTCTCCAAATCCACTTTCATAATTATCACAATAAGATTCAACACCCTCCAAAATAGTGAGATCATTACTTCCTAAAGTTGACACTCTTCCAAACCCACTTTCATCAATATAATCATCATAAATAGGAGGCATGCTATCATCATAATAAATATTCTCATCAAAACTTGGGGGATTAAAAATATCATCTTCATCAAACATAGCATCCCCAAGCTTGTGGCTTTGCATATCATTAGGATCATGGATATTCAAAGAATTCATACTAAAAACATTGCAATCATGCCCATCATTCAAATATTTAGTGCCAAACATTCTAATTCATTCTTCTTCTAACACTTTGGCACAATTATCGGAATCCTTATTTTCATGAAAGACATTAAAAAGATGAAGCATATGAGGTACCCTTAATTCCATTTTTTGTAGTTTTCTTTTGTAGACTAAACTAGTGATAAAACAAGAAACTAAAAGATTCGATTGCAAAATCTAAATATATACCTTCAAACACTCACCTCCCCGGCAACAGCGCCAAAAACTGCTTGATGTGTACTACACAACCTTCTTCTTGTAGACGTTGTTGGGCCTCCAAGTGCAGAGGTTTGTAGGACAGTAGAAAATTTCCCTCAAGTGGATGACCTAAGGTTTATCAATCTGTGGGAGGCGTAGGATGAAGATGGTCTCTCTCAAGAACCCTACAATCAAATAACAAAGAGTCACTTGCATCCCCAACACACATAATACAATGGTAAATTGTATAGGTGCACTAGTTCGGCGAAGAAATGGTGATACAAGTGCAATATGGATGGTAGATATAGGTTTTTGTAATCTGAAAATACAAAAACAGCAAGGTAACAAGTAATAAAAGTAAGCGTAAATGGTATTGCAATGCTAGGAAACTAGGCCTAGGGTTCATACTTTCACTAGTGCAAGTTCTCTCAACAATAATAACATAACTGGATCATATAACTATCCCTCAACATGCAACAAAGAGTCACTCCAAAGTCACTGATAGCGGAGAACAAACGAAGAGATTATGGTAGGGTACGGAACCACCTCAAAGTTATCCTTTCTAATCGATCTATTCAAGAGTCCGTAGTAAAATAGCACGAAGCTTCTTTCCGTTCGATCTATCCTAGAGTTCGTACTAGAATAGCACCTTAAGACACAAATCAACCACCTAGATACTCCAATGTCACCTCAAGTATCCGTGGGTATGATTATACGATATGCATCACACAATCTCAGATTCATCTATTCAACCAACACAAAGAACTTCAAAGAGTGCCCCAAAGTTTCTACCGGAGAGTCAAGACGAAAACGTGTGCCAACCCCTATGCATAAGTTCACAAGGTCACTGAACCCACAAGTTGATCACCAAAACATACATCAAGTAGATCACATGATATCCCATTGTCACCACAGATAAGCACATGCAAGGCATACATCAAGTGTTCTCAAATCCTTAAAGACTCAATCCGATAAGATAACTACCAAGGGAAAACTCAATGCATTACAAGAGAGTAGAGGGGGAGAAACATCATAAGATCCAACTATAATAGCAAAGTTCACGATACATAAAGATCATACCACCTCAAGAACACGAGAGAGAGAGAGAGAGAGAGAGAGAGAGAGAGAGAGAGATCAAACACATAGCTACTGGTACATACCCTCAGCCCCGAGGGTGAACTACTCCCTCCTCGTCATGGAGAGCGCCGGGATGATGAAGATGGCCACCGGTGAGGGTTCCCCCTCCGGCAGGGTGCCGGAACGGGTCTAGATTGGTTTTCGGTGGCTATAGAGGCTTGTGGCGGTGGAACTCCCGATCTAGGTTTCTTTTTGGAAGTTTCTGTATATATAAGAGATTTTGGCGTCGAGAACAAGTCAGGGGGTCTCCGGGCTGTCCACGAGGTAGGGGGGCGCGCCCAAGGGGGTGGGTGCGCCTCCCAACCTCGTGGGCAGCCCGAGACTCTTCTCGACCAACTCTTTTACTCCATGGCCTTCTTCTCGTCCAAAAATAAGCTCCGTCAAGTTTCAGGTCAATTGGACTCCGTTTGGTTTTCCTTTTCTGCGATACTCAAAAACAAAGAAAACCATAAACTGGCACTGGGCTCTAGGTTAATAGGTCAGTCCCAAAAATCATATAAAATAGCATATAAATGCATATAAAACATCCTAGATGGATAATATAATAGCATGGAACCCAGGTTATTGAGAAATAAAACATCCTAGATTATATAATAGCCCAGGTGGGTTGTTATAAATGCATATAAAACATCCAGGTGGGTTTCTCAATAATAGCATGGAACCCAGGCGCGCCCTCGTGGGTTGTGCTCCCCTCGGAGCCCCCCTCTAGTACTTCTTTGGCCCAGCAGGTGTCTTCTGGTCCAAAAAAATCTCCAAAAAGTTTCGCCGCGGTTGCACTCCGTTTGGTATTGATTTTCTGCGAAGTAAAAAACAAGCAAAAACAACAACTTGCACTGGGCACTATGTCGATAGGTTAGTCCCAAAAAATGATATAAAGTTGCTATAAAATGATTGTAAAACATCCAAGAATGATAATATAACATCATGGAAGAAGCAAAAATTATAGATACGTCATACGTTCAAGACGTATTAAGAATTATGCCTTGTGGACAGTGGTACCACAAACTCCATATGGAGGGAGATGAAATATTTCCAAACTCCGAAAAAGATGAATGGAGATATTTTAACTATCGCTGGACGCAATACCGTGATTGTTAGCATTAGACGTGCCATATTTACCCTCCCAAGTGGTACACAAGTGACAATTGAGGATGCTTTATTGTATCCCGATTCTTCATGTACCCTGATCAGTTATTGAGAAATCCCTAAAATTCGTTTTCACATTGAAACCCATGAAGACGACAAAGAGGAGTATCTACTCTTTACTAACGATTCCGGATATGGCAAAAAGGTACATGAGGAAATTCCTTCTTTCATCTGGTTTGTACTATATGTACATCAAACCCGTAGAACATGTTGCATACAAAGTAATTTTCCAGAGTGTTAACGCATTCCAAACCTGGCATGATCGCTGATACGTCTCCGTCGTATCTACTTTTCCAAACACTTTTGCCCTTGTTTTGGACTCTAACTTGCATGATTTGAATGGAACTAACCCGGACTGACGCTGCTTTTAGCAGAATTGCCATGGTGTTATTTTTGTGCAGAAATAAAAGTTCTCAGAATGACCTGAAAGTCAACGGAGATTATTTTTGGAATTAATAAAAAATACTGGCGAAAGAATCAAGAACAGGGGGCCCACACCCTGTCCACGAGGGTGCGGGGTGCGCCTACCCCCTAGGCGCGCCCCTGCCTCGTGGGCCCCCTGGTGCTCCACCGACCTCAACTCCAACTCTATATATTCACGTTCAGGGAGAAAAAAAATTAGAGAGAAGGATTCATCGCGTTTTATGATACGGAGCCGCCGCCAAACCCTAATCTCTCTCGGGAGGGCTGATGTGGAGTCCATTCAGGGCTCCGAAGAGGGGTATCCGTCGCCATCGTCATCATCAACCTTCCTCCATCACAAATTTCATGATGCTCACTGCCGCGCGTGAGTAATTCCTTCGTAGGCTTGCTGGGCGGTGATGGGTTGGATGAGATTTACTATGTAACCGAGTTAGTTTTGTTAGGGTTTGATCCCTAGTATCCACTATGTTCAGATATTGATGTTGCTATGACTTTGCCATGCTTAATGCTTGTCACTAGGGCCCAAGTGCCATGATTTCAGATCTAAACCTATTATGTTTTCATGAATATATGTGAGTTCTTGATCCTATCCTCAAGTCTATAGTCACCTATTATGTGTTATGATCCGTTAATCCCGAAGTGACAATAATCAGGAGTTTGAGGAGTTCATGTATTCACTAAGTGTTAATGCTTTGGTCCGGTACTCTATTAAAAGGAAGCCTTAATATCCCTTAGTTTCCAATAGGACCCCGCTGCCACGGGAGGGTAGGACAAAAGATGTCATGCAAGTTCTTTTCCATAAGCACGTATGACTATATTCTGAATACATGCCTACATTACATTGATGAATTGGAGCTAGTTCTGTGTCACCCTATGTTATATTGGTTACATGAGGAATCGCATCCGGCATAATTCTCCATCACCGATCCAATGCCTACGAGCTTTTCACATATTGTTCTTCGCTTATTTACTTTTCCGTTGCTACTGTTACAATCACTACAAAACCAAAAACTGCTACTGTTACTTTTTCCACTGTTACCACTATTATCATATTACTTTGCTACTAAATAATTTGCTGCAGATATTAAGTTATCCAGGTGTGGTTGAATTGACAACTCAACTGCTAATACTTGAGAATATTCTTTGGCTCCCCTTCTGTCGAATCAATAAATTTGGGTTGAATACTCTACCCTCGAAAACTGTTGCGATCCCCTGTACTTGTGGGTTATCAAGACTATTTTCTGGCACTGTCGCCGGGGAGCATAGCTCTATTCTTTGAGTCACTTTAGATTTATATCTTCTGGTCACTATGAGGAACTTGAAAGACGAAAGAACTAAGATTTTTCCCTCAACTATGAGGGGAGGTAAGGAAATGCCATCTAGCTCTGCACTTGATTCACCTTCTGTTTTGAGTAAGCTTGCGACACCTAAACCTGCTTCGTCCATTAATTCTGATATGTCGCATGTTATTGATGATGCCACTTCTGCTATGCATTATACTTATGATGAAACTACTTCTATGCTTGATACTACTGTGCCACTAGATGAATTTCTTGATGAACAACTTGCTAGGGCCAGAGAGAATGAAATTATTGAAACTGATAATATTGATGAAAGTGATGATGAAGATTCTCCCCCTAGATATGAATTGCCTATGGTGCCTGAGGGTTATGTTATGGATGAAGAAACGGCTAGAGACTTTCTTGCTTGCAATGATAGGAGTGATCTTAAGAAATTATTAGCTAAGCTGAAAGAAAAATCTCTGAATGCTAGAATGAAATATGACCATGCTTTTACAACCTCACCTATGTTTGTTACTGATAAGGATTATGATTTCTCTGTTGATCCTGAGATAATTACTTTGATTGAATCCGATCCTTTTTATGGCTATGAATCTGAAACTGTTGTGGCACATCTTACTAAATTAAATGATATAGCCACCCTGTTCACTAATGATGAGAAAACTCGCTACTACTATATCCTTAAATTGTTTCCATTCTCATTAAAGGGTGATGCTAAGACATGGTTTAATTCTCTTGATCCTGGTTGTGTGCGTAGTCCCCAGGATAACTTCTCTGCTAAATATTTCCCCGCTCATGAGAAACAAGCTGGTTTAAGGGAAATATATAATTTTGTGCAAATTGAAGCCCACAAGCTTGGGGGAGGCTTCTCCAATTACTTAATGCTTTGCCTGATCACCCTCTCAAGAAAAATGAAATACTTGATATCTTTTATAATGGACTAACTGATGCTTCCAGAGACCACCTGGATAGTTGTGCTGGTTGTGTTTTCAGGGAAAGAACAGTTGATCAAGATGAATTGTTATTGAATAATATGTTGACTAATGAAAATAATTGGACACTTCCTGAACCAACTCCTAAGCCAACTCCAAGAAAAGGGGTGTTATATTTTTCAGTCCTGAAGATATGCAAGAGGCAAAGAAATCTATGAAAGAAAAAGGTATTAAAGCTGAAGATATTAAGAATTTACCTCCTATTAAAGAAATACATGGTCTTAATTTGCCGCCTGTTGAAGAAATACATGGTCTTGATAACCCGACACAGGTAGTAAAGGTAAATTCTCTCTATAGATTTGATGAAGGTGATATTCCTCGTTATAAGTCTGCTAGCTAATGCTTAGATGAGTTTGATAATTTGATTGTTAAACAAGAAAACTTCAACGCTTATGTTGGTAGACAATTGAAACATAATGCTTATATGCTTGAACACTTTAGTGATTATATGGCTAGTGTTAAAGGTGAACTTAAACTCATTAGTAAACATGCTTCAATGGTTACCACTCAAGTAGAACAAGTACTTAAGGCTCATAATGATTTGCTAAATGAATTACATAACAAGAAGAATGATAATGCTGTTAGAGTTATGACTAGAGGGGTAAACTGACTCAGGAACCTTTGTATCCTGAGGGCCACCCTAAGAGAATTGAGAAAGATTCTCAGAAAATTAATGATGATGCACCTAGTCCTTCTAAAAAGATGAAAAAGAAAAATGGCAGGTCTTTGCATGCTTCTAGTGAACCTGTTGTAGACACACCTGAGAATCCCAATGATATTTCTATCTCTGATGCTGAAACACAATCAGGTGATGAACATGAACCTAGCGATAATGTTAATGATGATGTTCATGTTGATGCTCAACCTAGCAATAACAATGATGTAGAGATTGAACCTGCTGTTGATCTTGATAACCCACAATCAAAGAATCAATGTTATGATAAGAGAGACTTTGTTGCTAGGAAGCACGGTAAAGAAAGAGAACCATGGGTTCAGAAACCCATGCCTTTTCCTCCCAAACCATCCAAGAAAAAGGATGATGAGGATTTTGAGCGCTTCCTGAAATGATTAGGCCTATCTTCTTGCGCATGCGTTTTACTGATATGCTTAAAATGAATCCTTATGCTAAGTGTATGAAGGATATTGTTACAAATAAGAGAAAGATATCGGAAGCTGAAATCTCCACCATGCTTGCTAATTATACTTTTAAGGATGGAATACCTAAGAAATTAGGAGATCGAGGAGTACCCACTATACCATGCTCCATTAAAAGAAACTATGTTAGAACTGCTTTATGTGATCTTGGAGCTGGTGTTAGTGTTATGCCTCTCTCTTTATATCGTAGACTTGATTTGAATAAGTTGACACCTACTGAAATATCTTTGTAAATGGCCGATAAATCAACTGCTATACCTGTTGGTATTTGTGAGGATGTGCCTGTTGTGGCTGCAAATGTTGCTATTTTAATAGACTTTGTTATTCTTGATATTCACGAGGACGATAGTATGTCGATTATCCTTGGTAGACCCTTTTTGAATACTGCAGGGGCTGTTATTGGTTGCAACAAAGGCAATGTCACTTTTCATGTTAATGGTAATGAGCATACGGTACACTTTCCTAGGAAACAACCTCAAGTCCACAGTATCAATTCTATTGGAAAAATTTCATTGATTATTATTGGAGGTTTTGAATTTCCTCTACCTACTGTCAAAAAGAGATATGATATTCTTATTGTTGGGGATGTGCATATCCCAGTTGAGGTAACATAGTGTTATTCGAAATTTCTCCGGTTCCATGTTATTCTGAGTGAGTTTGTTAACAATACTGGATCAACTTTGTTAGTGGATTCCTTTTGATGAGCATGAGATGGATGAAGTTAGAAAGCACAACCCTCGTACCCTCCTTTTACTTTCTGTTATTTAGATTAAATAAAATAGAAATAGTATTTTCTGTCTGTTTCCCGAGTTATCCGTGCAATAAAAAAATACCTCAAAAATAAAAGTTCTCCAAATGCCCCGAAAATGAAATATGATTTTTTTCTAAAATATTTGAGAATATCTGGCACTGAGAACACATCGGGGGGAGCAAGCACCTGGCCATGAGGGTCCAGGGCGCGCCCACCCCCTGGGCGCGCCCCCTGCCTCGTGGGCCCCTGGTGACTCCCCTCCACTTATTCCAACCACCACACACTCCTTCCTCCCAAAAAAATCACCAACCAGCTCAAGCACGAGTTCTTGCTCATTTTGCTGCAATTTTCGATCTCCTTGCTCAAAGCTCCACTCACAAAACTGCTTTGGGGGATTGTTCTTCGGTATGTGACTCCTCCAATGGTCCAATTAGTTTTTGTTCTAGTGCTTTATTCATTGCAAATTTTTGCTGCCTAGGTGACCCTGTTCTTGAGCTTGCATGTCAAATTTATATTGTCCCAAGTAGTTCTATTGCATGATATAGTCTCTAGGCACTTGTGGGAGTAGTTGCTATAAATTTTGTTGAGTTTGGTTCACTTTTATTTTAAGTTACTAAAAACTTCAGAAATTTTCAGGAATAGATGAAGAGATTTTTGAGGGGCTCTTCGAGCCGAAGCTCGAGGGATAAGCAAAGTGAAGAGGATAAGAGGCCCAAATATAATCTCCCTCGCACCACGGAGGTTCGGCCGTGTGAATGGCCTTGTGATGAGTTCTTAACAGCAGCCGGGATTCATGATGATTTCTATTCTTTGGTTGAGAATGCGGGCCTCACCGACTTCCTCCGCGACCAGCGCGAACAGTATCTCTTACTCACTATTATTTTCGTGCAAAATATTCATTTCCATGCTAGGAGATCACCACCTTCAGTAGAATTTTATTTATATGATGAGCATAAGGAGATGTCCCTTTCTGATTTCTGTCGGGTTTGTAAGATACCCCTCACTGGCAGCATAGAGGAACCACATCGTAATGATGTGGAGGGGTTTATTGATATGATTGATGTATGTGAAACAAGGAAAGTTTTCGATGCAAGAATTACTATCATACATTTTCCGGTTCTGCGTTACTTTGCGATATTTTCTAGTAGATGTTTAATTGGTCGCGGAAACTATGGAAACCTTAGTGCCCCTGATATTGTTATTTTGGTCCATGCCTTGTTTTGTGATAACTCTTTTAGCCTAGGGGCTATTGTTGCCAAACGCTTAAGTCTTAACCGCACGAAGGGTCCCATCTTGGGAGGTATCTTTGCCTCGCACCTCGCTGCACACTTTAACATACCTATTAGGCATTATGAGAAAGAAGAAAAGTTGCTGCCTCCTATTTTTCTAGACTATAAGAGCATGGTAGCACATGATTTTATCATTAAGAATAAGGAAAAGATGCTTAAGTACAAACTGATATTTGATAAAATTCGCCCTGAGATTATTACTTTGCCTGCTCCTTCTTTGTTTGACTTATCTACAGGCAAGTACCTTGTTCAGCCGGAGGCATTTCATGCCTACCAGAACCCCACACAAGCTACAGAGCCAGAGCCGGAACCACAATTTGTTCCTTCACGACAGTCTGTTTACCAGTGGGATCCGGAGGAGATTGCCAACCAGTGGTAACCCGAGGCTCCTTCTCAGTATGACCCCAACTACAACTTTGATCCATGGGCATAGACCAACTTAGACCAAAAGCCTAAGCTTGGGGGAGTACGTATTTCTCACTGACATTACATTCATGCTCACACAATTACTCTAGTTGTTGGTGTTCATACTTTTTCATTGTACTATCCATGCTAGTATATTTTTTCCTTGCCTTCTTCTTGTGTGTTTGATAAGCCTTAAGAAAAACAAAAAAAATTAGTTGTAGCTTTTTAGCTAGTTTACTTTCCATGCTTGTAGTAGTAATAATTAAAAAGAAAACCCAAAAAGATTTCTCGTTCTTCTTTTGCTTGTTGGGAGCTTTCCTGTGTAAATAGTTTTATTTCTTTTCTTTTCTTTGGGGGTCGAGAGGATAAGACCATAATGAAAATGTTGAAGTGGCTCTTATATGCATTATTGTTGATTTAACAAAGAGCCCATATTATATTGTCTTCACCTGTGTTTCAGATGCCTGCAGATTCCAGCTTAGTTCAATGCGCGTGCACCATTATTATTATTCACATCGTTCGGTCGTGCAAGTGAAAGGCAATAATGACAATATAAGATGGACTGATTGAGATGAGAAAAGCTGGTATGAACTCGACCTCTCTTGTTTTCGTAAATATGATTAGTTCATCGCTCCAAATTCAGCCTATTATGAATGAACATGTTTGCAATGACAATTAGAGATTATAGTTGCTTATGCCATGCTTAATTAGCTAGGAGCTTATAATCGTTTGCCTTGCGTGCCAACATGCTATTAAAATGGTTGTGATGTGGTATGATAGGGTGGTATCCTCCTTTGAATGATTTGAGTGACTTGAATTGGCACATGTTCACGCATGTAGTTGAAACAAAATCAACATAGACTTCACGGTATTTATGTTCATGGTGGATTATATCCTACTCATGCTTGAACTCAATGTTTATTAATTTTAATGCATGTTCATGACTGTTGTCGCTCTCTAGTTGGTCGCTTCCCAGTCTTTTTCTAGCCTTCATTTGTACTAAGCGGGAATACTGCTTGTGCATCCACTTCCATAAACCCCAAAGTCATTCCATATGAGTCCACTATACCTTCCTATATGCGGTATCTACCTGCCGTTTCAAGTAAATATGTATGTGCCAAACTCTAAACCTTCAAATAAAATTATGTTTTGCATACTCGAATAGCTCATGTATCAACTAGGGTTGTTTGTATCTTCCATGCTAGGCAGGTTATTCTAAAGAGGGGTGGACTCCGCTCCTCATTCGCGAGATCTCTCGGTTCTTATGTTGACAATGAAAGTATGCCGCTCAAAATATTACTCAAATCTATTTCAAAATCAAGCCCTGGCATCTCTACAAATCCTTGCTTCCCTCTGCGAAGGGCCTATCTATTTACTTTTATGTCGAGTCATCACCCTCTAATTAAAAAGCACCAGCTGGAGAGCACCGCTGTCATTTGCATCCATTACTATTAATTTATATTGGGTATGACTATGACTAGATCTCTTTTACCATGAATTACAATGTTTAGTCAGTCCTTGAGCTTTAAAGGTGCTCTGCATTTATGTTTTGCGGTCTCAGAAAGGGCTAGCGAGATACCATCTTGTTATATCATATTATGATTGTTTTTGAGAAAGTGCTCTCATCCGAGATTTATTATTATTGCTCGCTAGCTGATTATGCCATTGATATGAGTAAACATGAGACCTAAATGTTATTGTGAATATGGTTAGTTCATAATCTTTGCTGAAAATTTGAATGCTGACTTTAGATATTTACAACAACAAGAGCAAACCGAGTTTGTAAAAGTTTTTCTTTATCACTTTCAGTTTATCAACTGAATTGCTTGAGGACAAGCAAAGGTTTAAGCTTGGGGGAGTTGACACGTCTCTGTCGTATCTACTTTTCCAAACACTTTTGCCCTTGTTTTGGACTCTAACTTGCATGATTTGAATGGAACTAACCCGGACTGATGCTGTTTTCAGCAGAATTGCCATGGTGTTATTTTTGTGCAGAAATAGAAGTTCTCCGAATGACCTGAAAATCAACGGAGATTATTTTTGGAATTAATAAAAAATACTGGAGAAAGAATCAAGACTAGGGGGCACACACCCTGTCCACGAGGGTGGGGGGCGCGCCCCTGCCTCGTGGGCCCCTGGTGCTCCACCGACCTCAACTCCAACTCTATATATTCACGTTCAAGGAGAAAAAAAAATCAGAGAGAAGGATTCATCACGTTTTACGATACAGAGCCGCCCCCAAGCCCTAATCTCTCTCAGGAGGGTTGATCTGGAGTCCGTACGGGGCTCCGAAGAGGGGAATCCGTCGCAATCGTCATCATCAACCTTCCTCCATCACCAATTTCATGATGCTCACCGCCGTGCGTGAGTAATTCCATCGTAGGCTTGCTGGACGGTGATGGGTTGGATGAGATTTACTATGTAATCGAGTTAGTTTTGTTAGGGTTTGATCCCTAGTATCCACTATGTTCTGAGATTGATGTTGCTATGACTTTGCTATGCTTAATGCTTGTCACTAGGGCCCGAGTGCCATGATTTCAGATCTGAACCTATTATGTTTTCATGAATATATGTGAGTTATTGATCCTATCTTGCAAGTCTATAGTCACCTATTATGTGTTATGATCCGTTAACCCCGAAGTGACAATAATCGGGACCATTACCGATGATGACCGTAGTTTGAGGAGTTCATGTATTGACTAAGTGTTAATGCTTTGGTCCGGTACTCCTGATCTAGGTTTCTTTTTGGAAGTTTCTGTATATATAAGAGGTTTTGGCGGCGAGAACAAGTCAGGGAGGTCTCCGGGCTGTCCACGAGGTAGGGGGGCGCGCTCAGGGGAGGTGGGCACGCCTCCCACCCTCGTGGGTAGACCGGGACTCTTCTGGCCCAACTCTTTTACTCCATGGCCTTCTTCTGGTCCAAAAATAAGCTCCATCAAGTTTCAGGTCAATTGGACTCCGTTTGGTTTTCCTTTTCTATGATACTCAAAAATAAAGAAAAACATAAACTGGCACTGGGCTCTAGGTTAATAGGTTAGTCCCAAAAATCATATAAAATAGCATATAAAACATCCTAGATGGATAATATAATAGCATGGAACAATAAAAAATTATAGATACGTTGGATACATATCAACAACCCACCTGGGCGTGCCCTGGTGGGTTGTGCTCCCCTCGGAGCCCCCTATAGTACTTCTTTGGCCCAGCAGGTGTCTTCTGGTCCAGAAAAACTCTCCAAAAAGTTTCGCCGCGTTTGCACTCCGTTTGGTATTGAATTTCTGCGAAGTAAAAAACAAGCAAAAACAACAACTTGCACTGGGCACTATGTCAATAGGTTAGTCCCAAAAAATGATATAAAGTTGCTATAAAATGATTGTAAAACATCCAAGAATGATAATATAACATCATGGAATAAGCAAAAATTATAGATACGTCATACGTTCAAGACGTATCAAGAATTATGCCTTGTGGACAGTGGTACCACAAACTCCATACTGAGGGAGATGAAATATTTCCAAACTCTGAAAAAGATGAATGGAGATATTTTAACTATCGTTGGACGCAATACCGTGATTGTTAGCATTGGACGTGCCATATTTACCCTCCCAAGTGGTACACAAGTGACAATTGAGGATGCTTTATTGTATCCCGATTCTTCACGTACCCTGATCAGTTATTGAGAAATCCCTAAAATTCGTTTTCACATTGAAACCCATGAAGACAACAAAGAGAAGTATCTACTCTTTACTAAAGATCCCGGATATGGCAAAAAGGTACATGATGAAATTCCTTCTATCATCTGGTTTGTACTATATGTACATCAAACCCGTAGAACATGTTGCATACAAAGTAATTTTTCAGAGTGTTAACGCATTCCAAACCTGGCATGATCGCTGATACGTCTCCATCGTATCTACTTTTCCAAACACTTTTGCCCTTGTTTTGGACTCTAACTTGCATGATTTGAATGGAACTAACCCGGACTGAGGCTGTTTTCAGCAGAATTGTCATGGTGTTATTTTTGTGCAGAAATAAAAGTTCTCAGAATGACCTGAAAATCAACGGAGATTATTTTTGGAATTAATGAAAAATACTGGCAAAAGAATCAAGAACAGGGGGCCCACACCCTATCCATGAGGGTGGGGGTGCGCCCCCTGCCTCGTGGGCCCCCCTGGTGCTCCACCGACCTCAACTCCAACTCTATATATTCACGCTCGGGGAGAAAAAAAATCAGAGAGAAGGATTCATCGCGTTTTACGATACGGAGCCGCTGCCAAGCCCTAATATCTCTCGGGAGTGCTGATCTGGAGTCCGTTCGGGGCTCCGGAGAGGGGAATCCGTCGCCATCGTCATTGTCAACCTTCCTCCATCACCAATTTCATGATGCTCACCGCCGTGTGTGAGTGATTCCATCGTAGGCTTGCTGGACGGTGATGGGTTGGATGAGATTTACTATGTAATCGAGTTATTTTTGTTAGGGTTTGATCCCTAGTATCCACTATGTTCTGAGATTGATGTTGCTATGACTTTGCTATGCTTAATGCTTGTCACTAGGGCCCGAGTGCCATGATTTCAGATCTGAACCTATTATGTTTTCATGAATATATGTGAGTTCTTGATCCTATCTTGCAAGTCTATAGTCACCTATTATGTGTTATGATCCGTTAACCCCAAAGTGACAATAATCGGAACCATTACCGGTGATGACCGTAGTTTGAGGAGTTCATGTATTCACTAAGTGTTAATGCTTTGGTCCGGTACTCTATTAAAAGGAGGCCTTAATATCCCTTAGTTTCCAATAGGGCCCCGCTGGCACGGGTTGGTAGGACAAAAGATGTCATGCAGGTTCTTTTCCATAAGCACATATGACTATATTCGGAATACATGCCTATATTACATTGATGAATTGGAGCTAGTTCTGTGTCACCCTATGTTATATCTGTTACATGAGGAATCACATCCGGCATAATTCTCCATCACCGATCCAATGCCTATGAGCTTTTCACATATTGTTCTTCGCTTATTTACTTTTCTGTTGCTACTGTTACAATCACTACAAAACCAAAAACTGGTACTATTACTTTTGCCACTGTTACCACTACTATCATATTACGTTGCTACTAAATAATTTGCTGCAGATATTAAGTTATCCAGGTGTGGTTGAATTGACAACTCAACTGCTAATACTTGAGAATATTCTTTGGCTCCCCTTGTGTCGAATCTATAAATTTGGGTTGAATACTCTACCCTCGAAATCTATTGCGACCCCCTATAGTTGTGAGTTATCAATCGCCTAGGCCATGCCGGAATCGGGATGATGAGAAAAGTTACTAGCAATTCCATTAGTCATAATTTCCTTCAGTCAAAACTTCCTCAATCTTCAGATTTTGTGTGCACATCTTGTGCCACGGGAAAGCTAATTTTGAGGCCCTCGCACCTCAAAATACAAGATGAACTATTTCAGTTCCTTGAACGTATTCAAGGAGACATTTGTGGTCCCATTCAACCATTATCTGGACCTTTCAGGTATTTCATGGTTCTGATTGATGCATCTACACGATGGTTGCTTGTGTGTCTTCTATCCATACGGAACCATGCATTTGCCAAGATAATGAGGCAAGTCATTAAGTTGCAAGCTCATTATCCAAAAAGTCGAATTAAGTCAATTCGAATGGACAATGCCGCGGAATTCTCCTCACTTCTTTCAATGATTATTGCATGGCTTTGGGGATTGAAGTTCAGCACTCTATTCCATATGTCCATACACAAAATGGATTGGTTGAACCATTGATTAAGAGGATTAAACTCATTGCAAGACCTTTGTTGACGAATTGCAACTTGCTAACCTCTTGTTGGGGTCACGCTATTTTACACGCTGCTAACTTGATACAATTGAGGCCAACTGCATATCACAGTTCTTCCCCTCTGGAATTGGTACGTGGAAATCCTTCTAGCATTTCCCATCTGTGTAAGTTTGGATGTGCTGCATACATCCCGATCTCACCACCACAACGGACATCTATGGGCCCACACAGGAAGTTGGGGATCTATGTGGGGTACAAATCATCGTCGATTATCAAGTACCTAGAACCTCTGACTAGGGATCTGTTCACAGCCCATCACGCTGATTGCATATTTAATGAGGAACATCTTCTAGCATTAAGGGGAGATTTCAAGTACCAGAAAGAATGCCCGGAAATTGATTAGAATGCTCATGCCATTTCATCCTCTGATCCATGTACCAAGAGACCAAAGCTCAAGTTTGGAAGATCATTAATTTGCAACATCTTGCAAATAATCTGCCAGATTCATTTACTGATATGAAAGGTGTTACAAAATCCTGAAATCTGGCCAGAAATGCGCCAGAAAGAGTGGAGGTACCAAATAAAACCACGCAACTCCCTATTCCTAAAAAGAGGGGGAGTTGTACGGCCTCTAACCTGGAGCAAGCTTCTAGCAAGCAGCAAAGGAAATCGAGGAGAAAAATCTCGGAGTCAGTAAATGCAGGTCAACTCAACATTGACAAACACCCGATGGGTAGTATACACCCAGTGGAAGGGCAACCTCCACAACCCACTACAGAAAAGACACATCCGTGACATTTTGGGCCGAACGAATTTTTTTCCTGTCATACATATGACACTTCTATGACGATAATTGTGACAAAACCCGGTATCATCATAGATGTGGTGGTCTCCTACTTCTATGACAAAAAATCATGACAAAAAATGGGCTTTTCGTCCTGGGCGGGCCGGAGATGCAGCTGCATGACATTCTTTGGGCCGTCCATGACGGAAAAAACTGTGGTAGAAGCGAGGGGAAGGAAAATTTCGGGGAGTTCCCGGTTACGGTGGGAGGTCGGGGGCCGAGCGATGCGCGTTTCTCTCGTACACGTACGCGCGTGTGTGCGAGGCGTTGGCTCTAACTGAACCCGAGCGAGGCATTGGGCTCTAACTGAACCCGAGCGATTGCACTGCAGGCTACGCGTTACTGAACCCGAGCGATCGATCGATGGCTGTTAACTGAACCCGATCGAGCGATTCCTTGGCTACTGCTGCTAACTGAAGCCGATCGATGGGATGAATAGTGAGCGTTGTGGGGGGGGGGGTTGGATGAACAGTGAGCGGTAGCATTGCCTCTGGATGAACAGGACCCCGTGGTGTGGTGGAGGGCTGGATGAACAGTAGACGGTGGAGGGGTACCCGTGGAGGGGTGGATGAACAGAACCCCGTGGTGTGGAGGGCAGGATGAATAGTAAACGGTGAGGGGTTCCCGTGGAGGGGTGGTTGAACATGACCCAGTGGTGTGGAGGGCTGGATGAACAGTAGACGGTGGAGGGGTGGTTGAACAGTAGCGGGTGGAGTAGCGCGTGGTGGAGGCTGGATGAACAGGAGCCCCGTGGAGGCTGGAGGAGGTCGTCGGTGGATGAACAGTAGCTCGTGGAGGCTGGAGGGGGTCGACGGTAGAGATGAACAGTATCCCGTGGAGTGCCGTTTTGCGGTACGCCACACCCCTCCCGATGAACAGGACCCCCGTTTCAACCGTAGCGCTCCAACACAAGTCCATTTCCTCCGTTTTGCGGTACGCCACACCCCTCCCGATCAACAGGACCGTGTTTCGACCGTAGGAGGTCCGTTTTGTCCATTTTGCGGTACGCCACACCCCTCCCGATCAACATGACCCCCGTTTCAACCGTAGGAGGTCCGTTTCGTCCGTTTTGCGGTACGCCACACCCCTCTCGATCAACAGGACCCCCGTTTCGATCGTAGGAGGTCCGTTTCCTCCGTCTTGCGGTACGCCACACCCCTCCCGATCAACAGGACCCTCGTTTCGACCTAGGAGGTCCGTTTCCTCCGTTTTGCGGTACGCCACACCCTTCCCGATCAACAGGACACCCGTTTCGACCGTAGGAGGTACGTTTCCTTCGTTCTGCGGTACGCCAGGCCTCGTTTCCATCGCCTGTTCCGTCCAAGTCCTCCCGATGAACACGACCATGCATTCCGACCCAACCATGTACATGAGCCCTGGCCGTACGTATGCGCGAGTAGGCGTTCGAGACCCCGCCCGTATGTACACATACGTGGCCGTATTTTCTTTCTTGCACCCTGGCCGCTGTACGTACGTGTACATGCTACGTGCGTGCCTCTACTACGACACGTGCGCGCCTCTACATCGACCAGTATGTACGTACTCGTTGGCGACCAGAATGACAACGCTACGTACGCTTTGACCAGGTGGGTCCCGACTGTCAGGCACTTCCTTGCCTGCGAAGATGTAGCTGGTGGGTCCCAGCAGTCAGGAGGGCGAATCGTTTTGTTTTTTGCCCGGACGCACTTCTTTGCGTGCGAAGGTGTAGCTGGTGGGTCCCAGTAGTCGGGGGGCTGGTGGGTCCCAGCAGTCAGGGGGGCAAGTCGTTTTTTTTGCCTGGATGCACTTCCTTGCGTGCGAAGGTGTAGCTAGTGGGTCCCAGCACTCAGGGGGGAAACATTTTTTTTGCAAAATGTGGTGGCCCGTCCGGTGGGTCCCTGCTGTCAGGTGGAGGAATCATTATTTTCCGCGTAATAAGGAGGCACTTCCTTGCTGCCGCCATGGACCCAGCTGTTAGCCTCTCCACGTACAGTCCATGTCCGATGGAAGTCGTTCCTTGACCACGTTGACCACGCCGTGCCGAGAGCACCAGGGCGGTGGAGGACGACGAGGCCTAGGAAGGGGACGACGCGAAGCCGGTGAAGACGCGGCAGTGGATGCCCACGCGTAGAGGAGTATGAGGGTTCACTCGTTCGGTTGCGGTGTGAGGCTGCCGTCGCCGCAGGGCCTGGCCAGCGGTGGGAATAGTAGGGGGCGGTGAGGCCTCCGCGGCAGCACAACCGGCCACGAGTGGCAGGAGCAGGCGGCGTGACCGGCGCTGCTTTGGGCGGCTGGAGCAAGAAGACCAGAGGTTGAAGAAGCACTACGGCCGTTGGATGGACATCGTACGGTCACTGGAGCTAGAATCGTGCATATTGACTAAGTTGACAAAGTCCTCCGTCCCCGTCAACTTAGTAGGCCCAGAAGTCAGCCTCCCACCAAGGTGGGTCCTAGCTAGCAGGGGGTATTCATTTTTTTGTGCGTAATAAGGAGGCACTTCCGGTTGGTCCGAGCTGACAGCAGGGGGAACGTTTTTTCGCAAAATACGGTGGCCCATCGGGTGGGTCTCAGCAGTCAGGGGCAAACGTTTTTTCCGCGATATACTGGTGGGCGTCCGGTGGGTCACTGCTATCAAGTGGAGGAATAATTATTTTCCGCGTAATAAGAAGGCACTTCCTTGCGGCTGCCGTGGACCCAGCTGTCAGCCTCTCCACGCAAAGTATTCTTCCAATGGAATTCGGTCATTGACCACATTGACCACGCCACGCTGACAGCACCACGGCGGTGGACGACGGCGAGGCCTAGGAAGGGGACGACGCGGAGCCGGGGAAGACGCGGCAGTGGATGCCCACACAGAGAGGAGTACGAGGGTTCACTGGTTCGGCTGCGGTGTGAGGCTGCCGTAGCCGCAGAATAACAGGGGGTGTGGGTGAGTGGAGTGGTGGGATGGCCTTGCCAGCGGTGGGAGTAGTATGGGGGCGGTGAGGCCTCCGTGGCAGCACAGCCGGCCATGGGAGGCAGGAGCAGGCGGCACGACCGAGGCTGCTTTGGGCGGCTGGAGCAAGAAGACCAGAGGTTGAAGAAGCACTATGGCCGTTGGATGGACATCGTACGATCAGTCGAGCTAGAATCATGCATATTGACTAAGTTGACAAAGCCCTTCGTCCCCGTCAACTTAGTAGGCCCACTATACTGGGTCCCAGCTAGCAGGGGGAGTATTCATTTTTTTGTGCGTAATAAGGAGGCACTTCCTTGCGTGCGAAGATATAGCTGGTGGGTCCGAGCTGTCAGTGGCGGTAACATTTTTTTCGCGAAATACAGAGGCCGTTTCGGTGGGTCCCAGATGTCAGGTGGAGGAAATCATTATTTTGCGCGTAATAAGGAGGCATTTCCTTGCGTGCGACCGTGGACCCAGCTGTCAGCCTCTCCACGTACAGTCCACTTCAGATGCATGTCGGTCGTTGACCATGCTGACCACGCCACACCGAGAGCACCAGGGCGGTGGACGACGGTGAGGCCTAGGAAGGGAACGACACGGAGGCAGGGAAGACTCGGCCGTTGTTTTTGTTTCCCACGCGGAGGGGAGAACGAGTGTACGAGGGTTTACTGGTTCGTCTGCCGTCGCCGGAGAATAACAGCAGGTGTGGGTGAGTAGAGGGATGGCTAGGCCAGCGATGGGAGTACAGTGGGGCAGTGAGGCCTGCACGGCAGCACAGCCGGCCGCGGGGAGGAGGGAGCAGGCAGTCCCGCCGGCGCTTGTTTGAGTGGCTGGAGCAGGAGGAGCAGAGATTGAAGAAGCACGACGGCCGTTGGATGGACATCCAACAGTCACTGCTTGTGCGTCAACCTTTTTTTAGGAAAGCCTCAAATCTGTGGAAAACAGCATACAACCCATCTGCCATTATTTCTAATAATTTTTAGCCCATTTGCTAATTCTTAAGGTTTTTTTGGAGCCCATATTCTTTTTGTTAGCATTACAGCCCAAATTGTGGCCACGGTTAAAAATTATAGGAAATTTTGCATATTTCGGTGCGGTCCGAACTGTTTTTGATCCCGAAATTTCGGCTGACATTCAAGCTAATTTTAAAAATAAATGTATATCAATATAAAATCCAAAAAATTCTCCACGCATAAAAATTAATGTAATTCAAAATCTTGAAATGAAAAAAAGATATTTGAAACTAATTGTCGGTTTGATGTGTTTTAAAAATGTACAACCCATTTCTCATTACTGATGGGCCATTTTCTCGGCCAGCCGAATGAAAGCTCTCCTCGTCTTGAAAGATTTGCAGCCCAACAAGCCTGACCAAGTGACTTGCTTGGCAAATCACAAAAAAACTGGGCTGTGGCCGTGGACCCAGCTGTTAGCCTCTCCACGTACAGTACTCTTCCATCGGAAGTCGTTCCTTGACCACATTGACCACGCCGCGCTGAGAGCACCACGGCGGTGGACGACGGCGAGGCCTAGGAAGGGGACGACGCGGAGCCGGGGAAGACGCGGCAGTAGAAGCCCGCGCGGAGAGGAGTACGAGGGTTCACTGGTCCGACTGCGGTGTGAGGCTGCCGTCGCTGCAGGGCCTGGCCAGTGGTGGGAATAGTAGGGGGCCGTGAGGCCTCCGTGGCAGCACAGCCGTCCACAGGAGGCAGGAGCATGCGACACGACCGACGCTACTTTGGGTGGCTGGAGCAAGAAGACCATAGGTTGAAGAAGCACTACGGCCGTTGGATGGACATCGTATGGTCACCGGAGCTAGAATCGTTCAGATTGACTAAGTTGACAAAGCCCTCCGTCCCCGTCAACTTTGTTGGCCCACAAGTCATCCTCCCACTATGGTGGGTCCCAGCTAGCAGTGGGGTATTCATTTTTTGTGCGTAATAAGGAGGCACTTCCTTGCGTGCGAAGATATAGCTGGTGGGTCCGACCTGTCAGCGGGGGGAACATTTTTTTAGTCCATTTGGTGGGCTGGGTGAAACAATGATGTAGCATCTATGCAGCCCGTTTAAATCCCATTTGAATTTTTCTCGAAATCCGCGGACTTGCTGGGCTGGGTGAAAATATCATGTTGGGATAGACGGAAAAATGTTATAAAGACATAAACACATGATTGCACGTCAGTAAAATCTTTGCAAGCTTATGTACGCAATCACTAGGAGTTAACTTGCCAAGTTATATATAAACAATTATTATTATTATTTTGTAAGAACTTTCAACTTACGAAATAAAATATAATTTTAATTTGATGAGTTAATAGTACGTGGGGTATTATTATTTTTTAGGCTAGATGTGGGACAATTGAGTTGGTTCTAGGGGAAAGTACTGGGAGAAAACTCAGTTTACATCGAAAAAGAAAGTGGGAGAAAATTCAGAGACCTGCTGGGTCCACCTGAGGAGGGGAGTATGTTGGGAGGAAGGAGATTCAAAGCACGGCAGCCGAGTGAACTAGTTTTTTTTACAGACAAGTGAACTAGTTTACATACATAAGCAAATAGCCACTGAAAAAGCAATCAGGTTAATGGGTTCTTAAAAGAAATATTTCGGACAAAACAGATAATTACGACACATAGGCTAATGCATGAAACACTCATATGATAAAGGTGCTTATAAACAGATAAAGTACAACATCTAGACCTTCCTGGCACGCTTGATCATGATGCTGCGGCTGTCCGTGTACTCGTCGGTTATGGGAAGTAGACACGCCCTCATGTCCAAGATCTGCCTGTACATGTTGTAGCATGCGTATGCGTACTTGGCCGCATAGGTTATGTAGGCTAGATTCAGAGGTACCTCCCACGTGTTCAGGTCGTCTTCTTTCACGTTGGCATATTAGGGGTCGATGATGGTCTCAGCGAGGTCAATCACGGAGTCCTTCTCCTGCCCGTTGCTGACGATCTTGTATTGCTTCTGGATGTCGACAAGCTTGTTACACTAGATGGCCGAATCGTCGCGTTCTTCCTTCTCTCCACCGCAGCGAAGGTGCAGTCGGTGCTGCCGATGAAACGGGCGAATGCTCCAGAACCTGGTGCAGCCATAGGACTGAGACGAGGCAGAGCTTCACCGAGTCCGTATTGTTGGTGTACATCACATTCAACTTGGTGCAGCCACAGGACTGAACGGCGAACTCAAAGGGGAACTCCTTGCTGAAGTCCATATCCAGCAGGCTCACCCCTCGGATCGCCATTGGAGTCTCTTCGAGTGAACGAGTGTGTAGGCGGCGGTAGCAGTTCATTTTTCAGCTCCTGGGGAACTGGATTCAATAGTAAGCTGAGTGTGTACAGGCGACAACAGTTACTACCCCTCCCTCGTCCGCTGCACGCCCGGCAGAAGATGCACCCTCGGCCACACGTCGGTTCACGAGCGGGTCTGTATTGTACTATAATAACAGGAGTTAGTGGTCACTTTACTTAAATTTAATTAGCTCTAATAGAAATTTATACTTAAAACAAGCAATGCATTCGCTTGTTCTATCCGTGCCACAGGATCAACATGCACAATAATTAGAATTATTATTCTCAGGATGCACACGTCATCACATTTGTCACACTTTCACAAAGATAATACTACCAAGTTTGAACTGTTTGTTATGGGTGTTGTCCTCTGCATCATCATGCCGTGTTTCCCAGCTTGCAAGATTCAGAACCAAAAAATAATATCCAAATAATAAGTACAACAAAGATGCCTACACATCTCATTGATTCCCAGCTTGCAAGATTCAGAACCAACAAATAAGATCCAAATAATAAGTACAACAAAGATGCCTACACATCTCATTGATTCCTAGCTTGCAAGATTCAGAACCAACAAATAAGATTCAAATAATAAGTACAACAAACATGCCTACACATCTCACTGATTCCTAGCTTGCAAGATTCAGAACCAACCCATTAGAGCCTTTTGATAAAGGGATAATTAGATTTATGCCCCTAGTTGTGTCCCACTCGTCTCCCTAATTCCCAAAAGTCACCGGTTCTGTCCAAGTCACTTTGCTCCTCTTATGCTTTTGCCCTTTGACCGTTTGACTATCAGTTTGAAAACTTCATAACTAATTCATACTAAATCAGAAAAATGCAAATAAGATACCAAAATGTTCAGAAAAACATCACCGATATGTGAGTGTCATTTGCATTCATGAAAAAAGTGTTGGAAAGTGCACTTCCGAGTTTTAGCTCTTTTGATACCACCATGAATAGTAAACTCTAAAAAATTCAGAAAAATTCAAAAAAAATATGGTGGCAAAGAACGACAAATATGGTGGCAACCTCCTCTCGTCTATGGTGGACCTATTCCTTCTACTCATTTAAATCATGCCGGTCCACCTCCCAAGATTGACAAAAAGGAGGATTTTGATTCTTGGGTCTATCGTTTTAAGCGTCATTTAAATCATGTGAACACTAACCTTTGGAGAATCATTGAAGAAGGTTTTTATCCGCATGACCGAAGCAACTTCACTCCTAGAGAAGCCGTGGATGATCAATTCAATGAGAATGCTCTCTTCATCATCCAAGAAGCAATCCTTCCCGAAGACCTCCCTCATCTCCGGCCCTACTCCTTGGCCAAAGATGCTTGCGCAAAGTGGTATCACTCTATCGAGGAAGCGCAAGCATCCAACGCTCCAACTATGAAGTGGTGCAAGACGAAGCCGATGAGTTTGCTATGAAAGATGATGAAGAACCTCGTGAGCTCTATCGAAGAGTTACCAAGCTCGCGGTCTCTCTCCGGGATCATGGAAGCAAGGACACGGATGACAATTGGATCAAGCGCAAATTCCTCAAGGCAATGATGCCCTACAACAAAGCCATGTCCTCCGTCATCCGTCAAAGGCCGGACTTCCACACCTTATCTTCAAGTGATGTGTTGGATGAGTTTGTGGCAATGAGCATATTGGACAAGACCGCCGACAATGCGGTGCTTCGCTCCCAAAGAGCAAAGTAGCCCAACCTTGCATTGAAGGCCAAGGTTTATGTCGAAGAAGAAGAAGATGAGGAAGAAGAGGAGAGCAACCTCGAAGATACGAAGTATGCCTATCATGAACACATGGCCCTTGCTTCAAGACAATTTTGGAGCAAGAAGAACTCAAGGCCCAACTTCAATAAAAACAACTCAAGTGGTGGTAAGGGCAAGCAACGAGTGAGGACTTGTTTAAATTGTGGACATGTGAGTCACTTTGTTGCGGAGTGTCCTTATGAGAAGAGGGAAGACAATGGTGGCAAACTCATTCGTAAGGACAAGGCCAAGTCTTTCCCCAACAAGAGCAACTTCACCAAGAAGTCTCCTCACAAGGCGTTGGTGGTTCAAGAAGAGTACAATGAGGATGATGATGATGATGAAGATGGCGAGTTGATTGCCATGGCCTCCGTTGCCATTGCGGAGACTCCATGAGTGTCTCTTTTCTACTCTCCAAATGAAAGCATCACCGCCAAATGCCTCATGGCTAAAGCCACCAACAAGGTAACCCCCAACATCAAAACTACCTTCATTGATCATCCCTCTTTGACGGATTGCATTGATGAACATGAGGGATCTAATGTGATGGAGAACGAGTTTGAGTATTTTATGGGTAAACTCAAGGGTAAATCCAAGAAGCACTTTGTTGCTCTCTTGGAACAACTTGGTGAAGCCAATGACATGATAGAGGCTCACGAAGATACCATCTCTAAGATGGAGGGGCATAGTCGAGACTATGTCGATGAGATTTCGGATCTTTCCAATGCTCTTGAGGAAGAGCGTGGTCTTCGTTTGGCTCTTGAGGAGTCACACAACGATGATCATGCTAAGTTAGAGAAAGATCTTGACCGTGCTCTTGTTGTCTCTCGTGTGCTAAATTCCGAGAAGGCCAAACTTGGAGTTGATCTTGCTAGACTCAAGGAGGAGTTTGATATACTTGACAAGGCTCACAAAGTCTTGAAAGGTATTCATGCTAATCTCAAGGAGTCTCATGATCAACTTCAAGTGAAGCTAACTAAGGAGAAAGCCACTTTTCCTCATATGGTTTTAATTGATAATGCAAATGCTACTAACCCATGTTGTGAGCATGTGCATCTTGTTGAGGAAAACGCTAAGTTGAAGGAGCAACTTGAGAAAGGCCTTGTGTCATGTATACAAGGCAAGAAGAACCTCAACGACCTTTTTAGCAACCAAAAGGAAGTTGTGGCCAAGGAAGGGATTGGGTTTGGACCCAAGCCCAAGAACAAGAACAAGAATGACAAGACCAAACGACCTCCTCCTCTCAAGCAAACTTTTGTGAAGGAAGGGGAGGGTGCTCCCAAGGAGAAGACGAAGAACAATGTGAAGGGTGACGGTGTCAAGAAGAGCAATGCCACCATTCTCAACAAAGCCGACGACTTTAACCCTTCTTATGTGTTATGCCGTGCTAGTGATGGGCATGTTTATGCCAAATTTGTTGGCTCTCTTTATGAGTACATTGAATGGTCTATTTGGGTTCCTAAGACCCTTGTTGCTAACCTCAAAGGACCCATTACAAAATGGGTACCTAAAACCAAGCATTGATCTCTTGTAGGTGTTTGCTTCCGGTGGGGGATCATGGTTGCTCGATAGTGGAGCTACAAATCATATGACCGGAAGCAAAGACTTGGTGGTGGACGTACACAAGATTCCATCTATGCCCACCAATGTCGACTGGGGTGATGCCTCGTCCTCTAAGGTATTGGGACTCGGCAAGGTTGTCATTTCTCATGATCTCACGATCGAGAAGGTCATGCTTGTAGAGTCCCTTGCATAGAATTTACTTTCCGTTCGTCAACTTGCTATCATGGGCTTTGCCACTTTCTTTGATATTGATACCGTGGCCCTCTTGTGGAGCAAGACTCTTAAAGTAGCCTTTGTTGGGCATGTCGAGAACGGTCTATATGTGATTAACTTTTCGGAGCGACCCACTAAGACCGCGACATGCCTAATGGCTAAAGTTGACGTGGGATGGCTTTGGCATCGCCGCCTAGCCCATGTCAATATGAGATCTTTGCAAAGTCTTCTCAAGGGGGACCATGTTCGTGGACTAACGAATGTTAGTTTAGCCAAAGATCGTGTTTGCAGTGCTTGTATCGAAGGAAAGCTCCATGAGAAGGCTCACCCTCCCACGACTATCATCTACTCGAAGAGGCCTTTGGAGCTCCTTCACTTGGATCTTTTTGGGCCTCCATCCTTTGATAGTCTTGGGGGTAGAAAGTATTGCTTGGTGATTGTGGATGACTATTCAAGATATACTTGGGTATACTTCTTCAAGAAGAAGAGTGAGACTCAACAAACCGTCGTTGACTTTGCAAATGAAGCACAACGTCAATACAATGCAAAGATCTTAACAATAAGAAGCGACAACGGCACCGAGTTCAAGAAATACACCTTGGATGAGTTTCTTAGTGATGAGGGGATCAAGCATCAATATTCCGCACCCTATACCCCTCAACAAAACGGTGTTGCGGAGAGAAAGAACCGGACGTTGATGGATGCGGCAAGGACTATGATGGCGGAGTTCAAGTCTCCATACAACTTTTGGGCCGAAGCCATCAACACCGCGTGTCATGCATCCAATTGGCTCTACCTCCGCAAGGGCTTGAACAAGACTCCATATGAAATACTCACCGGTGATGAAATTCCTCCTCAAGCCATAAGAAGAATGGGTGTGGGTTTCATCCTACCCATTGAGGAACCCCTTGTGGTCGAAGGAGAAGGACAATGCTCCACTCAAGTGGAGCCATCACCAATCCAAGACCCACACGCTTCCGAAGATCAAAGTGAAGGCCCTCAACCAAATGAACAAGACCAAGGGCAAGATCATTCTCAAGATGGTGGTGAACCACCACATGATGCTCAAGGTCAAGTTCAAGAACAAGAGCAAGCTCCTGATGGCGCTCAAGATGATCAAGTTTCCTCTCCTCATCTCACTTCCGAGGAGGAATTGGAACGCCGTGCCGCCAAGATTGCTTCCAAGCTCACCACCAAAGGGCACATCATGGAGAATGTGCTTGGAAGCCTTACAAAGGGGGTAAGCACTCGTCGACAATTAGCAAACTATTGTGAACATCATGCGTTTGTCTCTTGTGTGGAACCCCAAAAGGTGTATGAAGCGCTCGAAGATCCGGATTGGCTCAATGCCATGCATGAAGAACTCAACAACTTCGAGCACAACAAAGTGTGGAGATTGGTACCAAGGCCATTGGAGAACCACAATGTCATTGGAACCAAATGGATATTCAAGAACAAGCAAGACGCTCATGGAACTATCATTCGCAACAAGGCTCGCTTAGTGGCACAAGGCTACTCCCAAGTCGAGGGTATCGACTACGGTGAAACCTTTGCTCCCGTTGCTCGTCTTGAGTCCATTCGCATGCTTATTGCTTATGCTTCTCATCATAACTTTAAGTTGCAACAAATGGATGTGAAGAGTGCTTTTCTTAATGGTCCTATTAATGAGTTGGTCTACGTCAAACAACCCCCCGGGTTCGAGGATCCCTACTTTCCCGATCATGTGTATCAACTCGATAAGGCACTCTATGGCCTTAAACAAGCCCCATGTGCGTGGTATGACCACCTTACCGAGTTGCTACAAGATCGTGGATTTGAAGTTGGGCTAATCGATCCCACTCTTTTTACTAAGAAGGTCAACGGGGAGTTGTTTGTGTGCCAACTATATGTTGATGACATTATCTTTGGTTCCCCTAACAAAGCTTTCAATGATGAATTTGCCTCACTAATGACCTCAAAGTTTAAGATGTCTTCCATGGGAGAGTTGAAGTTCTTTCTAGGTTTCGAAGTGAAGCAAAGAAGAGAAGGTACCTTCATCAACCAAGCCAAATACACTCAAGACATGCTCAAGATATATTCAAGCTAAGTGATGTCAAGACGGCTTCCACTCCCATGCCCACCAAGTGCCAACTTGACATTGATCCCAATGGTAAAGTGGTGGATCAAAAGGTATATCGTTCCATGATTGGCTCCTTGCTTTACCTTTGTGCATCTAGACCGGATATCATGTTGCGTGTGGGGATTTGTGCACGGTTCCAAGCCGCACCAAAGGAAAGCCACTATGTGGCGGTCAAGCGAATCTCTCGATATTTGGCTCATACCCCAAACTTTGGCTTATGGTACCCAAGAGGAGCAAACTCCAAGCTTATAGGGTATTCGGATTCCGATTGGGCGGGAGACAAAGTGGATAGAAAGTCCACTTCCGGAGGGTGCCAATTTCTTGGTTGCTCTTTGGTAAGTTGGTCTTCTAAAAAGCAAAGTTGTGTGTCTCTCTCGTCCACCGAAGCGGAGTATGTGGCTGCCGGTAGTTGTTGTGCACAACTCTTATGGATGAGGCAAACTTTAAAGGATTACTGTGTTAATTGTGACAAAGTGCCTCTTTTGTGTAACAATGAAAGCGCCATCAAGATATCTCTCAACCCAGTGCAACACTTCAAGACGAAGCATATCGAGATTAGGTATCACTTCATCCGGGACCACATTAGGCGAGGCGAGATCGAGCTCAACTATGTCAACACTCATGATAACCTTGCAGATATTTTCACGAAGCCCTTGGATGAAGCAAGATTTCGCGAGTTAAGGCATGAGCTGAATATCATTGATTCGAGCAATGTGACTTGAACCCTTGCACATCCCACCACACTCAATATGTTGTCTAGTTTAGGTGTAGGCATGGACACATGGGGAGTGTTGTTCTCTCAATGAACTTTCCCTCCCCCCATAATGCATAAATTGATCAAGTCTTTCACTTTCGCCATTTTTGATGGTACTAGTGCTTCAAAGACGAGTTTTGGTCATGGGCCCAAGGTTAAAATCTTCGCGGTGCCATACCTCTTGACTCAAACATAGGTGTCTTCGGCCACCGCCCTCTCTTGAAGAGGGGTTTCTTGGCCTCTTGCTGGTGTGTCCTTTTGCCTTTCGTTGCTTGTTTTTCTGCTTTCTCTTGAGCTAAGCCATGTAGTCTAGTTGTCGTGGTGTGCTGGGCGGTACTACCGCTGTTGGTGAGCGGTACTTCCGCTTATAAGCGGTACTACCGCTCCCCAGCGCGGTACTACCGCTGCGGGGCCGGACCAGGGGGTTTTATCGGGGCAGGGGGAGGTTTCTTCTCCCCCATACCCATTCTCTCGCCCCCTCGTGTCTCTCCCTCTCTCCAGCACCGTTCCGCCGCGGAAGGGCTCCGGCGGATCTCCTCCGGGGCGTCCCTTTCCATTTCCTTCGGTGGAGTCGATCCCCACCTCGTCCTCTTGCCATGGATGCCGGTATTGCCCCCGTTCCTTCTCTCTTTTTGTCTTGTTTTCAGATCGTGTGTTTTAGGGGCAATAGTGTTTACATCTCTAGATTTTTGGCTAAATCTAGGCTTGAGTAGGGTGGAGAAGGCAACTAGACTTTGTAGATTAGAGTTTGGTAGGAATATTTTTGAATTTGACAGGCCGGTAGTGCCAGATCTGACCACGGTAGTAGGGAACCGTTGTTCTCTCGCCTCTAGCGGTACTACCGCTCACCTTGGAGCGGCACTACCGCTCAGGGCGGTACTACTGCTTGCAGATCGCGGTACTACCGCTGTCTGCCTGATTCCATCATATCTCTCCGATACTTTGATCACTTGTTGTGTTCTTTGGCTTATGCTCGTTCTTTTGGTTGTTTTGCATGTTCTCGTGTTTGGTTCCAGGTGACGAACACTCTGAGCCTCCGGCCCGCCGTGTCAACCCCAATCGTGCCACTTCGAAGCGCTACCGCACATCCGAGTCTGCTGAGGTTCCACAAGTGCACCACCACCGCCTGCCGGTACATCCTCAGATGCACCACCACCTCCTCAACTCAAGAAGAAGTCTACGTCAAGGCCAAGGAGCAAGACTGTGTCACAGATGAGTGCCAAGGAGTTCTGGGCAAGGCGCCGCCGCAATCCCTTTGCAGAAGATCAAGAACCCACTTTGGTCAACCGTCCGTTCTGGAATCGCTTTCAGTTTGCCATCTTCTTCGATGTGCTCAAGGCCAAGAAGAATCTCTTTGTTAATGTGCGCTCCATCGACACCGACTACATGGAGAAGGATCCCGAGTACTTTGGTGAAGCTCTTCAGATGTGCTCTCAGTTGAACATTCGCCGGATTATGCAGTTCAACAAAGACTTTGATGCAGATATTGTGGCCCAGTTCTATGCCACCGTCCATCTCGGGACTGATGCTGAGAGGACTCTGACGTGGATGACAAATGGCAAGCTGCTTTCTGTCAAGTGGAAGGCGTTCATGGATCTTCTTGGGGTGCAAGATCTCGGGCTCGAGCATCCTGTTGGCTTTCGCCCTCATCGCAACACAGCCGCTACTCACAAGCAAGCCCTGTGGCCCTACTGCACTATGAAGGTCAACCTTGACACGAAGAAGGAATCATATGAGCTGTCTGCCTATCTGGACATTCTTCACCGCGTCTTGCGTGAGACCCTCTTCCCTCGCATCGGGAATCTGGATCAGGTCCACTCCTATCTAGTGGACATGCTTCTTTTCTGCCAACATGAGAAGGAAGTGCCCACTGGTGAGACCTTGGCATTTCTCATGTGATGTGGTCTGAGCTCTTATCTGCAATCTCTGACCGCAAGTGTCCGATCTATGGACCCTTCATCATGCTGCTCATTGAGAATGCTTGGGATCGTGTCTATCCCAACGTGATGCTTGAGACTGGAGAGTTGGTGTCCCATGAGATTAAGCGTCTGAGGAAGAAGGACAACTGGGGCACTCCAGTCACCAAAACTGGGGGTACATCTTCTGGTGCTGCTATGGAGACCGATGAGGCTGAGGCGGATGTTGAGGCTGATGATGACGAGGACTATGAGCCGTCTGGTGCAGAGCCCTCTTGGGCTAAGAAGCTCAAGCTCAAGATGAAGAAGCTGTTTTGCATGGAGTCTCACGGTCAGTATCTGACTCATGTGGCAGAGAAGAAGGCCCGGAGCCGTCACAAGGAGCTCATGCGTCACTTGGGTGCGACTGTGGCCAGTGGTTCTGAGGGCCAGATCACCGAGGAGGAGGAGTGGGTTCAGCAGCATTGTCCGTGGACTGATTCCGACGCCGAGCAGTTTCCGACCGACGACGGCGATGCAGATGCCCCCGCTGGGATGTGATGCTCGAGATCCTCGCTTGCTCTCACCTGGAGCCGTAGTTGAGCTTTCCGCCCTTTTTGGCGTCTCGATGCCAAAGGGGGAGAGAGTTTAGGGATTTGTGTTTGCGAGTGTGTCTTTGTGTGTCGTTGTGTCGTTTATTTGCTTTCTCGTTGTTGGCTTTGTTGGTTTTGTACCTGTGAGACCTAAGTTCCAGACATATGGTGTAACACATATGCTACCTTCGTTATCTTATCTTTGTTTTATGTACCTCGGTATCTTATAGCTTGCATACTTATCCTATCATATATGTTGTTCTCATATATCTTGCTTAGGATGTTGGTCTCTGAAATATAGGGGGAGCGTTGATCCTAGTATGTGTGCCGTGCAGTCCAAAGCACTATCTAGTTTGCACACATCTAGGGGGAGCCTGTCTATATTTTAGAGGTGTGGGTTTGCTTGCATTCTTTGTCATTACTCTTGTTGTGCAAATCCCGTATTGTCATCAGTCCACCAAAAAGGGGGAGATTGTAAGGGCATATTTATCCCTACGGTGTTTTGGTGATTGATGACAATGCTTTTGCGGACTAATCGGGTGCATTGAGTTCTTTCAGATATTCATTCTTCGGCACGAGACGATTATTTTCCCTCGGCGCTCTACTCAAGACGGTGTAGCTTCTTTCGTTTCTATGTTGGTGGACTAGTTTCGTAGTAGTCACCGTACTATCAAGAGGGGATCTGCTTCGGTATGGTTTGGGTGGAATCAACACGTACACGTCCTCATCTCACCCACCGTATCTTTCCGCCTCAATGGAGCTTCTCTTTTTCTCCCCTCTCTACCTTTTCCTAGACCCAGCTGTAGTACCGCGGGCCACAGCGGTAGTACCGCTTAAGCTCACCAAGCGGTAGTACCGCTCCTCAGAGCGGTAGTACCGCTTGGTGGTCTCAGCAGTAGTACCGCTGCAGCTCCGTGCTCCTACCGCCTCAACTCGAGTGCGCTTTTTCTCGTGTCGGGTTTTGCGGCACTAGCTGCGGTAGTAGTGGCGGTAGTACCGCTTATCAGTGGTAGTGCCGCCCTGCCTCCATGGTAGTACCGCTCTGGGTCCCCAGCCCCAGGCCTTATCCTCTTGCGCGGCAGTACCGCTGAGGCGGAGCGGCAGTATCGCTTATGAGCGGTAGTACCGCCCTGCCTCCGCGGTAGTAACGCTCTCTGCGGGGCTGAGTGGGGGATAACGGTTGGATTGTTTCCCCCACTATAAAAGGGGGTCTTCTTCCTCCTTGTTGACTCACCTCTTCCCCCAAAACACTCCATTGTTGCTCCGAGCTCCATTTTCGCCCGATCTCTCTCCCTAGCCAATCAAACTTGTTGATTTGCTCGGGAGTGGTTGAGAAGGCCTCGATCTACACTTCCACCAAGAGAAATTTGATTCCCCCCACTAATCCCTAGCGGATCTTGTTACTCTTGGGTGTTGAGCACCCTAGACGGTTGAGGTCACCGTGAAGCCATAGTCCATTGTGGTGAAGCTTCGTGGTGTCGTTGGGAGCGTCCAAATAAGTTGTGGAGATTGCCCCAACCTTGGTTGTAAAGGTTCGGTTGCCGCCTTCAAGGGCACCAATAGTGGAATCACGGCACCTCGCATTGTGTGAGGGCGTGAGGAGAATACGGTGGCCCTAGTGGCTTCTTGGGGAGCATTGTGCCTCCACACCGCTCTAACGGAGACATACTTCCCTTCAAAGGGAAGGAACTTCGGTAACACATCCTCGTCTCCACCGGCTCCACACTTGGTTATCTTATCCCTTTACTTGTGCAAGCATTCTTGTGTTATCCTCATTGCTTGCTTGTGTGCTTATCGTTGTTGCATCATATAGGGTGTACACCTAGTTGCATATCTAGACAACCTACTTTGATGCAAAGTTTAATTTGGTAAAGAAAAGCTAAAAATTGTTAGTTGCCTATTCACCCCCCCTCTAGTCAACTATATCGATCCTTTCACTAGGGAGCAGCCCGACATGATAAGACATAAATGCCCTTCAATGATATGACCGTTGGATAAGATATTTTGGGACAGCTGGCGCGTAGCACAGCAACGGTCGGAAATTTGAGGTTCAAATTCCTCAGGGCTATCATGTTCCTCACAGTGTAGGTAATTCGCACTGGCGAATTCCTAACTCCTCAGTCAGAGCAAAGTCCTTAGTGACCAGAAGAACTGCGTCTCTGTCACTGAAGGAATTGACTGAACTGTAAGAGATTTCCAATGGCTTCACTCGAAGGGATTAGTAGGTTTAGGATTTGAGTTGAGCATCACGTGGAAATATTCTCCTTAGTATTTCCTCGACCCCTTTAACAGTACGGTGTTTCCTACGACTCAGGAAAGAGAAAATGAAACTATGAAAACAAAAGTCTTCACGCTTCATGTTCCTCGAATGATAACCAAGTCTTCAAGGTCACACCAATTTCTTCACTTCCAAAGTCTTCAGAAAGTCTTCAGAATATCAAAGTCTTCAGTTGAAGAACTTCATTTTTAGGGGTCGTCTTTCTCTATAAACATCAAACTCCTCATGGACTTATAGACCTGTGTACACTCATAAACACGTTAGATCCGTAACCTATAAGTCTTCAATACACCAAAATCACTAAGGGGCACTAGATGCACTTACAATCTCCCCCTTTTTGGTGATTGATGAGAATATAGGTTAAGTTTTCAACAGGGATAAACATATGAAGTGTAAATACTGATATTGAGGAATTTGATTGCAAGATACAGAAGAACTCCCGTGAAGTTGTGCATAGTGAGGAATTTGCTTTTGAAGCAATGCACACTTGAAGAGTGGAATCATGGAGATCTCCCCCTATATCTTGTAATTCATACACGCATTTGATATATAATATGAAGAATTTGAAATGCATGATGAAATATGGTGCTTGATGTAATTCAGCATGCGTGCAATAATATTAACGAGGAATAAGCATGCCGAATAGTGCATCAAAAGTATCAGAGCATAGTGCAACAAAAGTGTCAAAGCACCATCGGGTTTAAGATTACAACTCGATCCAATAAAGTTTCAGAAGAACGAGAGTTGTAACTTGGCAAAAAAACGATATAATAGACCCGCTTGAAGACTAACTCAAATTTCTCCCCCTTTGTCATCAAATGACCAAAAGGATCGAAACTGAGGACTAACACTCTTGAGGATAATCAAGTTGATGAAGGAGCGCCAGTGTTGTTGGGGTCGGTTGTTGAAGTAGGGCCTGCCGCAGTGTCGTCCAAGTCTTCATTTTCATCAGTCTCACGTGATGAAGAATATGAACTGGCCACCAAAGAAGGAACCTTGACCTTCTTGTATTTCTTCGGAGGAGGTGCGGACCTGTCAAATACTTCTTTGAGACCCATTTGTTTCAAATCATCAGCGCTGTAAACTTGAGACAGAACAGCCCAGGTACGGTTGAGGGTTTCATGAAGGTAGTAGTGGTTTTTCTTCACTGCATTATGGGTTGCAGTCATGTTGTGAAGAATTGAACCAAACTGACGCTTGACCCATTTGTGATTGCGATCAACCTTTTGATGAAGACTGAGGAGTAACTCACGATCAGTCATCACCCTAGGTGCTGTGGCTTGAGGATTTGGCTTGGCATTGTTGGCGGCAGTGGCATGTGTGGCAGAGTCCAATGGTGGAATAAGATGCAGCCTTGCGAAATTGACCATCCAATGGACGAATGCCTTCATCTATCACAGCAGTAGCCTTGCCCTTTTCTTCAGCTGAGGAAAATGTCCTTTTGAGGACTTTAATATGGGGCAAGTAGCTGCAGTGGTTCAGAGTTTCAGCTTTGTAATTGAGTGAAGACCTTGTCCTGATGAATCTCATAATCCATGGCGCATAAGGCTTCAGCTCAAATGGTGACATAGCAATGTTGGCCAGAGTCCTCATGAAGAAATCATGGAAGTTGACGGGAACGCCATGAATGATGTTGAAAAGCATGTTCTTCATGATGCCAATGACTTCTTCATCATTAGAGTCGTGGCCTTTGATAGGACTCATTGTCTTCGTCAGAATGCGATAGACAGTCCGAGGCACATACAACAATTCCTTGACGAGGAATTTGGTTCGAGGGGCCTGCCCTGGCTTCAAAGGTTTCATCAGCACTTGCATGTAGTGATTTGAAAGCTCAGGTTCGTTGTAAACACAACGTGCATCTTCAAGGGGAGGACTTAGAGGACGGGCACGAAGCAATTCAGATGCTGGTGCCTTGTAATGTGTGTTCTCAGTCATCCAGTCCAGAACCCATGAATTCACATCTTCAGAGTTGCCGATGATGTGCAGTGTTGCATAGAACTGAAGAATGAGTTTTTCATTCCAATCACAGATGTCAGTGCAGAAATTGAGTAGTCCAGCATCATAAAGAACACTGAGGACTGGCGTGAAGCACGACATGGACTCCATATCCACGTGAGGAATATGTGCATGGTCGAAGACTTTGTCTTTGTTGAACAGCAGTGAGGAATAGAAGTTAGCTTGACTTGCAGTCCAGAAATGCCTCTTCCTTATGCGAGCAGAGTCATATGGATTATACTCTGTGAAGATCAGGTGCTCGCCAAAGAAGTCTTCAGCCTTGAACTTTTGCTTCCTTGAGAACGGATCCTTTGGCTTGGGCAGAGGAGTGTCAGTGAGTTGCATCACTACCTCAGGAATCGCGATCTCAGGCTCTTCAGGCTGAGGAATTTCAGGTTCTTCCTCAGGTGCAGTCACATTTTCAGCAGGAGCAACAGTTTCTTCAGCACTAGTGGCTGGAATTTCTTCTTGCACAGATGTAGTGGGATGAGTTTCTTAGAGCCCAATTGAACTGTTGGTGCAGGAGAGTGAGGGATTTGCTGCAGTGGGGTGAAGAGTGGAGAATTGGGATGCTGACTTTCCCAAAAGTCGTCATTCATCACTGGAGTTGTGCTTCCAATGTCCACACCTTCATCTTCCAATTCTTCAACACCAGCCTCTTCAGCAGTAAACTGAGGCATTGGTGATGGACCACTGGGGTTGAAGGGATTGCATCCACTTCAATTTCTTCATCAATCTGCTCTGAAGAAGCAGCAGATTGAGTTTCTTCATCAGATCCGCTTGGGATCACATATTCTTCATCAAAAGGAACAAGATCCTTCGATGGCATGGTTGAGATCGGAACAACATCAATTGGATTATCAAACGAGCTAGTCATCGGCTTCATATTCTTCGGAGCTGAAGATTCTGAAGCACTTGATGCTTTCCTTTTCTTCACTGCAGCTCGCTCTGCAGCCTTGGTCTTCTTCACATCTGATGCAGATGGAAGAATAGGAGTTGGTGTAGGTGCAGGTGGAGCTGAGGAATCTGGTTGAATTTCCTCAGGCGCAACTAATGCAGTTGCCCTGACTTCTTCAGTTTCTTCAGGCGCACCACTAGTGGATGCCCTTGCAATTTCTTCAGTAGCTGGAATGGAGTCATCAGCCCTGGAACTAGCATTTCCTTCAGCAGTCTGAAAGTCATCAGCGGTGCTAGCATGTTCTTCAGTGGGCTGTGCTGAAGGTTCAGCTTGAGGAATTTCTTGTTGCGATGGGGCTGCAACATTTGTGAATTTCTCAGTCAGTTTCACAAACCTGACTTTTGCTCCTTTCCAGTCAGCATAGTATGCATCAAATTCATCGCTGAGGGTTTTGATGTCAGCCTGCATCTTGATGAGTTCTTCAGGTTTCATCTTGACAACATTTTTCCTCAGCAGTTTCTCTTTCCTGTACTGCGATTTCTTGATCTGCCTGGCCCTATCATACTTCCATTTCTCTTCTTGAATGAAAGCAGTCAAGACATGACTTTGACCAGGAGTGAGGTTCATCTCCGGCACAGGCGTATTGGGATCTTTGTGCCATAGATCAATGAAATCCAGGATCAACCTTGGATCGATAAGCATCGGCACATTGCTTCCTTTGGCACTAGCGGCCTTAGCTTGCCTATCTCTGATGATTTCGGCAAGTTCTTCTTCATCAGCTTCATCTTCGTCAGATGGTACATTGAAGACTACCTGCTTCTTCTTAGGACTTGGGCGAGTACCGCGTCCAGCAGTAGCCTTTTTCTTCAGCAGAGAGGGTCCAGCTGAGGAACTTGGTGCAGCTGAGGAACTTGCTGAGACACCAGAGGTAATAGAGATGCCTACAGTCCTTTGGCACGTGGCAGGATGCGCAGGTGCAGCTTGAGGAATTTGCCTTGAAGATTTTGAAGTTTCTGGCCGTGAGGGCGCAGCTGAGGGTGAAGCACTGGGCTTTCGAGCGGGCTTCTTAGGCATAGATTTCTTCAATTTGACAGAAGCCTCAGTGGCAGCAGCAGCAGCAGAATCTTCATTGAATTTCTTCACTGCTTCTCTGGCTTGCTTGGAGAACTTGGCTTGGCGCTTTGCCCATTCCTCAGGAAAGTCCTCACCGCGTTTGACGCTAGTGGGATCGGCCACTTGGCCAGGTGCCAATGGGGCTCTTGGGCATGGAGGGTTGAGAGCGAATTTCCTCATGTACTTTAGAGTAACATATATGTACTCCCTCCATTCTATTGCCCATCTCCGTTCAATCTTCTGAATGCGCACCTTGCGCTGATTTTTATCTTCCTCAGGAGGTGTGCAGTACCCACCATAGATGTCCTCAGGGATTTCAAAAGCAGTCATGACCTCAGGCTTCTTTCCTCCTTTCTGTGGCCTTTTACCGTCAGCCATTTTCTTCAATTGAGGAATTTGAACAATCGAATTCTCTGAAGAAGTGTGCAACTTTGCTTCAAGGAACGCTGCAAATGAGTTAAGTTGATGAGAGTAGAGATTCAGCAACGGACATGTGTACCTGTGAACAAAGTATAGTTGCGAGGAATTTGGAGAGGTCATATGCGTTCTCAGAGGGTTTTTCAAAAAGAACAAGTTTGAGGAATTTGACCAGATGCGTCTTGAAGAATTTCACTAAGCGCGCTATATCTTAGGTTCCAGAGTTGTATAGATCGAAGATCCACACAACTGAGGAATCTTGAAGAAATGATGCTTAGGGAAATGAATCAAGAATAGATGACATGTGAGGTGTTTTGTGTATGAGGATTTGAAGAATAAAACACCTTTGAAGATTTTGTAGAAAAACTTCGAATCAAAGAGGGCAGTAAAAGTAACTTTTAATTACCCTGAATGAAGAACACGACGAACAGAGAGGTGAAACAGTGAAGTTCGTCGATGTAGATCTTCCACGCCCTAACTTGGCGGAGGAAGACGTCTACGGCGGCGGCGGAGGTGAAGATTTCCGCCGTCGGCGCGAGTACGACGGCGACGAGGTCGAGGCAGTGAAGCTCTTCCTCATCGGCGACGATGGAGTAGCGGCGGCGGTAGGGTTTGAGAAGCTCGAGTGGGAGAGAGAGATCGAGCGGAGTAAAAGAAGTGAGGAAGGGGAGAGGGGTATTTATAGAGGCAGTGAAAAACTGTTCGCCCAAAGATTTAGGACGAACGTGCCCCTGACCATTCTCCTTCTCACGACATGTGTCACCCACGTACTGTGTAGTGGAGATCGTGTAAGATCGTGGGTGAGTAAAATAATGCATCGTGGGATGCGGAACGGTTTGAGCGGCAAAACCGAAAATTTAGATAAGGTCAGTTTTAATGTTCCGTTCGCAATTTCTTCAGCTGACAAGGACACAGTGAAGATTTTGAACGAGTTTCAAATAGAACGCACATGAAGAATTTGTGAATAGATTGGATTGAGTATAGCATAGAGAGGAAGGGTCCGATCACATTCACTTAGCAGAAAGACCAACTTGAAGAATAGCTATAAGTGAATGCTGTAGAGGACATAAACTCATATATACATATATATATATATATATATATATATATATATATATATATATATATATATAGCCAATGAAGAAAAACGACGGCACAAGTGAAGATTTTGCAAGTTGAAGAATTTGAACAACTGAGGAATTTCAAAACTGAGGAAAAACTCAAATTGAAGATTTTCAACTTTTGTGGTGGCGTGACCCACCGTATAAGAATGATGATTTCAGACACCGCGTACAATTGTCGTAGGGTTCTGAGAATCAAATTCTTCGTTAATTTCTTCACACTTAGAGTGTTATTCTTCATTGATTGAAGAAAAACGTTTCTTCATGTGTTGCACATCTAAGTCATCAATTTTGCATAAGTGTTAGGATGAGTGCCTTTTCATAGTACATTCGAAGACTCTAAGATATTTAGCTCATACCGCAACTTGCTAAATCTCTTCTCATCCAAGGGCTTAGTGAAGATATCCGCTAGCTGTTCTTTAGTCTTCACATGCTCAATAGAAATGTCGCCCTTCAACACATGGTCACGAAGAAAATGATGACGAATCTGAATGTGCTTTGTCCTCGAGTGTTGAACTGGGTTGTGAGCAATCTTGATGGCACTCTCATTGTCACAGAGGAGAGGCACATTCTTCACGTTGACGCCATAGTCCTTGAGTGTTTGCTTCATCCATAGCAGTTGAGCACAGCAAGAACCAGCAGCAATGTACTCAGCTTCAGCAGTAGACAGTGATACGCAGTTTTGTTTCTTCGAGGACCAACAGACCAAGGATCGTCCGAGGAAATGACAACTACCAGATGTTGACTTGCGGTCCACACGGTCACCAGCATAGTCAAAATCAGAATATCCAATGAGATCAAAATCCAAGCCCATGGGATACCATAATCCTAGTGTTGGTGTGTGAGCTAGATATCAAAGAATATGCTTCATAGCCTTATGATGTGATTCCTTCGGTGCAGTTTGAAATCGGGCGCACATGCAAACACTAAGCACTATATCTGGCCTAGATGCACATAAGTACAATAAAGAACCAATCATGGAGCGGTATACCTTATGATCGAAGTCAATACCATTTTCATCAGTGCATAGATGACCATTTGTGGGCATAGGAATTTTGATGCCTTTGCAATCTTGCATGCCGAATTTCTTCAGGACATCCTTGAGGTATTTCTCCTGAGATATGAATATGCCATTGCGCTGTTGACAAATTTGAAGACCTAAGAAGAATTTCAACTCTTCCATCATAGACATTTGATATTCTTCACTCATCATATAGGCAAATTCATCACTATAACATTGGTCAGTACAGCCAAAGATGATATCATCAACATATATTTGGCACACAAACAGTTCACCATCATAAGATTTAGTAAAGAGAGTGGGATCGAGTGAACCGGGTGTGAAGCCTTTCTTCATGAAGAATTCCTTCAATGTATCATACCACGCCCGTGGGGCCTGCTTGAGGCCATAGAGGGCCTTGTTAAGTCTGAAGACTTTGTCAGGATGTTTTGGATCTTCAAAACCTGGGGGTTGAGCAACATATACTTCTTCCTCAAGCTTACCATTGAGGAATGCACTTTTTACATCCATTTGATATAAGATGATATCATGATGGTTAGCATAAGCAAGCAATATGCGAATGGCCTCAAGTCTAGCAACAGGTGCAAAAGTTTCATCGAAATCAACTCCTTCAACCTGTGTGTAGCCTTGAGCTACTAAACGTGCCTTATTCCTCACCACAACACCATTTTCATCTTGCTTGTTGCGGTAGATCCACTTTGTGCCAATGATGTTATGTTTGCGAGGATCGGGACGATTGACCAGTTCCCAAACGTTGTTGAGCTTGAACTGATGTAATTCTTCTTGCATGGCCTGAATCCACTCAGGGTCCAGAAATGCTTCATCTACCTTAGTGGGCTCTGTGATAGAGACAAAAGCAAAGTGCCCACAAAAGTTAGATAAGTGTGAAGCTTTTGAGCGTGTGAGAGGACCTGGTGCTCTAATGTCATTGATGATCTTCTCCACTTGCACTTCTTTTGCAACGCGAGATTGAGCTGGTTGTCATTGAGGAATTTGATCAGTATTTTCTTCAGCATCAATTTCCTCAACATTTTCTTCAGGTGCATCAGCTCGACGTTCTTCACGTTCTGGAATGAATTCTTCAGCAGATTCTTCAGTAGGAATGACATCTTCAGTGGCCTTGTGTTTGATAGAATCCTCGGGTGCTGGTTCATCTAACACAGAAGGTAGGTGCTCTCTTTGCGAGCCATTAGTTTCATCGAACCGCACGTCTACAGTTTCAACAATCTTGTGAAGAACATTGTTGACGACTCTGTAGGTGTGCGAGTCCTTTCCGTAACCAAGCATAAAACCTTCATGTGCTTTCGGTGCAAATTTAGAGTTGTGATGAGGATCTCTAATCCAGCATTTAGCACCGAAGACTTTGAAATAACTCACATTGGGTTTCTTGTCAGTGAGGAGTTCATAGGCAGTCTTCTTGAAGAATTTATGAAGATATACTCTATTGATGATATGGCACGCAGTATCAATTGCATCAACCCAAAAACGACGAGGGGTTTTGTACTCATCGAGCATAGTGCGAGCCATCTCAGCAAGAGTCCTGTTCTTGCGCTCCACGACGCCATTCTGTTGAGGAGTGTAAGGAGCAGATAACTCATGAGTAATACCAAGTTCATCAAGATAGTCATCGAGACCCGAATTCTTGAACTTAGTGCCATTGTCACTTCTGATGTGCTTGATCTTCACACCAAAGTTGGTTGAAGCCCTCGAGGAAAATCGTTTGAAGACTTCCTGCACTTCAGTTTTGTAAGAGACAAGGTGTACCCATGTGTAACGAGAGTAATCATCAACAATAAAAAAGCCATATTGAGATGCTTCATTTGAAACAGAGGAGTAGTGATTAGGACCGAAGAGATCCATGTGAAGCAATTCGAATGGTCGAGTAGTGGTCATGATGGTCTTTGCTGGATGCTTGGCCTTGGTCATCTTTCCAGCTTCACATGCACCGCATAAGTGATCCTTGAGGAATTTGACATTCTCAATGCCAATAACATGCTTCTTCTTCGCAAGTGTGTGCAAATTCCTCATGCCTGCATGACCAAGTCATCGATGCCATAGCCATCCTTCTGAAGCTTTTGCAAGTAGGCACACGGCTGGTTGTGAATCTGCAGAGAAATCAACAATATACAAGTTTCCTCTCCTAAAGCCTTCGAAGACTTTGGAATTGTCAGCTTCCATAATCACAACACAACGATACTTGCCAAAGACAACAACCATATCAAGATCACAAAGCATTGAGACAGACATAAGGTTGTATCCTAAGGACTCAACAAGCATGACTTTGTCCATGTGTCGATCCTTTGTGATGGCAACCTTACCTAGACCCAATACCTGACTTTTGCTCTTGTCCGCGAAGATGATATGCTTCAGATGTGATGACGATAAGGGAGCATCCATCAACAGATTCCTGTCACCAGTCATGTGATTTGTACATCCACTATCAAGTACCCACTCAGTGGCTTTGGGTTGATCATCCTTGGCACCCTTTGCCATGAAGCAATAGGTGGGAGCATAGTCATCGTTGCCTTCATCAGCCTTGTTGGTGAGGTCATTTTCTTCAGAGTTGAAGATAGACTTGCTGACGAATGTAGTAGCGAGGGCTAGGCTTGCCACACCAGACTCAGAGTCCTCAGAAGCCTCCTCTTCTTCTTGTTCCTCAGATTCAGCTTCAGAGTCCATTTCCTTGCCAATGAATGCCCGAGCCTTCTTGGAGCTGCTCTTCTTGTGAGATGAAGACCTTGAGGATTTTGATGATGAAAATTTTGAGGACTTCTTCTTTTTGTTCGCATCATCAGAACTGTAATCCTTGTATTTTTTCTTCTTTGATTCCTTTTCCCACTGAGGACAATCTTGAATGTAATGTCCTGGTTTCTTGCACTTGTGACAAAGCCTCTTCTTATAGTCACTGGATGAGGAATCATTGCTCCTTGAGGGTTTTCCAAAACGACAACGTCTTGAGAACTTCTGAAATTTCTTCACTAGCAGTGCTAGATCATGACTCAATTCTTCGGGGTCACCAAGGCTGCTACCAGAGTCTTCATTTTCGGATTCTGATACTGCCTTGGCCTTCAGTGCACGTGATCTGCCATAGCTCGAACCATAGAGATCTCTCTTTTCAGCAAGCTGGAACTCATGAGTGTTTAGCCTCTCGAGGATATCAGCGGGGTCAAGTGACTTGTAATCAGCACGCTCTTGTATCATCAGTGCCAGAGTATCAAATGAGGAATCAAGCGATCTCAGCAATTTCTTCACCACCTCATGGTCGGTGATGTCAGTGGCACCAAGTGCTTGCAGCTCATTTGAGATGTCAGTGAGTCGATCGAAGGTTTGCTGAACATTTTTATTGTCGAGTCTTTTGAAGCAGTTGAAGAGATTGCGAAGAACATCAACTCGAGAGTCACGCTGAGTTGAAACTCCTTCATTGACCTTGGACAGCCTATCCCAGATAAGCTTAGCAGTTTCCAAAGCACTCACTCTACCATACTGTCCTTTACTCAGATGGCCACATATGATATTCTTCGCTTGGGAATCGAGTTGCTTGAATCTCTTCACATCGGTAGCGTTCAGTGAGGGTGAGACGGAGGGAACACCATTTTCCACAACGTACCAGAGATCGTTATCAATTGCCTCAAGATGCATGCGCATCTTGTTCTTCCAGTAGGGGTAGTCCGTCCCATCAAAGGTAGGACACCCAGCAGAGACCTTGATCATACGTGCACTCGACATAACTAAAACTCCAGGCGGTTAAACCAAAATCACACAGAACAAGGGAGTACCTTGCTCTGATACCAATTGAAAGTGCGTTATATCGACTAGAGGGGGGGGGGGTGAATAGGCAATTTTTATGAAATTCTTCACTGAGGAATTTGCTGGTGAGGAAATTCCTTAGCGAAGAACTACTAGCAGCGGAATAAGTACTCAGAGGTAAACATAAGAGAATACATGCATGGTCATCATGATGAAATGAAGACAAACACAGAGTACAGAAAGCGTAAGCACATGATAGCACAAGATGAAGACAAACAGACTGAAGAAATTGAACTGAGGAAATTGAGAAAGTCTTCAGTCAAAGTCTTCAAACACATATATGAACAAACATGCAACGCAGTAATGAGGAAATGAAAGTGTTGAAGAAATAGAACTAGTTGGCTTGGTGAAGACAATGATTTGGTAGACCAGTTCCAACTGCTGTCTCAGTTGTACATCTGGTTGGTGCGCCTGAGTATTTAAACTCGAGGACACCCAGTCCCAGACACACAGTCCTCACCGTATTCTCCTTGAGCTAAGGACACACAGTCCTCGCCCAATCACTCGTGGTAAGTCTTCAGGTGACTTCCAAACCTTCACAAACTCGGTCACTCGGCGATCCACAATTCCTCTTGGATGCTCTAGACCTTGACGCCTAACCGTCTGGACGAAGCACAGTCTTCAAAGGTAACAAGCGTCGAATCCATGCAGGATCAATCTCTTAAGTGATGCTCAATCACTTTGGGTTTGTAGGTGTTTTTGGTTTGGGTTTGGATTTTCCTCACTTGATGATTTTCGCTCAAAGTCCTCGGAGGATGGGTTGCTCTCAAATGACAAGTGTCAAGTTCTCGCGGAGCAGCCAACCAGCTAGTGGTTGTAGGGGGCGGCTATTTATAGCCTAGGGAGCAGCCCGACATGATAAGACATAAATGCCCTACAATGATATGACCGTTGGATAAGATATTTTGGGACAACTGGCGCGTAGCACAGCAACGGTCGGAAATTTGATGTTCAAATTCCTCAGGGCTATCATGTTCCTCATAGTGTAGGTAATTCGCACTGGCGAATTCCTAACTCCTCAGTCAGAGCAAAGTCCTCAGTGACCATAAGAACTGCGTCTCTGTCACTGAAGAAATTGACTGAACTGTATGAGGTTTCCAATGGATTCACTCGAAGGGATTGGTAGGTGTAGGATTTGAGTTGAGCATCACGTGGAAATATTGTCCTTAGTATTTCCTCGACCCCCTTTAACAGTACGGTGTTTCCTATGACTCAGGGAAGAGAAAATGAAACTACGAAAACAAAATTCTTCACGCTTCATGTTCCTCGAATGATAACCAAGTCTTCAAGGTCACACCAATTTCTTCACTTCCAAAGTCTTCAGAAAGTCTTCAGAATATCAAAGTCTTCAGTTGAAGAACTTCATTTGTAGGGTTCGACTTTCTCTGTAAACATCAAACTCCTCATAGACTTATAGACCTATGTACACTCATAAACACGTTAGATCCTTAACCTATAAGTCTTCAATACTCCAAAATCACTAAGGGGCACTAGATGCACTTACAATTTCAAATGGAATACAACATACAGATGTATGTAGACATACTTTAGAGTGTAGATTCACTCATTTTGCTCTGTATGTAGTAGTCACTTGCTAGAATCTTTAGAAATACTTATATTTGGGAACGAAGGGAGTACTATACTAATAAAACATTAAGGCCACGAGGCAATGCAGTGCTGGTTACAGAAGGCAAGAAGAAGAGATGCATCCATCGACGTTGTCCACCTCCTCGACTCAGGGCGCCGGCCCATCGAACGGCGCCTAAGTAGCAGCGGCTTTCGTGGCCAGGTCGACGTGCTTCTGAACAATGGCGTCCAAAGATTCCAGCCACTGGAAGAAGGCCAACGTCTTTCTATCCTCGCTTGCCTTGTAGTGGCCTATGTAGACGATTTCCTCATAGACGTGGATGTGCAGGTCGACGGTTTCTTGCATGGCGAGGCGCTGCGCGGAGAGTGCGGCCTCGAGGTGCACATTCTTCGTCACGACCTCTGGCACCTACAGGGCCACTAGGGCTTGAAAGAGTTCGTCACAATGGAGGCCGATGAGGGTGGCAGGCAATGAGGAGCCTGGGCGCGCGGGCTGGAGCAGTACGACAAGGTCGTCTGCGCGCTTCTTGACGACGATGAACTTGCGGATGGAGTTGACCATCATGTCGTCCATGCAGGAGGCGAAGCCGGCATCGGCAAGGGCTACGATGCCTGCGGTCGCCAGCACCATCTGGAAACGCTGCGCGTGCGGGGCTGAAGGCCGGCGCCTTGGATGATTTGGCACAGCCGACTGCCGCTCGCGTCCATCGCCTCCATAGGTGCTTGTGGCTTCTGGTCACTTGGTCTTGGATTGGAGTGAGCAGTGTTGCGCAGAGACTTGGGAGTTAATGGATTGGAGTGGTGGGGCACCTTTATTATATGAGAGTCCAAACTCTGTTGCATCACATTGTGCTGGCTCTATTCCGCTTCTCCAATTAATTCAGTCTGCATGTAATTGAGGATGCATCATTGACCGTTCAACGTCTCGGGAACCGCTACCCTCTCCCTCCTTGGCATTGAAGCACCTATGAACCACTATCCTTATCTTTCTGTGGAAGCTCAATGTTGTAAGGCTGGAATGAAGAAAACTCTTGCTGTGGCGACCCTGGCGTTGCTGTTCTTCTAGTTGCTGCTGGGCTTCCTTCAGTTTCCTGGTTTCTTTTGATGTAATAATCGGTTTAGGATGTGGATTGTGTCGTCGGTTGTAATGTTGGGTTCCAGCGTGGATGTTTGGCCTTTGTTGGCCTCTTGGGATGTTGCGATTTCAATCTGGTAGCTTTTAGTCCTTCGTGTTAGGCTGGAGTTGTGCTGAACTTCTTGTGAATTGTGGTGGTTTTCAGTAATGAAAATCGGAAGGGACAAGCCCTTCTTTGATCAAAAAAGTAATAATCGTCCTTATATATTCATCAGTCTTGCTATAAGTCGTAGTAGATGCTATATAGGTCCGTCGGATCTTACATCAAGATCCGTGCTTTCAGATTTTCCTTTTTCTCTCTTAAATCTCAGTCGAGTGAGACATAGCCATGCCATTAAACAGAGGCTCAGGCGCCATTAATGGAGACCTTGGGAGAGAGGTGGACGACATATGGAGGTCAAAGGGCTCTCCTCCCGATAAGCACCCGCAGGGGTCTGATCGCACGCCTCTCGTACTCAAATAGCTACCCTGCACGGCGCCTCCTAGCTAATAAAAAATGGGGACGCGTGGCGACACGTAAATGGTACTAGTAAGTAGAACGCCTACGGTTTCAACAATACTTGTGTTTCCGATTGTAATGTGACAACACTTGTTCCAAAATGACTTTGTTGATTATTAATGTGTGCGCCTTCGCAAATCGGACTACAAATTTACCACACCATGTTGGTGCCATGTCATGGCACCAAGCCAAGTTTCATTTTTTCATGTGTGTTTTGGATTTACAAGAATTAAAAAACTAAGTTTCTGAATGTTTCCAACCCAGCCACGACGCCCAGAATTTTGAATTTCATTCCCATTTCTTGCATGTAACCTAGAAATTTACCCGAGGACACACATGCGATTTTTCAACCAACTTTGGTGCACTGGAACATGTGCTTGTATTTAAAATTTGAATTATGTACACAAAGGTGACACGTTCCCTCCCAGAACCACGAGCCTTCTTGAGAGAAACTCCGATTTGCAAGAATCTTATACCAAAATTTGTTCCTATTCGGCCAATTTTTTTACCACGGCATGGTACTACCATAACATGACACCATGCCAAGTTTCATGATTTTAAAACCAAGTTTCTCAATGTTCTCGACCGAGGCACGATGCCCAGATGTTTGAATTTGATTCTCATTTTTTGCATGGGACCTAGAAATTCACCCGAGGACACAAATGTGATTTTTCAACCAACTTTAGTGCACGAGAGCATGTGCTTGTAGTTCAAATTTGAATTATGCACATTATATGACCAAAAACTCAATTAATGTGTAAATAAGGCCAAACGAAGCCGGAATAATTCCAAAATTTAACAGGGCACTCATGTAGTTCTATGTTGCATTTGTAAATAAACTCAAGGGGGACAATGTATATCGTTTCGCACTCAAAGGTGGCACGTTCCCTCTCAGAACCACGAGCCTTCTTGAGAGAAGCTTGGGTTTGCAAGAAGCTTACACCAAAATTTGTTCCTATCCGGCCATTTTTTTTACCACAACATGGTAGTACCATGACATGACATCCATGCCAAGTTTCATGATTTTCAGACGTGTTTTCGATTTACAAGAATTTTAAAACCAAGTTTCTCAATGTTCTTGGCCGAGCCACGATGCCCAGATGTTTGAATTTGATTCTCATTTCTTGCAAGGGACCTAGAAATTCACCCGAGGACACAAATGTGATTTTTCAACCAACTTTGGTGCACGAGAGCATGTGCTTGTAGTTCAAATTTCACTTATGCACATTAAATGACCAGAAACTCAATTAATGTATAAAAAACGACAAACGAACCCGGAATAATTCCAAAATTTAACTGGGCACTAATGTAGTTCTATGTTGCCTTTGTCAAGAAACTCAAAGGGGGGGGGGGCGGCAGCGTATATCGTTTCGGACTCAAAGGTGACACGTTCCCTCTTAGAACCACGAGCTTCCAAATCGGCCCAATTTTTTACCACAACATGTTAGTGCCATGACATGACACCATGCCAAGTTTCATGATTTCCAGGCCAGTTTTGGATTTACATGAATTTAAAATCAAAGTTTCTCGATGTTCTCGGTCGAGTCATGACACCCAGATGTTTGAATTTCATTCTCATTTCTTCCATGGGACCTAGAAATTCAACCAAGGACACACATGTGATTTTTCAACCCACTTTGGTGCACCGGAGCATGTGCATGCAATTCATATTTAGATTATGCACATTAAAAGTCCAGAAACTCAATTAATGTATAAAACGGCCAAATGAAGCCGAAATAATTCCAAAATTTAACAGGGCACTCATATAGTTCTATGTTGCCTCTGTAAATAAAATCAGGGGGAGGCAGCGTATATTGTTTCGCACACAAAGGTGACACGTTCCCTCTCGAACCACGAGGCTTGTTGAGAGAATCTCCGGTTTTGCAAGAGGCTTATATGAAAACTTGTCCCAATTCAGCCAAAAATTATACGTATGAAAACAGGGTTTAGATTATCCCAAACATCTCGCTACCTAGACCAATAATGTACTATGATTTGAATTCAACATAAAATGGATACAAATATTTGAATTAGAGAGCGTATGGTACATGTAGTTCATAGTGAAATATGATTACTGCTATATGTATGTTTTTGTTATCAAGATAATATTTAAATTATTGTATAACTTGACAACAATCGTATTCAAATAAGGAAAAATGATTCAAATTTAGTCCATATGGTAGACGACAATATATATGTTCACATGGTGGAGTAAAATGTTCATATATGATGGAAGTTCAAAATGTACGACTACATCAATTATAAACCGCAAGGTCACCTAACGATATATTCGAATTCAACATAACGTGGATTCAAAAATTGAAATTCGAGATCATGACATCTGTTATCATATAAAAAGGTACATTACTCTTTCTTTGGTGGGAATTGATTTGTTTTTTGTTCTTGTTGAGGGAAGTGCAAATCGATTTGGTACTGTGCAGGGTAATCTTGTTCTCCCGATTTTTTTTTCATTTTTCTTGTAGTTTTTTCAATGGCATCTATTGCAATATAGTAACAGGGGACATGACTCTCTTGTGACTTGTATGAATTGTTTTTTTACATGTTAAGTTTGTTCTGCCGAGCAAGGAATCCGCACCTTGTTATCTCGAAATTTTCAAGCTCGAGTATCTGTTGTCTCACCTGCTTTGAAACTCCCGCTTCTTCAAACCGCGCCGCGCCTTGTTATCCCGAAATTTGGACGCGCGCGAGAACTCCCTCCTCATCCGAAATCGCTGCCGCAGCCCAGACACGCGAAATCCCCCTTCTAGCCCTCAGCCAGAAATGAAGCTCCACATCGTGGTGTCAAAACCGGTGGGGGTACGCTGGTAACTTACCCTACATTTCGGACAAGCGCGTCCCTAAGCCTGGCTTCCCCTCCCCCATTCGTACACTAAGGCCGCCGAAACCCGCGAAACCCCACGCTCCTCCGTCGACCTCCCGACCACCACCCAGCTGGAGACTCTTCCCCGACTACGTCGTCCACCGCAACAGCTCGCCATCCCTCATCCACCCCACCGGACGAGGATCCGTTGTCGATCTCGTCGTCCCGCCGTATTAGCCGCCCCGTCCTCCACCTCCAAGTAGCTGCCCCGACGTTCGGCTCGTCTATCGCGCCACCTCAATCCCCACAGCGCCGTCTTGACCTGCCCCACCGGAACCGCAACACCCTCACCAATTCCTCCGATGAAGCCAAGGCCAACTCGGCGCAACCAAGGAGATTCTGCACTCACTGCTGCATTTTATCTTTTATTCAATCTCACGGGGCTGCCGGTGCTTGATACCGAGCAGACATGGCGTGTCTCCATCGATGGCGCTGTTGCCGGCCACATCATCCATGGCGTCTCTCCCCAATGTCGTTGCTTCCTTGGCAGCGACTTCCACAACGGCACTAGCTACAGCTGCTCCGGCTCTCGCTCGCTCTGCGGCTCTGTTCTTGCTGTCGGTCGCGCTGCTGCACTGCTCCGGCTTTCGTTCGTGCCACTGCTCTGCTCTTGCTCTCACTTGCGCTGCTGCTGCTGCTGCACGACCTGCGGCAGCTATAGGAGTTGCTACTTTAGCACTCGCTCGCGGTGCTACTGCACAACTTGCTCTCTGCTAGTGCGTTCCCTACTCGAGTGTCTGCTGATTTAGATCACTGCTTCTCTGCTACTAGTGCTCGAACACCCTAAACATCTATTGCAATGCTCTGTTACTAGTTCAATCAGTTTCGACAGTAAAATTCAGTTTTGATTGTGAAGTTCATTTTCTTCAGTTAAGTTCAGAGTGAACGGTACTTACAACATCTGTCCGAGCGGCCGTGGCGCGGTTGATGCGTTTTACATCTATCACTTTTTGGTGATGTATTTTACATCATCTATTGCAGATGATATTAGGGTCCCACTTCAGATTAACATTGTCTGTCTTGTCATGCTTCAGCCTCGTCGCCGTACACCTTAGCGGAGCTGCTCCAATGACGGAACCGTCCATCACAGCAGAGCAGTACCCTCGGCACCGTTTCCAGAGGCCTCAGATCTTCTTCCCCGCCTCCGACAGTCACACCAGCATCATCACCATCCTCCACGTCCAACCCAATGATGCTGAGGTCCACAAGGCTATGCCAAAGAGGTTGTACACTCGTCGCATCACTTTGTTTCTCCATTCCTCTGTTCTTCCAATTCATGTGAGCCAAACACACAGGTTGACTGAAATCCTATGTTTCCAAATGCTCTGTTTTGCACGTGCATTCCTATCCTATTCCTGTGTTTTTCCTGTCCCTGCGTTTATAGAATCCTCCAATTCTAGGGAGCCCTTACAGATTTACTTCATTTTCAGATAGGCGTCAAAGAAAACTCTGTGTGTTATGTCCTTCTCCTGCCGTGCCGTCATCCACCCCACCTGAGGTGCACCATCGACAGAAGCGTTCACTGCAGCAGAGATCCCCCCTGCAGACTTCCTTTCGCCGCCTCAGATCATCTTCCCCGTTTCCGGCAGCCACGCCAACCGCATTACCATCACCGACTGAGCAGATGAACCTGAGAACTACACAGTTCCGGAAGAGAGGTCGCAGTCTTTCGTGTTTGCTTACGTTATACATCGGTTATTATTACCTTCTACTTTATCGTTCAATCTTGAGTTTTGAATTGCCCATGGGTCTCATATCGAGCCAACAATGAATAGTATCTGTCTACTATCTGGTTCATGTGGGGTCTTCTATGTGGTTCATGTTGGGTGGGCAACAAACAATAGATGATCCATTGTCTATCTTTTTAAACTGAAGCTATAATCTACCTGGTATCATTAGTTTTGGATCCATCCACTCGTTTGCTACCATCAGTCTTGATTTTTGCATGCACCCCTTAGGCCTTACAAAATCTAACTATTTTTTTATTATGCATGTCAGATATTGTACACAATCATACTGAACATGTAGAGAAAAAGAGAAGACCGTTGTGTGCAAATATAATGTCATGCAGACGCTGCTCCATGGTGGGCGAAGTGCCCCCCTCCCGCATTTCTAGATTGTATTCTAGAGGAAGATAACTGTTCAGATGGAGATTCAGAAGGAGCCGATTACGCTTGTTTACCACCTGAGGTGTTTGCTGTAACCTGACATGCTGATGTTGGTCATATCATGCATATGGCGCCTTGCATTGCTTACATTATACATCTTATATGTCATCAGCTTAGTTTAGATTTGCTTTGTGTGAATGCCACCTGTTTGGTTTCTATATCATACTCCCACCATTCCTAAATATTTGTCTTTTTAGAGATTTCAACAAGTGACTACATACAGAACAAAATGAGTGAATCTACACTCTAAAATATGTCTTTATACATCCTTATGTGGTAGTCCATTTGAAATCTCTAAGAAGACAATTATTTAGGAACGGAGGGAGTATATGGAAATTATGCAATGCCATCTTGTTTAGCCAGACATCATATACGTGAATCATGCAATGCCATCCTGTTTAGCCAGTCATCGTATATGTGAATTGTATCGTGCCATATTTTTTCCATAATGTATTCCATTTGTCAACAATGTTTATACATTCATCTACTCTTCCTGTGCATCTTCCATTTGAGTCGGTCATGGGAAAATCTTGGCTGAAAACAAGGTCTTCTAAGCAGTCAGTGCTACCTGTCGATGCAGATTTCTTGCTGGTTATAGATAGCTCCTCAGAGGAGGATTCAGAGAGAAATGACCAGTCGTATTCCCCCCGAGGTGCAGGCTCTAACTTGGCTGGGTTATATTGCTCATATCTTGCATATCTTGCATTGCCATGCCATCTGCTTAGATTAGACATGCTTTGTGTGAATGCCTCCTGCTTGCTTTCTATATCAGATATGTGAATTATGCAATGCCATGTTTTTCAGCCAGTTATCATATATGTGAATTATGCACCGCCATGGAGCCAGGAATCATATATGTGAATTATCTCATGCCATCTTTTTTTCATTACGTATTCCATTTGTCGACAATCTGTGTATATTGAACTACTCTTCATGTGTATCAGCCATTTGAGCCGGTTATGTAAAAATCTGGAGTGAAAACAAGGTCTTCAGAGCAGGCAATGGTACCTGTTGAAGCATATATCTCGATGGTTACAGGGAGCTCCTCAGAGGAGGATTCAGAGACAGATGACCAGTCCTATATCCCACCTGAGGTGTATGCTCTAAATTGCAATGTTTATATTTCTCATATGATGGATATGGTGTCTTACATTGCTTAGTTTAGACATCATATGCACACTATTGAATTCTATCTGCTTAGTTTAGAGATCATACATACGAGTGCCAGTTGCTTAGTATATGAATCAATTATGTCAATTATATCATGCCATCCTGTATACTTAGAAAACATGTATGTGAATTATTTCATCCCAACCTATTTTAGAAAGACATCATATAGTTTTGTCATGTCATCCTGTTTAGGTACTCATCATATTTTGAATTATGCCATTATATCCTGTTAAGTTATCCATCATATATCTGAAACTGTGTCATGCTATCCTGTTTAGTTAGGCATCATATATGTGAAATTGTGTCATGCTGTCCTGTTTGGTTAGACAACATACATGTGAATTACCACATCTGTCTATCATACAATGTCTGTACGTTCAATTTATTTTCTTGTTTATCAGCCATTTGAATTGGAGGGGGTGATGGCAGTATCTAAGGGAGCAAAAACCCGTTCTTCACAAAAGACAGTGCTACCCGTTGATGCAGATAGAACCATGGTTGTACTGGCCCACAAACTAGCCCCACCACACATAATCTAGACTCTTCCAGATTGCACACTTACACCGTTGGGCAGAGAACCAGCTACAACCCATCTAACCGCAACCCCACCGGATAGTAACCCACTTAGACAAAGCACCATGTCCACCACAGAGTACCCCCACACGAGCAGTTTGTAAAGCTACTTCAGTGCCCAAAGCACGAAGACCACCACAGCTAACCCAAACTCCACGTTTAAAGCAGAAGAGCAACTGTTCTCAGGTCAGATTCCGTAGCTATGGTCCATACACTCCTTTGCTGTTGCATCACTGTATTTACTCATACCAACTACTTTCGAATTTGAAGGATCCAATTGAAACTCCAATGGCGCAACAGGTATGTTTTAAACATATTTCTTTAACTGGATTGCTGTTCTAACTTCTTGCTCTATGTTGATTTCAGTTTAAGTTGCATAAACAGTTATGTTCTCATGTGATGCACATTACAAGTGCTGCCAATGCTGTGTAGTTTCTCACACTTATATTCTGTCTATGCTGCTTTGTCTTAAAAATATATGAGTTAAACTGTGTCTTTATCTTGATTAGGGAACATAAACTAGAATGATATGGACAATACAGTGACCATAGTACATAGATATATGTTTGTTTCATGCTGTTATCCTGTCCACCTTACTACTGAACCGGTTTACCAAAATGAGTTTTGTATACTACAAGCTGAACCTGTGATGTGTCTGCTTGTTTCTCTTGTAGTATGCAAACAGAATATTGGCGAAGAGCACCCCACTATGCAATGGTAGAGAAAGTAATGCAGATAAGGTTCAAGATAGTGAGACAACCCTGTTAGTCTCCAAGAAAGGTGATAAAAATGATCTTGTAGACAGTGAGAAAACCCCACAGTCCTGCGTTGATGTAGTGTTCGAGTTACTGGCCAGTACCGCTGGCACAAGCTCTTCGAACTCGCTGCCTGAATCACTTTGGCTTATTCAGTCTCAGCTACAAGCTGAAAGGCATCAGTTAGCTGTGCTGCGGCAAGAAGCCGAAGGACTGAGGAAGTCCCTGCAGAATTCAGATGCGTACTTTCTTGTGCAACAGCAAGCGCTGGAGGATTTAAGCGCCAAACAAGAGAAAGCTAATAAGCTTGCTAAGCATCTTGCCAGCATTATGGGTACCCAGGATATTGTTTCTTGAGCTCTTCTGAAGTGGTTTCAGTTCTGGACTTGTTTTGCTGCGACGTTTATATGCGGCTGTGTTCCCTATGTTTGCACTGGTGGCGAACTTTGATGCCCAGTGGATGTAATATGTGTAATAGCCGTGATAGCCTAGCATAAGTTGCTTGCTTATTTATTTCCTTGTTGTCTTGTTTATTTGTTTGCTTGTAGTCAGTGCAGCTCTTTTTCCGCGGTTTGCTAGTGGCTGCAATAACCTATTTTTTAAAACTAGGCCACAATAACCATGGGCTAATATTTACTGTAGTGACACTTGGCCTCCTATGGGCCGTAGAAACAGTGGGCCTTCTATGGGTTGTAGAAACAGTAGGCCTTCTACGGGCCGTAGAAACAATGGGCCTTCTACGGGCCATGGAAACAATGGGCCTTCTACGGGCCCTATCATCAATGGGCCTTATACGGGTCGTATGATCGATTGGCCAAACATGGGCCAATAACATGCCTCATTATGGCCGTAAACGGGCTAGAGTTGGAATCGTTATTTCATGGGCCGACCATAGGACGTATTTGATGACGCTATGAAAACGGCCCAACGAATTAATGGACCACAAACGGGCCGACTGTAACCACGGGCTGAATTTGGCCCACAAGCAGAAAATGACAGTAACGGGCCGTAAGTAAACGAATGCTGGAAATGAGCCCAAGAATAAATGGGCTCTGAGAAGGCCGAAAGATAACATGGGCTGGAAACGGCCCATCAGAATAACAGGCCGTTAATGGGTATAAAGTGACACACTGTTCATTACGAGCCAGTTTCACTATGGGCCGTTAATGGGTGTAAAGTGATACACTGTTCATTACAGGCCAGTTTGACCACGGGCCGTTAATAGGCCAAGAGTTACATAGGGCCTCATATGGGCCGAAAGACGTCATGGGCCATACATGGGCCAGAAGTGAAAACGGGCCTTGGGTTAGCGGGTTGTAAATGGGCTATATGCGAACAGGCCGTTAACAGGCTTTCCATGGGCCGGCTCGCCACCTTTTGACCAAGTCAAACAGGCCGGCCTTTTCACAGGAATGGGCCTCTGTTGGGCCATGCCATCTGTCGACGTATCATAGGCGCCTATCTGACCCACTAACGAGCTGACACGTGTTTCGTCCGGCCAATAAGAATTTTACACGTGGAAATTTCCCATTGGTCGGGGCTGTTAACGGGTTATCGAATCCAAAACCCGACCCGATAGCTTAACGACGTTCCGTTACGGTGGATGCCACGTGTCGGTCACCCTTGACGAAAGCACTTCTGTGACGCGCGATTTATCGTCATGGAAGTGGACACTTCCATGATGATAATTTTGGTAATGTCATGGAACACTTCTACGACAGCACATGTATGACTATCTTGATTCTGTCATAAATTTGCCATGGATGTACATGCATGACAAAAAACACGATCTACTATGACAAACACGTATCATCACGGAAGTGTATTTTTTTTGTAGTGACCCATCTCCAGTGTGCACAAAATGACTGGGACATCGGAACACCCAGACTCAATCGTATTGGTAAATCACGAAGAGTCACTAGGGGGGCAGGAAATTTCCATCAACTATGTTGATTCTGGCATTTGACCGTAAGACTATGACCGTCGACATATATTTTGTTGAAAAGATTGTAGATACCCTTCTCACTGATCATGATCCAAGGCCTATCGTTGAGTGCCAAAAGCACTCCGACTGGCCTAAGTGGAAGGATACAATCCAAGCAGAAATTGCCTCACTTAACAAAAGAATGGTATTCACTGAAGCAATACCAACACCTCCCAGTGTTTTCCCTGTGGGATTCAAATGGGTTTTTCTCCGGAGGTGGTGAGATATAAAGCAAGGCTTGTAGCACAAGGTTTTACGCACTAACCCGACATTGATTTCATTTAAACATATTCTCTAGTAATGAGTGCAACCACTTCCCGATATCTTATATCCTTGGCAGTGCAAAAATCGTCTATCTATGCAGTTGATGGACGTCGTGACCGCATATCTTTACGGGTCACTAGATTCGGACATATATATGAAGGTTCCTGAAGGAATCTCCATCCCGAATAAAAGTGCAAAACGCAACATGTATTGTGTAAAGCTAAATAAGTCATTATATGGCTTAAGGCAGTCGGGACGGATGTGGTACAATCGACTCAGTGAGTTCCTTGTTCAAAAAGTTACTCCAATTGTGTTGATTGCTCATGTGTCTTCATCAAAAAATCCTCTACAAGAGTTTGCATCATTTATGTGTACGTTGATGATCTCAACATCATTAGCAACACACCAGACATTGATGAAGCACGTAATCACCTAAAGATGGAATTTGAGATGAAGGATTTGGGTAAAACCAAAATTTTCTTAGGTATTCAACTTGAGCACCTTCTCACAGGATTCATGGTACACCAGGTTCCCTATATCCAGAAAATATTGGAGAAATTCAATATGGACAAATCCTATCCATCTAAGACTCCCATGGTTGTTTGATCTCTAGACATAGAGAAAGATCCATTCAGACCACGGGATGATGGAGAAGAGGTGTTGAGACCTGAAGTTCCATACCTCAGTGCCGTTGGAGCGCTTATGTATCTTGCAAATTGCACAGGACCTGATATTGCATTTGCAGTGAATCTACTTGCTAGACATAGCGCAACTTCCACCAAACATCATTGCTTTGGAGTGAAGAATATCTTTTGATATCTCCAAGGCACAAAGGATCTTGGCCTATTTTTCCAGTTCCAGAAAAATTAGGACTCTAATATGATTGGATATGCAGATGTCGGATATTTGTGTGATCCCCATAATGCCAGATCACAGACCGGATTCGTGTTTCTACATGGTGGCACTGCTATATCATGGAAATCTTCAAAACAGACTCTAGTGGCAACATCTACCAATCGATCTGAAATAATTTTATTATTTGAAGCAATATGCGAATGTGTATGGCTTCGTAGAATGATAAACCACATACAACAGTCATGTAGAATTGGTTCGATAGAATCACTAACCATTATCTATGAAGATAATGCAGCCTGTGTTGCACAGATGCAAACGGGATACATCAGGAGTAATATCACTAAGCATATTTCTCCTAAGTGGGGTTTTCTCCATAATCTTCAAAAAATCGGGGAAATAAACATCTTGCATGTGAAATCATGTGACAACCTTGCTGATTTATTTACCAAGTCTCTATCAAATTCTACATTCTAGAAATATGTTCATGGAATTGGTATGCGACGACTTAGGGACTTGCATGTGTCAGGGGAAGTCTCTTTTTGAGATATCCTTCTTTAATGACATCACATTATGCTATCTCTTTGTGAGTTTATGTTTCAGGCTCTCATCAAGTTTTCATGAAGCACTTTTGGAGGAGAATCCTTTTTTGATGATGGTGCTACCCCGACAATTGTGAGATGATTTTACATGGTCAAGCATAGATTAGGGGGGAGGGTTAAGATTAAACTATAGTTTGTAATTAAGGGAAATCTCCCCTTGCCCAACGGACAAGCGGTTGCACCCGCACGGACGCCTATGTCCCTCACAACCGATGCATCTCCCTGGAACCGATGCCTCCTCTGGATTGTCATGTCTCTCCAGGAGATACTGTAAACATCGATCATGACTACTCGATCATATTGATTCGAAACAATAGGAACACACAATCATATATTTCATACACCCTCCATCCTAGTTTATGAGGCACAATTTGCAAATCTCTGGGCCCAAGGTTGTGGGTGATTTGGTGTCAGAATAGGGGATTGAGGAAATCAGAGAGATTGCGCCTAATGATGTGCTTAATAACTACCTATGTCAATTACGGGATTAATTTTCTTCAGAAAATAGCCGCTTATTTATCTTCATGCATTGGCTCAGAATAGGAAACCATTTCACACCCGTGAGAATAGGAAGTAAAAGGAACCGTAACTAAAGATAATTGTGGGCAATTAATGATAATTGTGCCTTATGAATCAGGACGGAGGATCACACAATCATATCTGCCAAATATGATCACCAATAATATCTTTACCATTAATTTTCCATTAGGCCACTCCATCCAAGACTATATATATATATATATATATATATATATATATATATATATATTTATATTTATATATAGTGTTACTATTCATCACCCAGGGTGCAGAATAAGTTATTCTTCACCTGAGGTAATCTTACAATCATTTCCTAATTAAATTACGTTTGTAATTTAAATAGTTACATTTTTATTGATTCACTACGTAAAATTTGGCATAAGAAAATAAAAATATAGATCATAAGACAAGAAAAATTTACAGTTTATGTGTATTTTACACTATGTTTTTACGTTTGTAATTTTACATAACATAAAATATTTTTTACAACGATTATATATTTTCTTACGGTCTCTTTTTACGTCGGAAATAAGACAAAACTTACGGAACGTAAAATTACGAGGCATTGATGGTAAAATAGAGGGGGGGGGGTGAAGAATAACTATTCCTCACCCAGGGTGACGAATAGTCAATCCCTATATATATATATATATATATAAATATATATATATATATATATATATATATATATATATAAAACAGATGGCATAGACTATTTGGATGTGCATCAGTTTTGTGGTCACTTACATTTCTTCATGTCTTGATAATCGTTGAGACATGGGAGTCCTTAAGGTTCCAAGCCTGCTATGCTTGGTATCTCATGCTACTCCTCTTGGCTCTTGGTAAGTTTTAAAGAAGAAGGAACTTCCTCAATGCATCATCTATACATTTGCTAGTCATATGTGAAATTCATACTCCGTGCCTCATATATTATCTTGTATCTTTGTAGAACACTATAGGATTATTATTTTTCATAGGCCATATTGTGTTATTTTTTTGTAGGCTTTGATGCCAAGACTTGCAAGGAGGCCAGCAAGAGCTATACCACTTTTAAGTGCCAAAATGATCCATGTGTTGAGGCCTGCCATAAGGAGGGATTTATTGATGGGAAGTGTGCCCTAGTCTATTCACCAGGCGCTGTATTCTTATGTTTCTGCAAAACATGTTAGAAACTACCGCATGACGATCCATGTCTTGCTGATTAAAAACATGTTGAAACTAGGGCATGACGTGTGATGCAAAAAGTAATAAGATTCATTTTTAAAAATTACTTGAGATGAGCAATTGAGAAAACTAGATGATTCCCCGCGCGTTGCTGGCAGAACTCTTAGTCCTATGCACATGATAATATATAAAGTGAATAACTTTGTTTGCATAGTATATAATCTTAAGACTAAAATCTGCAAACGACACCGTACTTAAAGTATAATTATAAAGATAGCAAAGTATGAATTATTAGATCATTTTTTTACTAAATGTTGTGACATGGCAGAATAATCTTGTATGCTCTACATAAATACTAATGTATACAAACACCTAAGAACAGGGATTCTGAAATGGAGACGCCCTTAAAGGCTATGTACAAGTTTCCATTTTTTTGAGACTGGGCACTATGCAAACCATAGAAAATTCAGATAGATGGGATAATGAGATTGGACACCAAGAAGTATGTACCTGTAGAGTATACTTAGAGAAGTTGACACCTCACAATTGAGAGATCCAATGAATATTGTGGTTGAAAGATACGATGGTTCCTACAAGAAATGGTGATATCGATGAGACAACATATCAGCCATCAACTACTTATACTTGAGCAGGAAAAGTCTGGTGGTAAAAAGACAGAGGGAATTGTCAAGATTTCATTCATATTTTTATATCATTGAGGCAATCAAAAAGGGCACCACCAAAAATTTAACACTACACTGGAAATAGTACCAGCTGAGCTATCAGATGCGTAATATGCAAAAGCTAATTGCAGAGCTTGTTTCGGTCTTGGGCGTCAAATTTTATGTCGAGCCATTCAATAAGCATCTCTGTTGTGGATATTACTACTGGGCCTAAACCGGCCGTCTGGGCCGGGTTAATTTCCTCAGTAGGTCAAGAATGTTAAAGCCCAGGAGGCTATGTAGAGGCCGAAGCCATAGTCGGTTTAACATCTGTAGCCGTAAACCGGCCTGTGTACTTGTATTGTAAGTTAGGAATAAGCAAGAGACCAACCCGGGTACGAGTATAAACCGGAGATTGGGACTCTATGAACCGACGGGCATCACCCGTGTATATAAGGGGATGACCCGATAACGGTTCAGGGGACGACCACAACTCGAGGCCTAGGCGAAGCTTATTTGCTCCCTAGTCATCGAGACTTCATCAATTCCACCACAAACTAGACGTAGGCTTTTACCTTCATCGAAGGGGCCGAACTAGTATAAACTCTCTGTGTCCCTGTGTCCGCTTTAACCCCTTCGAGTTAACCCATTGCGATGGCTCCACGACTAAGTCCTTTGGCTAGGACATCTGCCGTGACAAACCCACGACAGTCCAGGCGGAAGGAGAATCAACCACTCATTGGGTGCGCCGCGTTTCGCAAATCTTGCATTCGTCAGACCGCATCAACGCTGACACTGCAGTTGTGACTTTGGAAAGCAGTTGCCGGTTTGGGCCCTTGAAATTGAAATTAGGACGGATGAAGCGCCATTGCACTGACATAGGGGCTCTCATGGCTGCTTTGGTAAAGTATGCTGATTCTGATAGTACCAAGGATCCCGAGTCGGATGATGAAAAGGCAGGGAAGGGAAAGAAGAACGGCAACTTCAGAGGACAGCAACATCACCCAGGGAGCGGCGTTGGAGGCAAGTGTAAAGCAGATGGTTCCATGGACTTTGTGGCTAACACCAATGTGCAGAACAGGGGCCGGCCGCGTAGGAGCAAAGGCCGCGGTGGCGGACCCAGCCCCAATCCAGAGCGCTTAAATAGTTTGTTGAATCAGCCCTGCCCAAAGCATGGAACGACGGAGGAACCAGCAAACCATCTATGGAAGGATTGTTACATCATGCGAGAGTTCAAGAATTCCAACGCCTTCCGGTATGATCACAATCCCGGTGGCGGTTCAGGATCCGGGCCAAACCACGGTGGAGGAAACTCCGGTTCAGGGTTTAATGGTAATCCGAGCGGGACTAGTAATCCGGGCGGACATGGTAATCAACATAACCAGAATGATCAAGGGGGCTATAATCAGCAGCAGTCGGGTACCAGAGCAATCCGAAGCAGCTAAACAGTGGCCAGTATCATGTATTCACCACTAGCTTGGACAAGCGAGACCAGAAGGTCCGGAAGAGGGCAGTTAACTCTGTTGAACCGGCCGTGCCCCGATATCTACGATGGTCAGAGCAACCGATCACCTGGAGTAGAGAGGATCACCCTCCTCGGGTGGATAATCCGGGTCAGCTGGCTTTAGTGGTGGCGCCTCAGGTAGGAGGTTATAAGTTCACCAAGGTGCTCATGGATGGGGGTAGCAGTATTAACATCCTGTACTATGAGACCTTTCGACGTATGGGGCTCAAGGATAAGGATCTACGGCCTTCAAACACGGTTTTTCATGGCGTGGTGCCAGGCAAGTCTACGTATCCCGTGGGCAAGATAGCATTGGAGGTGGCTTTCGGAGATGATCACGATTCCCGATTTGAAACACTAACTTTTGAGGTGGTGAAGATCCAAAGCCCGTACCATGCCCTGTTTGGTCGGCCGGCTTATGCCAAATTCATGGCACGGCCCTGTTATGTATATCTGCAGCTCAAGATGCCAGGCCACAGGGGAACAATCACGGTTCACGGGAGTCGCAGGATCGCTTTAGAGTGTGAAGAAGGAGATGCCGCCTATGCAGAATCGGTTTGTGCTACTGAGGAGCTCAAATACTACAAAGATAATGTTGATCCGACGGATATGACTCCTTTAAAAAAGCCTACCACGGAGCATGATCCGGCTTTAAAATTCACGTCAGCCGCGGAGACCAAGCTTGTTGATTTCGTAGCTGGTGATTCATCCAAGCAATTCAGCATCAGTACCAATCTGGATCCAAAATAGGAAAGCGCGCTCATCGAGTTCCTCCGTGAGAATCGGGACATCTTTGCATGGAAACCCTCTGACATGCCAGGTGTACCGAGGCGACTCGCTGAGCACACCCTTAATGTGGATCCTAAGTTCAAACCCGTGAAACAGTTCCTCCGTCGGTTCAACGAGGAGAGAAGAAAGGCTATTGGAGAAGAGGTGGCCAGGCTCTTAGCAGCTGGCTTCATCGTTGAAGTTTTTCACCCTGAATGGCTTGCTAATCCGGTGCTGGTCCTTAAGAAAAACGGCACTTGGCGTATGTGTGTTGACTATACAGATCTTAATAAGGCTTGCCCTGCAGATCCTTTTGCCCTCCCCCGTATTGATCAAATCATTAATGCTACGGCGGGTTGCGAGCGTTTATGCTTCCTGGATGCATACTCCGGTTATCATCAGATTAAGATGGCGGTTAAAGACCAGGAGAAGACGGCGTTCATTACTCCCTTTGGAGCCTTCTGTTATGTATCTATGCCTTTTGGGCTCAAAAGTGCCCAGGCAACTTATCAACGATGTGTGCAAAATTGTCTCCACAAGCAGATTGGCCGTAATGTGCACGCTTATGTGGATGACATTGTGGTCAAGTCAAGGAAGAAGGAAACGTTGGTTGATGATTTGAAGGAGACCTTTGATAACTTAAGGACATACAAGATGATGCTCAATCCGGCCAAATGTGTCTTTGGTGTACCAGCTGGCAAGCTATTGGGTTTCCTGGTGTCCAACAGGGGAATTGAGGCTAATCCGGAAAAAATTACGGCTATCACCTCTCTAGCTAAACCGAAATGCATCAATGACGTCCAACGTCTGGCAGGCAGAATTGCTGCGTTAAGCCGGTTTATCAGCCGCCTCGGAGAGAAAGCAATTCCTCTATATCAAATGTTGAAAAAGACGGATCAGTTCGTCTGGAATTCTGCCGCTGATCAGGCGTTCGAGGATTTAAAGCGACAGTTGGTCAACCCGCCCGTACTCGCTGCTCCCACTGATAATGAACCATTGCTGTTGTATGTAGCTGCTAACGCTCGCGCGGTCAGTGTGGCTATTGTGGTAGAGCGGAAGGAGGCAGGCAAAGAATACCCGGTTCAACGTCCGGTTTATTATATCAGCGAGGTGCTTATTGAATCCAAACAACGATATCTGCATTGGCAAAAGCTAGTATATGGAGTTTTTATGGCAAGTCGGAAGCTGAAGCAGTATTTCCAAGGCCACCCTATCATGGTGGTCAGTTCTGCTCCTTTGGGTGATATCATCCAGAACCGGGAAGCGACTGGTCGGATTGCCAAGTGGGCTATTGAGCTTGGACCGCACGGTTTAATGTATGTGCCTCGCACTGCGATAAAGTCTCAGGCATTGGTGGATTTTATCAATGATTGGACGGAGTTGCAAGTCCCTGAAGAGAAGCCGGATCACACTTACTGGACCATTCATTTTGACGGATCACATCAATTGGAAGGATCGGGGGCTGGAGTCATATTAACTTCCCCACGAGGTGATAAGTTTTGTTATGTTCTCCGTTTAATGTTCCCTTGTACTAACAATGCAGCAGAATATGAGGCCTTGCTCCATGGCCTCCGGATGGCTAAGGAGATGAATTTAAGCCGGGTTAAGTGCTTTGGCGACTCTGATTTGGTGGCCCAGCAGGTGTCTGGTACATGGGATTCTAAAGATCCACTCATGGCTGCTTATCGTCGTGAGGTTGATGTGGTCGCAGGTCACTTCAAAGGTTATCAGGTGGACCATGTGGACCGACGAAAGAACGAGGCGGCGGATGCTTTAAGTCGACTAGGTTCACAGCATAAACCGGTACCACCTAATGTGTTCCTTGATGTGCTTTACAACCCGTCGGTTCAGCTGCCTGGCGAAGCAGATTTGGCGGTTCCTGACCTAGAGGCTCAATTGGTGGCGGCATTACATGTCATCCCGGATTGGACGCTTCCTTACCTGGCGTACATGAACCGAGGGGAGTTGCCAGAGGATGAGATTCTGTCTAGGCAAATAGTACGGCGGTCTAAGTCCATGGTAGTTGAAAACGGCGAACTACATCATCGCAGTGTGACAGGAGCGTTTCAACGGTGTGTATCTCCTGAGGAAGGCCGTGAAATTTTGCGTGAGATCCACGAAGGAGATTGTGGTCACCATGCCGGTTCAAAGTCTTTAGTGGCGAAAGCTTTTCGTCACGGTTTCTATTGGCTGACTGCTCATGCTGATGCGGAGGATCTGGTCAGGCGGTGTGATGGTTGTCAAAAATTCTCAAGACGCGCTCACGTCCCGGCTCAAGAATTGAGGATGATTCCAATTACTTGGCCGTTTGCAACCTGGGGGCTGGACATGGTTGGGCCTTTCAAAAGGTCCAAGGACAAGAAGACCCACCTTCTGGTGGCGGTGGACAAATTTACAAAGTGGGTAGAGGCAGAGCCCGTTAGCAAGTGTGATGCGGCCACCGCGGTTTGGTTCATCAAAAAAGTGATTTTCCAGTTTGGTTTTCCACACAGTATCATCACAGACAATGGTACCAATTTATCTAAAGGTGCCATGAAAGAGTTTTGCGAATGAGAGCACATCCGCCTTGATGTGTCATCAGTGGCGCACCCACAGTCCAATGGTCAAGCAGAAAGAGCTAATCAGGAGATTTTGAGAGGCATTAAACCCAGGCTTATGGTTTCTTTGCAGCGGACGCCGGGTTGTTGGGTCGAAGAGTTACCCTCTGTGTTATGGAGCATCAACACCACGCCTAACAGGTCAACCGGGTATACGCCGTTCTTCATGGTTTATGGGGCAGAGGCAGTTCTTCCTAGTGACATACGTCACGATTCACCTCGTGTGGCGGCTTACATTGAAGCAGACAACGAAAGTTCTAGACAGGACGCTTTGGACCGGCTAGATGAAGAGCGAGACATAGCAGCTGCCCGCTCAGCAATCTACCAACAGGATCTTCGTCGCTATCACAGTCGCCGGATCAGGACCAGAACCTTTCAAGAGGGAGATTTGGTGCTTCGACTTATTCAAGATCAAACCGAAATGCATAAATTGTCTCCGCCTTGGGAAGGGCCTTTCGTGGTCAGCAAGAATCTATACAATGGTTCATACTACCTGATAGATGTTCGAGAGCACAAAGACTCACGCAAATTAGGACAAGAGACCGACAGACCATGGAATATAGCTCATCTTCGGCCTTACTATACTTGAGCCATGGGCTCTGCTTATGTATATATCATGACTATGTATATATTATAATAAACCGGATCCCCAACTAAAGCGGGGTATCTGTTCTTTTATATCATGTGTGGTTACACGGGGTTGTCTTTAAGCAACATCCGGTTTACCCCTTGCAAGTCTTAACAAGATCACTTGAGGCTTCCTGTTCAAACATAGGTCGTGTTCGAACCAAAGAGAACATAGCTATCCTTATGAGTCATTTGGGGGCTCGGTCATGTTTGAACCGATGCAATACCTCTTGGCCGGCGAAAGCCACCAGAGTCATTTGGGGGCTCGGTCATGTTTGAACCGATGCAATACCTCTTGGCCGGCGAAAGCCACCAGAGTCATTTGGGGGCTCGGTCGTGTCCGAACCGATGCAATACCTCTTGGCCGGCGAAAGCCACTAGAATCATTTGGGGACACGGTCACGTCTGAACCGGTCACGCCTCTTGGTCGGCCTACGGGCCTTAGAGTCATGTGGGGGCTTGGTCGAACCCGAACCATAGCAATGCCACTTGGCCGGCATAATGCCACGCGTCATTTTGGGGTCCTGGCTGACGGGCACCATCGCTACACCTTCGGGGGGCTTGGTTGCGTCTGACCATGGTAATTCCGTCTGACCAAGCTCAATAGAGCTCTTCTTTTGCAAAAGGTTTTTGTCACCGTATTTTTCTCTCTTTCCTTTTTTAAGAGTTGACAGTTTATCGCTTTTCTCTTAAACCGACAATATTCTGCACCGGTTCAACATAGCCAATTTGGCGGAACACGACCCTCTTTTTCAAAAACCTGAGATTGTTGGCTCGGTTTGAGTTTTTTTTGCTAAATATCCTTTTTCGAGCAACAAAAGGCTGCTATCATTAAAGGACGGTTTGCGTTTTAAACCGGTGTTATATACACAGGGGTTCGATTCTCCCATGACGGTTTAAGAGTTATCAACTCCCGCTTCAACATTGGCTACAAACGCCTACTTCATGCCCATTATATGGCAGGTATTTCGTATCACAAAAGTTTGATCGTACTTGCAAGTTTCCTTGCGTATTTATATAAAGATTCACAAACCGGATGACGGTATAGCCGCCCTGGTAGTTTAAAATTTTGTGATCGCAGGAGATATAAGTTGACAATAATGATTTTTCAAAGGAGGGTATCAGTACTGATGCGCGAAGGCATCTCATGAAGCAGAAAGTACGGTATATTCTATTACAAGGCAATATGGGGCCCAAATAAGATGATTGTTTCTTGACAAAGTTTCAAAAGGAAACCAGTTAAAACTGCCCTCGGTTCACGCCTGCGTGCCGTTCCGGTTTGATGGTTCTGGATCATCTTGCGCCACTTCAGCTTCCTCCTCCCTACCCAGCGGCTGGAAGTCAACAGTGGTCCAATCGATCCCCATTAATGCTTGAAAGACAGCTTCCTCATGTATTAGTGACGACGGTTCAATATCAGGGAGCATAAGTGTGCTTACGGATTGGAGGAATTAAGTTTTCCGCTTCGGGGATTGGCACAGCTACCCGCCTGTTCTGATCGTCATACTGGGCTTGATAATGAGACAAGTTTGCTTCTTCTACCAATTGGCAGGCCAGACGGCGCACTGCCCGGTTTATCTTCCTCAATTCTTCTTCATCGAATTCGGAGCCATCCTCCTTTAAGCTAGGATAGCCTTGACCCGCTTCAACGGGATCAAAATCAGGCACCCATGCTTTGGCCCAGATTAAGACATTAATGGCTCCGGTTCGAGCAGCAGATCTTTTTAGCTCCTCAATCCGAGCAGGGAGCATTGACAACCTCTTCAGTGTGTCCTGGATCAATGTGGGCGTCGGATTGTTGTGTGAAGCAGTGGTGATAATCCGCTGTGCGCCCGTATACAGCTGCTCGACTAAAGTATAGACCGCTTTCAGCTTCATACGCACGTCTGATCCCAAGTGATTGATGCGAGTGCCTATAATACGATCAGCAGGTCATAAACCGAGCTGCTTTATAGAAGAATCAAGGTCATTACACAAGTCACAGAAGGCTCACCAAAGATGGCTGCAGTCATTGCGTGCACCTGTCGCTTCACGCTGGTTAATTCATCTGTTACCGGTTTAAGGGCAGCTTCTGCGTTTTCAATCTTCTTGGTTAAAGCGGCCTTTTCTGTGGCCCAGTCAGCCCGCTCCTTCTTAAAACCTTCCTTCAATTGTTCCATGCTGCCTAAAGCGCTGGTTAGTTCCTCCTTGGCTTTGGAAGTTTCTGCTTGCTGGGACTTCACATTCTCTTGAAGATCAGCGATTTGGCTCTCTTTGACCTTCAGTTCAGCCTGCAGTCCGACAAGTTATACGGTTTAAACAAAGGAAGTACCAAGCACATAACAAGTTAGGTACTTTGTACTTGGGGGCTAATGCTTATTTGATCTCAAGTTATCAGTTAATTATCAAAGTCCCAAGCTCAATACAAATATTCACCTTGGCACTTGGGGGCTAATGGCTATTTGCTCTAATGATATTTCGGATGCTACGGTATGATGATTACAAGTGTCGATTCAATTATGATAAAGTTAAACCGGCCCGTGGGGGCTACGGTGGTAAGAAGCAGGAGTGAGGGCATGGAAGTTACCTCGAATTTGTCTTTCATCATCTTCACAAGATTGGCTTCATAGTCACGGCTAGTATATAGCCGGTTTAAATAGCCAGAATGAATGTCTTGAGCACCAAGAGTGGAGTACGTTGCCAGATCAACATCCCATTTACCTTTACTTAAAGCAGAAATTTCTTCTTTAGCAGTGTGCTTGGCCAAGGCGATGGGATTTCCCGGTTCAGTACGACCTATGCCAGTAATCATGACTTCGTCATCTGTGTGGTCGCCGGTCTGGACTGGTACGGTCGGTTTCTCGGCAGGCTTTGAGGAACTAATGGTTTTCTCAGCACGAATCAGACTGGCTGGTTGATCCTTTGGGCCGGAGGGGTTAACAGAGCCTTCTTCAGGAACAACGACTTCATCTCGGACTAGTGGGTTATCAATTACATCTTCAGGGATGGTCGCTTCAACGTTCGGGGCAGTGTCCGGTTCAGGAGGAGCGTTTTCTTCTCCTGTTTTGTCTTGGCGAGCTTTTTTGCTCGGCCTTGGTTTAGCTCTGAAAGAAGCAGCAAGGTTGAAGATAGCATATGTTGAAGATTACAACAATGGACAACTTGATAAGAAAGGTAAAGCTTACCCAAGCACGGTTTTGAGCGGAGGCAGCTAAGTACCAGTTGACTCGCCATAGGATGAGTGCGAGGTGACCTGATAATCGGAGTCAGACGGATTAAGCGGTTGACGAAAACAGCCCGCTTTAGGACAAAATTTGACAAGCAAATTAGAGACCTCTGAACGACGTCTCCGAACTGGACTATTCGGTAAACCGGCGGAGGTAACTACCTGACCGCTGTGTCGGGTTGTACGACGCACCTCGTGCTGACGGGTCTTCATAAGAAAGTTGGGATCCAAGTAAGCAAGAGGATGGGAAAATTTAACTTTACGATTCGCCTGACGGATTTTGTGGGAAGGCAGAAGGCTTGAATCAGAAGAAACAGTAATTACCTCTGCATCATCAGCATGGCTCGCTTCGGCATCATCCTGACAAATTGCATCGTCAGCAAACTGCACGAACAATAAACCGAGGGAGTCAAGATCAGCTTCAAAACCCGGATTACCCACCTCATCATCGGCAGGATCGGAAGAGGCCGTGGTTTTCCTCTTGTGAGCAGACTTTTTGACGACTCTCGTCTTAGGCCGGGTCGATTGCTCCGGTTTATCCGCCTTTCCTTGAGGGATTTTTTTTCTCCAAAACGGGTCATCACCCTGCGTCAACAGACATTAGAATCAATCATACACGCACAAGATAACATCAGACTTAATGAGAAGAAATTTTGATTTACCGCTGGTGGTTTATTGATGGCGCAGAAGGGAAGAAGGCCAGTTCGTGCACAGACGCGTTCCGGTTCATTTAGAATCTTCTTTACGGCTTCGGTGACCTCTTCATCCGTAAGCTGGATGTTTACATGACGTAACGGATCATCAACACTGCCTGTGTATTCACACATCAAAGCGGAGCGTTGACTGAGTGGCAGTATACTCCAAGATATCCAGCAACGAGCGAGGTCGACTCCTGTTAAACCGTTGGCCATGAAGGCTCTGAGCTTGGACAGTTGGGGAGCGTATTTACTCCTCTCTTTAGCAGTCAACCTCGGAGGAAGGGGGTGAGTGTTGCTGAGCCGTTCTGGACGAAAACCGGGCAGGATATTCTCGTTCTCTGGGGAGGTGCCTTTACAATAAAACCAGGAGTTATTCCATTCTTGGGGGTGGCTATGCAATTTCGCATGAGGATAAGTAACCTCTTTCCTCTTCTGGATTGACACGCCACCCAGTTCCATGTTGGAGCTATCAGTAAATTCTGTGCGGCGGTTTAAGTGAAAGCAATCTCGGAACAACTCAACTGTAGGTTCCTCTTGAAAGAACACCTCACAGAGCACTTGGAAGTGGCATATGTTAGTGACAGAATTGGGGCCAATGTCTTGTGGATGGAGTTGGAAGTTAGCCAAAACGTCGCGATAAAATTTTGAGCCAGGCGGGTTGAAACCGCGGGCTAAGTGATCCGCAAACACAACGACTTCTCCATCTCGGGGTGTAGGGGGGCACTCTTTGCCTGGCACCCTCCAATGAATCGCGTTTTTTCTGCTCAAAGCACCGGTCAGGACCAGATTATTCAGTTGAGTTTCCGTGACCCGGGAAGGAGCCCAGTTGCACTCATATACTTGCTTAGCCATGGGGAAGTCTACAAAATGAAAATGATTCCGGTTCAGGATTTATGCTCTGCACAGATTTTATCATGTTGATGCTATCAATGTTAAACCGGAGGAAATCAATTACAATCTGACATTAGTAAAGCGGTGCGGTCCATCAAAAGGTTACTGGCGGTTCAACAAGGGGACTAATGGTATGCACCGATTTGGTGATCGTCTACAACAAGGTTAAACCGCTGGATCGAAGATCGTGGAACAGTTGGAAATGCAAAAGAGCAGGTGTGCGGAAACATGTTTCACATTGTCTCAGTGTGATATTGGATCTGAGGCGATCTCATAAAAGGGGTAAAAACTCATGAGCTTTTGAAGATTGTGCAAGAACAACAAGGTCAAAACTGTGGATCAGATCTATGATCTAAGTATATTACCCTGAAAACAGAGGCGGAAAACTGCTACCGAACGGAGTAAAAGTCACGGGGTCGTCTAAAGGTATATCCCAGTTTAAATGCGAAGAACGTGAGGAACACGAAGAACGCGAAGAACTCGAGGAACGGGAAGAACACAGTAAACCCTAGAGGCGGGTCTGAGTTGAGAAGATGGGATTTCACCGGAGCTCCGAGGGATGCGGAAGAACGCCGCAGTTTCTCTGGTCCAGTCAGGTTGATGCAGCGGCCCGAGGTGATGCAGAGGTCAGCGACAGCGGCGGAGCTTTGAGGCTGGCGGCGCAGAGAAGACGAAGAGGAAAGGGATGAAGGAGAGAAAGAAATGACCTTTCACCCCTATTTATAAGGCAAGGCACGTGTATCGGGCGCGCGAATCCAGGAGCCACGGGTTTCGAAAGCAGAGCCGTCGCCTTGATTATTGCGAATTGGTTAAACAAAGAAGGCACCATAAAAGCTAGCTTCATGATGATGTCATGCTGGTTTACGGCCACTAGAGGAAATGACGACATATCGGTTTAGCAGTGAAGGGAAGATGCCGAATATGAAGGTTTATGCTAAGGGTTGACATGAGATCCTTCAAATCAACCTGGGGCCTAATGTTGTGGATATTACTACTGGGCCTAAACCGGCCGTCTGGGCCGGGTTAGTTTCCTCAGTAGCTCAAGAATGTTAAAGCCCAGGAGGCTATGTAGAGGCCGAAGCCATAGTCGGTTTAACATCTGTAGCCGTAAACCGGCCTGTGTACAACTTGTATTGTAAGTTAGGAATAAGCAAGAGACCAACCCGGGTACGAGTATAAACCGGAGATTGGGACTCTATGAACCGACGGGCATCACCCGTGTATATAAGGGGATGACCCGATAACGGTTCAGGGGACGACCACAACTCGAGGCCTAGGCGAAGCTTATTTGCTCTTTAGTCATCGAGACTTCATAAATTCCACCACAAACTAGACGTAGGCTTTTACCTTCATCGAAGGGGCCGAACTAGTATAAACTCTCTGTGTCCCTGTGTCCGCTTTAACCCCTTCGAGTTAACCCGTTGCGATGGCTCCACGACTAAGTCCTTTGGCTAGGACATCTGCCGTGACAAACCCACGACAATCTCCCTAAAATGCAGTAGGAGTACTAAAGGTGTGGAGATACCAAATTAATTGAAAAGGCAGATTCCTCCTCCAGAAATAGTGATAGAATTATTATTATTATTGACTCTCTGTAGTGATAGAAATTTCATCTGCAAAATGAAAAAACTATCATTGGAAATCATAAACATTCTAGTACTAAAGACGCGAATGGCATTGGAAATGAAATAACTGAAATGCCAGCTTCGAAGAATGGAACAAATAGAACAACAAATGCACCTATATAAGCAAAAATCTGTTGTGTATGAAAGATCATTTTTTCAGAAATTTAAACTTGACGCAGGTATTTCTATGGTCCAGCGAATTTAAATTGCACTATTAATCTTGTCTGATTGTTTGTTTGAAAATTGTGTCCAAAATCTGGAGTAACAATTTTATAGTGAATTCAACACATAATTTGAACTACTCCATAAACTACAACATTTTCTTGAACATTCAGCTTTCTGAATTTTTTGAGATAACATTCAGTTTTCTGAATTGTTTGAGATAACATTCAGCAGGAGGACAATTTGAATTGGACAACAGGAGAACAATTTAGAATAAGATGATGTGCCCTTCATCTCAATCGACATCTCAGTTAACATTTAATCCCTCTAAATTGGACAATTGGACAACATTAGTACCCACAGAGGCGGGGACCGGGAAAGGGATTGGAGGAGCAGCCGTCAGCAATAGAGGTGGGGGCGGGGATCAGGGGCGTCGACGTCACCGACAAGTAGCAGCGGTGGCAGGAGAGGCGTCGACCACTAATGACCCACAAGTATAGGGGATCTATCGTAGTCCTTTTGATAAGTAAGAGTGTCGAACCCAAGGAGGAGCAGAAGGAAATGACAAGCGGTTTTCAGCAAGGTATTCGTTACAAGCACAGAAATTATCGGTAACAGATAGTTTTGTGATAAGATAATTCGTAATGTGTAACAAGTAAATAAAGTAACTAAGGTGCCGCAAGGTGGCCCAATCCTTTTTGTGTCAAAGTACAAGCCTGGAAAAACTCATATATAAAGCAAAGTGTTCCCGAGGACACATGGAAATTGTTGTCAAGCTAGTTTTCATCATGCTCATATGATTCGCGTTCATTACTTTGATAACTTGATATGTGGGTGGACCGGTGCTTGGGTGATGCCCTTCCTTGGAGAAGACTCCCACTTATGATTAACCCCTCTCGCAAGCATCCGCAACTATGAAAGAAGAATTAAGGTAAACCTAACCATAGCATGAAGCATATGGATCCAAATCAGCCCCTTACGAAGCAACACATAAACTAGAGTTTAAGCTTCTGTCACTCTAGGAACCCATCATCTACTTATTACTTCCCAATGCCTTCCCCTAGGCCCAAATCATGGTGAATTGTCATGTAGTCAACGTTCCCATAACACCACTAGAGGAGAGGCAACATACATCTCACCAAAATATCGAACGAATACCAAATTCACATGATTATTTATAACAAGACTTCTCCCATGTCCTTTGGAACAAACGTAACTACTCACAAAGCTTATTCATAATCATAATCAGAGGAGTGTTAATTATCATCAAGGATCTGAACATATGATCTTCCACCGGATAAACCAACTAGCATCAATTACAATGAGTAATCAACACTACTAGCAACCCACAGGTACCAATCTGAGGTTTTGGGACAAAGACCGAATACAAGAGATGAACTAGGGTTTGAAAGGAGATGGTGCTGGTGAAGATGTTAATGGATATTGACCCCCTCTCGATGAGAGGATGTATGGTGATGACGATGACGATGATTTCCCCCTCCCGGAGGGATGTTTCCCCTACAGAACAGCTCCACCGGAGCCCTACAGAACAACTCCGCCGGATGTTTCCCCTGCCAAACATTCATAAGTTCTGCATCCGCTCCTGCAACAGGTCTATCACCTAGCGGTGCATCAAGGACATAATTCTTCTATGCAGCAATGAGGATAATCCACAAATCACGGACCTAGTCCGCATCATTGCTACTATCATCTTTCAACTTATTTTTCTCTAGGAACATATAAAAATAGGGGAGCTATATCGTGAGCTATTGATCTACAACATAGATATGCAAATACTATCAGGACTAAGTTCATGATAAATTAAGTTCAATTAATCAAATTACTTAAGAACTTCCACTTAAATAGACATCCCTCAAGTCATCTAAGTGATACGTGATACAAATAAACTAACCCATGTCCGATCATCACGTGAGATGGGGTAGTTATCAATGGTGAACATATCTATGTTGATCATATCTACTATATGGTTCACGTTCGACCTTTCGGTCTCCAGTGTTTCGAGACCATGTATGTAAATGCTAGGTTCGTCAAGTTTAACCCAAGTATTCTGCATGTGTAAAACTGTCTTACACCTGTTGTATGTGAACGTAGAGTCTATCACACCCAATCATCACGTGGTGTCTCGAAACGACGAACTTTCGCAATGGTGCATACTCAGGGAGAACACTTTTACCTTGAAATTTAGCGAAGGGATCATCTTATAATGCTACCGTTGTTCTAAGCAAAATAAGATGCATATAAGATAAACATCACATGCAATCAAAATATGTACCATGATATGGCCATCATTATCTTGTGCTTTTGATCTCCATCTCCAAAGCATCGTCATGATTTCCATCGTCACCGGCTCGACACCTTGATCTCCACCGTTGCATCGTGGTCGTCTCACCAACTATTGCTTCTACAACTGTTACTAACTTATAGCGATAAAGTAAAGAAATTACATGGCGTTTGCATTTCATACAATAAAGAGACAACCATAAGGCTCCTGCCAATTGCCTGATATCTTACAAAACATGATCATCTCATACAATAACGTATATCACATCATGTCTTTACCATATCACATCACAACATACCCTACAAAAGCAAGTTAGACGTCCTCTACTTTGTTGTTGCAAGTTTTATGTGGTTGCAATGGGTTTCTAGCAAGAATTGTTCTTACCTACGGCGAAAACCACAACGGTGATTCGTCAAGTTTGCTATTTTAACCTTCTTCAAGGACCGGCCATACTCAAATTCAATTCAATTAAAGTAGGAGAAACAGACACCCGCCAGCCACCTTTATGCAAAACTAGTTGCATGTCAGTCGGTGGAACCGACCTCATGTGCGTGGGCATGTATGGTTGGTCCGGGCCGGTTCATCCCACAATACCGCCGAATCAAATTAAGACGTTGGTGGTAAGCAATATGACTAATACCGCCCTCAACTCTTTGTGTTCTACTCGTGCATATCATCTACGCATAGACGTGGCTCATGATGCCGCTGTTGGGAATCGTTGCATGGAAAACAAAAAAAATCTACGCACACGCAATGATCTATCCATGGAGATGCATGGCAACGAGGGGAAGAGTGTGTCTACATACCCTTGTACATCGTAAGTGGAAGCGTTTAACAATGCGGTTGATGTAATCGAACTTCTTCGTGCTTCAACCGATCAAGTACCAAAGGCACGACACCTCCGCGTTCTGCACACGTTCGTCTCGGTGACGTCCCTCGCCTTCTTGATCCAGCACGACGTCGAGGTAGTAGATGAGTTTCGTCAGCACGATGGCGTGGTGACGGTGCTAGTGAAGTGATCTCCCAGGGCTTTGCCTAAGCACTACGAAAATATGACTGGGGGTGTAAACAGTGGAGGGGGGCGCCGCACACGGCTAGGCAATTGTCTGGTGTGTGCTAGGCACCCCCTCCCACATATATATAGGTGGGAGGGAGGGAGGAGCAGCCATAGTAGGCGCCCAAGTAGGAGGAATCTTACTTGGGGTCCCTCCCAAGCCGCGCCCCCTGCCATATATAACCGTGGGGGAAGGAAAGAAGGGGGGAGAGGGAAGGAAGTGGGAATCCTAATCCACACTTTCCTTTCCCTTGTCCCCTTTACATATCCTCCTTAGGCCGGCCCGTATGGGGGGCACACCAGTCCCTCTTGGCTCATAAGGCCCATATCTTTTGTCGGGGGTGCCCGGAACCCCTTCCGGTGACCCGATAAGTACCCCGTACTCCCCGAAACACTTCCGGTGTCCGAATACCATTGTCCTATATATATATATATATATCAATCTTTACCTCTTGACCATTTCAAGACTCCTCGTCATGTCCGTGATCTCATCCGGGACTTTGAACAACATTCGGTCACCAAATCACATAACTCATATAATACTATATCGTCATCGGACGTTAAGCGTGCGGACCCTATGGGTTCGAGAACTATGTAGACATGACCGAGACACCTCTCTGGTCAACAACCAATAGTGGAACCTGGATGCGCATATTGGCTCCGACATATTCTACGAAGATCTTTTACGGTCAAACCGTTATGACAACATAAGTAATTGCCTTTGTCCATCGGTATGTTACTTGGCTGAGATTCGATTGTCGGTATCTTCATACCTAGTTCAATCTCATTACCGGCAAGTCTCTTTGCTCATTCCGAAATACATCATCTAGTGACCAACTCCTTAGTCATTTGCTAGCAAGCTTATGATGTGTATTACCGAGAGGGCCCAGAGATACCTCTCCGATACTCTGAGTGACACATCCTAATCTCGATCTATGCCAACCCAACAAACACCTTTGGAGATACCTGTAGAGCATCTTTGTGATCACCCAGTTACGTTGTGACGTTTGATAGCACACAAGGTATTCCTTCGCTATCCGGGATTTGCATAATCTCATAGTCAAAGGAATGTGTATTTAACATGAAGAAAGCAATAGCAATAAACTGAACGATCATAATGCTAAGCTAACGAATGGGTCTTGTCGATCACATCATTCTCCTAATGATGTGATCCCGTTATCAAATGACAACTCATGTCTATTGGTAGGAAACCTTCACCATCATTGATCAACGAGCTAGTCTGGTAGAGGCTCACTAGGGACTTAGTATTTGTTTATGTGTTCACACATGTATTTAAGTTTCCGATCAATACAATTCTAGCATGAATAACAAACCTTTATCATGAATAAGGAAATATAAAATAACAACTTTATTATTGCCTCTATGGCATATTTCCTTCAACCATGGCCTCCTATGGGGCCATCAGCCCCTTGTGCTTCGGGAGGGGGGGATGAGCACGTTGCACAAAGAGCAGAGAACATAGCACAACACGATAGCGATCACACGAGCAGTTTTACCCAGGTTTGGGCTGCCACGAGGCGTAAAACTCTAATCCTGCTTTGGTGGATTCATGGCCGATTGTGGTGGAAACACATCGCTCTAGCCCGGCAAGGGTCTGGATCCTTTCTATGGTTGCCATGGCCCTCCTTTTATAGATCAAGGGGACAAGACAATGGCAAATCAGTCATTGTGTACTGATTAGATAACAAATAGTGCTATCATACCTAACTCTGTAGACATGGGAGAGAGCATTAAATGTGCCGCTTAGTGTCACGCCATGGCGTGCTCGACAAGCCTTTCTGGGCTGTTTGGCCACCTTGTCTGACTGCATGACACGTCTCTGGACGGGTGTCATTTGGAGGTGATTTCCATAGGAAGTGCTGCCATGTGGCAAGAAACAACCACTTAGTCACTTGGGGGCTTGACACCGCACCGAACGATGACTTGCGTCGCTGTGAGGTGGAGTGGTGGAGCCTTGGTGGGGTGATCCGCCCTCGGCTTCTTCGGCAATCTTGCCGGGGCAGTCCTGAGACTTGTCTTCGGAGCAACCTTGACCTCTCCAGGCTCGCCTGCTTGGCAAGGGAGGTTTACCCTTAGTGGTGTCTTGCTTCCTTTGGCTTGACTTGGTCTTCTTGATCTGCCCTCTGATTTCTCAAAGAGCTATATCTTCAACTTGGCCTCGTCTTTGATATTGTAACCTTGCTCTTTTAGGCCTATGCACGGTTTGCGCAACAGACCCAGGGGTTTGTTGCACCGACAGGAGCCCCTTGGGCTTGGCCCTAACGCATTGTCAGGCGTCATCGAGGTAGCCCCTATCCAGTGCACAGGTAAGAGGGTAGTTGTCGGATTCAGGGTTTCGTAGACCCTTGAGAGGTTCAAACTCTGGGGAGCATGCAAAGAACTCGTCCTCCCCAGTCTTCCTGCTCACCGAATCCAAGGCCTGGCTAGACGAACCCAATGAACAAGATACACAGTAGTTTATCCTGGTTCGGGCCACCTTGCAGTGTAATACCCTACTCTAGCTTTGTGGTGGATTTCCTAGAGGGGTTGAGGATGAACTAGCTAGTATAGTGGTTGAACAGCCTCAAGAGGTGAGGTGTTCTTGAGCTCAATGAGCTGGTGGATGGGAGGGTGATCTCAATGATCCCCCCCTCCTATGGTGGTGGCTAAGTCCTATTTATTGTGGCCTTGGTCCTCTTCCCAAATGCAGGCGGGAAGGGATCCCACAACGACCAAATTCGAAGGGAGACAACCGGTACAAGTTATCCTGACACAAGTAGTCTTCGCCTGCAAAAGCCTCTGGTGGTGACGCCACGGTGGGCTCCACGATGACCTCTGTTCTGCCGTCGTGGCGGTCTTGGTCTTGTTGCGTCAATATGGAAACCTTTGCTTGATTCCTCGGGACCCCGTGTCTGCGCTTGCCTCCTTAGCACCAAAGAGGAAATTTGTACACTGCGCCCGCTGGCGCCCGCCTGGTCTTGGTCTTCATGGCTCACGTCATATGAACCTCACAAGGTGCACCTTGCATAGATATCTCCGCTACTTGGGAGTTAGCCAGGTGAGGCCGCCAACAGGGAGGTCTTGGTGTTGTCCGCCTCGCGAGGCTTGGCCCCTCGCGAGGGTCTTGGGTTGTCGTTGTTGAAGTTGGGCCGTACCAGGCCGTTGATGGAGCCACGCCGTGGGCTGCAGGCAGGCAAGTATGGGTTCCCCCAATCCCAGGACGCCGACAGTAGCCCTCGGGCCTAAGGTGCGCTCGAACTTGGCTTCGGGGCGAAGCCAAAGGGCAAGTACGGAGCGCCGCGGGCCCTAACCGCCTGCGACCTCGGTCGACGCGTGGAAATTGCTGGGACGTGGGCATCTCCGCTTCCCCACGCACTGCCTCAGCAACCGTTCGACTTGACGAGACCCTGCTGCATGCAGAGAAAACCATCATTGCGCGCGATCGTGGAGGTCGGCATTTGGCCTCCCCCCGGCTATAAATGAGGAGAGGGGCGGAGCCCCCTTTGCTCATCTCCTTCTTCTTGTCGACCACTCCCTCCTCTTCCTCTTTGCCTCGCCATCTTGTCATGGTTCTCATGGCGCCGACATGGAAGTTCTCCGCCGCCGAGAAAGGGAAGGCTCGCCATGAGGGACCCGACTCGCCGCCGCCCAAGAGAGGGCGGGCCCGCCCTCGCAAGCATGTCGCGACCCCTACGGGGCGCCTCGGGGGCGAGGGTGCACTCCTTCGAGGGCCAGCATCGTCCTAGGCGGCCGTGGCAGTGCTTCTTCTCGTGGCGGGAGCCGCCCAGGACGAGGCAACCCCTGCGACTGAAGAAGGCGCGCCGTGGTTGCCCAGCCTCCCCGGCTGCGCTTCCACTCGACAGAGGTGCTGCCGGAGCTCGTCGTGTGGTCGGAGAGGCCAACCGGCTCCTGGCTCCAGCTTCCGTGCTTCTTCGCCGGCGAGCTGCCGGTAATGGGTCTTGACGACCTCTGGCTGCTGCAGTAAGGCCTCGTGGGCCGCGGTCAAGGTCTCCGTCGCGAGCAACATGGCTCTGACCCGTGGGTGGCAGGTGTTCACCCGTGCACGTAGCCTGAGCGGGAGGTGCACCCTCCACTTCAAGTACGATAGTGTCGAGACTCTCTACGTGAGGGTGTTTGGGGAAGATGGTCATCGCGTAGGGTGCTGCCCCGAAGACAGCGGCGGCGACGATGAGCTTGGCCTTGACGACGGTCGTGATGATGCTGAGGGTGAGATTGCCCTTGGCGACGACCACGACTCGTCCAGCGGCGGCGGCTATGACCAGCCGCCACATCGTCGCGCCCGCTTCGAGGATGGTGGCGGGTCGTCCCATCGCCACGCTCCGGTGAAGTGGGAGGAACGCTCGGGCTAAGCCCGGGAGGCCCTTGGAGCCAGGCCTCGTGAGCTGCTGCGGTCGTGTGGGCCGCGTTTAACCTTTCTTTTCTCCTGCATTTGAAAAGGTAGAGGGCCCTGCTGGGGCGTGTAATGAACCATGGTATTTATGCCACTATGCTATGTGTATTTTTCGGATGTTATACTGTGGTGTTCATATTCCAAATGGGTGTGGTAGGATAACTTAGCTTGGTACGCTCGCGGTAGTTTCCCTCCTCGCGAGAGCGCGTGCTTCATTACCTGGTGAGGCCCCCTTCTGGCGGCTCAAGAGCCATTGGCCTCAGGAGGCATCATGAAGCTGCAGAATTGTTGGAAATCTTGGTCGGGTGTCTTGTTCTTCCTTGCACGAGCCCTCAGGCATAGGCTAGTCGTAGCTTAGTGCACCGCGTCGCAGTACCCGGGGGGCATGGACCTTAAGAGGGTGCGTAGATCATGAGCTTAATCGAGGGCGTCTCGCGAGGATAGAAAAAGTCAAGGCTCTAGGGGAGCAGGGCTATGGCGAAGTGTGCGGCGCGGGCCGAGCCCGTCGTACGCACACACCTGCCCCAGCCCCCGTGCGCGAGGAAGAGCGATGGGCAACTGCTGCTCCTCCTGGACCAAGACCGAAGTGCAAGAGAGAAGACAAAGGGGAAATCCGTCTTGGCAATCGAAAACGTGAGAACTCCAAATTTCATTAAAAAGATCGCAAACCAACTACAGAAAGCAAGCAAATGAACAGCCGCGTCCGGCACCTAGTCTAGTCTTCTCATTAGTGCGGAGCTAAGTGCTGCCACTAGAACGTGGGAGGGAGCCCCCGAGGCCTGAGGGCGGCACTCCGGAGACTCCGGAGCATGTACATACCCACTCATTATTATGTGAGAGTGTCACGAGTGGAGACCTTCACAGGCACTGGGCCTTGCTTCATGGGTAGAACATTCGAAGGTGCTGGATGTTCCAGGCGTTCTGGATGGGGATCCCATCCTGTGTCTCCAGGCGCGCGGCGCCAGGACTGGAGTTGCGGGCGACCCTAAACGGGCCCTCCCACATGGGCGAGAGCTTATGCAGCCCTTCCCTGGAGAACACCCGCCGTAGGACGAGATCACCCACCTCGAGTGTCCTGGAGCGAACGATGCGGTAGTGGTACCGCCGCAGTGCTTGCTGGTATCTTGCCACTTAGAGCGAGGCTTGGCGGCGACGTTCCTCCCCCAGCACGAGATCCATCCCCCGCGTGACGTCATGGTGTGCCTTGTCAAACGCCAAGACCTGCGCGGAATGATGCCTGACCTCATCTGGGAGAACCGCTTCGGCTCCGTAGATGAGGAAGAATGGAGTTTCGCCGGTCGGCTTGGTCTGTCGCAGGCCTCGAGCTTCCTCTTGAAGGTCCTAGCATTGAGGCCCCTCAGGACCTCCGCGTTTGCGCGCTCGTCCTGGCCGTTGCTCCTGGGGTGCACCACTGAAGCGTACCATATCTGCGTTCCAAGGTTAGCATAGTATGTTTTGAAGAGGTTACTTGTGAACTGTGAGCCATTGTCAGTGATGATGCGACTGGGGACCCCGAAACGGCTCACGAGGCCCTTGATGAACTTGACCGCCGAGCGAGCTGGGATGGTGCGGACTGCTTCCACCTCTGCCCATTTGGTGAACCTGTCAATGGCGACGTAGAGGTAGTGATAGCCTCCGGGCGCTCGAGGGAACGGACCCAAGATGTCCAGCCCCCAGACCGCAAACGGCTACGAGAGTGGGATGGTTTGGAGGCCCTGAGTAGGCTGGTGGATTTTCTTGGCGTGGAACTGACAGGCTTCACATGATTTCACTAGATCGGTAGCGTCGTTGAGCGCCGTGGGCCAGTAGAATCCGCTGCAGAACGCCTTTCCCATTAAGGTGCGTGATGACGAGTGATGCCCGCAGTCTCCACCGTGCTTGTCGGTTAACAGCTCACGCCCCTGCTCCCTGGAGATGCATCGCAAGGAAACATCGTTTGGTCGTTTTCAGTAGAGCTCACCATCCTGAATGTAGTAGCAGTGGCGTGCCAAGCGACGCCCTCCACGTCTTCCTCCTTCTTCGGCATGGTTCCCTGAAGCAGGTATGCCTTGAATTCTTCGGTCCAGCAACCCTCCTGAGGCTGGAGCGCGAGGAGCAGGCCTGCCCCTAAGGTCAGGCCACAGGTGGGGGATCCCGAGGTTGGTGCTAGGGGGAGCTCCTCCCGAGGTGGTGTCAACTCTACAGCAGGAGGGGCCGCCGAAGGCATGAAGGGCTGCTCCTCGAAGACACCGGGCTCTTGAGGCTGGCGCTTAGACGTTCTTTTGGCGATTTCGTCTGCTTCCTTGTTTGTGTCGCACGACACGTGCTGCAATTCCAGACCCAAGAATTGTTTCTCGATTTTGCGTACCTCCACCAGGTACGCCTCCATGTGTTCGTCCTTCGGCTCATATACCTTGTTGGAGAAGTTGACGAGAACCTATGAGTCACCCTTGATGGTAAGGGGCTTTACTCCCAAGGCTGCCGAAGCCTTGAGACCGGCGATCAGGCCTTCGTACTCCACAATGTTGTTGGAGACTGTAAGTGCATCTAGTGAACCTTAGTGATTTTGGTGTATTGAAGACTTATAGGTTAAGTACCTAATGTGTTTATGAGTGTACACAGGTCTATAAGTCTATGAGGAGTTTGATATTTATAGAGAAAGTCGACCCCTAAAAATGAAGTTCTTTGACTGAAGACTTTGATATTCTGAAGACTTTGAAAGTGAAGAAATTGGTGTGACCTTGAAGACTTGGTATTCATTCGAGGAACATGAAGCGTGAAGACTTTTGTTTTCGTAGTTTCATTTTCTCGTTCTTGAGTCATAGGAAACACCGTACTGTTAAAGGGGGTCGAGGAAATACTAAGGAGAAAATTTCCATGTGATGCTCAACTCAAATCCTACACCTACCAATCCCTTCGAGTGAAGCCATTGGAAATCTCATATAGTTCAGTCAATTTCTTCAGTGACAGAGACACAGTTCTTCTGGCCACGGAGGACTTTGCTCTGACTGAGGAGTTAGGAATTCGCCAGTGCGGATTGCCTACACTGTGAGGAACATGATAGCCATGAGGAATTTGTACCTCAAATTTCCGACCGTTGTTGTGCTACGCGCCAGCTGTCCCAAAATATCTTGTCCACCTAACGGTCATATCATTGAAGGGCATTTATGTCTTATCATGTCGGGCTGCTCCCCAGGCTATAAATAGTCGCCCCCTACAACCACTAGCTGGTTGGCTGCTCCGCGAGAACTTGACACTTGTCATTTGAGAGCAACCCATCCTCCGAGGACGTTGAGCGAAAATCATCAAGTGAGGAAAATCCAAACCCCAAACCCAAAACACCTACAAACCCAAAGTGATTGAGCATCACTGAAGAGATTGATCCTGCGTGGATCCGACGCTTGTTACCTTTGCAGACTGTGTTGGGGAACGTAGCAGAAATTCAAAATTTTCCTACGTGTCACCAAGATCTATCTATGGAGAAACCAGCAACGAGGGGAAGGAGAGTGCATCTGCATACCCTTGTAGATCGCTAAGAGGAAGCGTTCAAGTGAACGGGGTTGATGGAGTCGTACTCGTCGTGATTCAGATCACCGATGATCCTAGTGCCGAACGGACAGCACCTCCGCGTTCAACACACGTACAGCCCGATGACGTCTCCCACGCCTTGATCCAGCAAGGAGAGAGGGAGAGGTTGAGGAAGACTCCATCCAGCAGCAGCACAACGGCGTGGTGGTGGTGGAGGAGCGTGGCAATCCTGCAGGGCTTCGCCAAGCACCACAAGAGAGGAGGAAGAAGAGACGCAGGGCTGCACCAACGAGAGAGAGATCGAATCACGTGTGTTATGGGCAGCCCCAGGCCTCACTATATATAGGGGAGAGGGAGGAGGGTGCGCCCCCACCTAGGGTTTCCACCCTAGGGGCGGCGGCAGCCCAATCCCCATCTGGGGTGGCGGCCAAGTGGGGGGGAGAGGGAGGCGCACCAGGCATGGGCCTTTAGGGCCCATCTGCCCTAGGGTTTGCCCCCTCTTCTCTCCAGGCACATGGGCCTTGGTGGGGAGGCGCCCCAGCCCACCTAGGGGCTGGTCCCTTCTCACACTTGGCGCATGTATGCCTCCGAGGCCCGTGGCCCCTTCCGGTGGACCCCCGGTACCCTCCGGTGGTCCCGGTACACTACCGGTGATGCCCAGAACACTTCCGGTGGCCAAAACCATACTTCCTATATATAAATATTTACCTCCGGACCATTCCGGAACTCCTCGTGACGTCCGGGATCTCATCCGGGACTCCGAACAACATTCGGTAACCACATACAAAACTTCCTTTATAACCCTAGCGTCATCGAACCTTAAGTGTGTAGACCCTATGGGTTCGGGAGACATGCAGACATGACCGAGACGTTCTCCGGTCAATAACCAACAGCGGGATCTGGATACCCATGTTGGCTCCCACATGTTCCACGATGATCTCATCGGATGAACCACGATGTCAAGGACTTAATCAATCCCGTATACAATTCCCTTTGTCTATCGGTACGATATTTGCCCGAGATTCGATCGTCGGTATCCCGATACCTTGTTCAATCTCGTTATCGGCAAGTCTCTTTTACTCGTTCCGCAGCACATCATCCCGTGATCAACTCCTTGATCACATTGTGCACATTATGATGATGTCCTACCGAGTGGGCCCAGAGATACCTCTCCGTTTACACGGAGTGACAAATCCCAGTCTCGATTCGTGCCAACCCAACAGACACTTTCGGAGATACCTGTAGTGCACCTTTATAGCCACCCAGTTACGTTGTGACGTTTGGTACACCCAAAGCATTCCTACGGTATCCGGGGGTTGCACAATCTCATGGTCTAAGGAAATGATACTTGACATTAGAAAAGCTTCAGCATACGAACTACATGATCTTGTGCTAGGCTTAGGATTGGGTCTTGTCCATCACATCATTCTCCTAATGATGTGATCCCATTATCAATGACATCCTATGTCCATGGTCAGGAAACCGTAACCATCTATTGATCAACGAGCTAGTCAACTAGAGGCTCACTAGGGACATGGTGTTGTCTATGTATCCACACATGTATCTGAGTTTCCTATCAATACAATTCTAGCATGGATAATAAACGATTATCATGAACAAGGAAATATAATAATAACCTATTTATTATTGCCTCTAGGGCATATTTCCAACAGTCTCCCACTTGCACTAGAGTCAATAATCTAGTTCACATCGATATGTGATTAACACTCAAGGGCACATCCCTATGTGACTAACACCCAAGAGTTCTGGGTTTGATCATGTTATGCTTGTGGGAGAGGTTATAGTCAACGGGTCTGAAGCTTTCAGATCCGTGTGTGCTTTACAAATATCTATGTCATCTCCTAGATGCAGTTACCATGCTCTATTTGGAGCTATTCCAAATAACTGTTCTACTATACGAATCCAATTTACTACTTAGAATAATCTGGATTAGTGTCAAAGTTTGCATCGGCGTAACCCTTTACGACGAACTCTTTTACCACCTCCATAATCGAGAAAATTCCTTAGTCCACTAGTTACTAAGGATAACCTTGACCGCTGTCCTGTGATCCATTCCTGGATCACTCTTGTACCCTTTGACTGACTCATGGCAAGGCACACTTTAGATGCGGTACACAGCATAGCATACTGTAGAGCCTACGATTAAATCATAGGGGACGACCTTCGTCCTTTCTCTCTATTCTGCCGTGGCCATGTCTTGAGTCTTGCTCAATACTCATACCTTATAACACAGCCAAGAACTCTTTCTTTGCTGATCTATTTTGAACTCCTTCAAAATCTTGTCATGGTATGTGTTCGTTTGAAAGTACTATTAAGCGATTTTGATCTATCCTTATAGATCTTGATGCTCAATGTTTAAGTAGCTTAATCCAGGTTTTCCATTGAAAAACATTTTTCAAACAACCCTATATGCCTTCCAGAAATTCTACATCATTTCTGATCAACAATATGTCAACAACATATACTCATCAGAAATTCTATAGTGCTCCCACTCACTTCTTTGGAAATACAAGTTTCTCATTAACTTTGTATAAACCCAAATCTTTGATCATCTCATCAAAGCGTACATTCCAACTCTGAGATGCTTACTCCAGTCCTTAGAAGGATTGCTGGAGCTTTGCATACTTGTTAGCATCTTTCAGGATTGACAAAAATCTTCTGGTTGTATCACATACAACCTTTCCTCAAGAAATCGTCGAGGAAACAATGTTTTGACATCCTATCTGCACAATTTCATAAATAATGCAGTAATCGCTAACATAATTCCAACAGACTCTTAGCATCGCTACGAGTGAGAAAGTCTCATCGCAGTCAACTCCTTGAACTTGTCGGGAAACATCTTAACGACAAGTCGAGCTTTCTTAATGGTGACATTTACCATCATTGTCCGTCTTCCTTTTAAAATCCATATGTACCTAACAGCCTTACGACCATCAAGTAGTTCTTCCAAAGTCTACACTTTGTTTTCATATATGGATCCTCTCTCGGATTATATGGCCTCGAGCCATTCATCGGAATCCGGGCCAACCATCGCTTCTCCATAGCTCGTAGGTTCATTGTTGTCTAGCAACATGACTTCCAAGACAGGATTACGTACCACTCTGAAGTAGTACGCATCCTTGTCATCCTACGAGGTTTGGGAGTGACTTGATCCGAAGTCTCATGATCACTATCATAAGCTTCCACTTCAATTGGTGTAGGTGCCATAGGAACAATTCCTGTGCCTTGCTACACACTAGTTGAAGTGACGGTTCAACAACCTCATCAAGTCTCCACCATCCTCCCACTCAATTCTTTCGAGAGAAACTTTTCCTCAAGAAAGGACCCGATTCTAGAAACAATCCCTATTGCTTTCGGATCTGAGACAGGAGGTATACCCAACTGTTTTGGGTGTCCTATGAAGATGCATTTATCCGCTTTGGGTACGTGCTTATCAGCCTGAAACTTTTTCACATAAGCGTCGTAGCCCCAAACTTTTAAGAAACGACAACTCAGGTTTCTCCAAACCATAGTTCAAACGGTTTCGTCTCAACGGAATTACGTGGTGCCCTATTAAAGTGAGTGCGGTTGTCTCTAATGCCTAAACCCATGAACGATAGTGGTAATTCAATAAGAGACATCATGGTATGCATCATATCCAATAGGGTGCAACTATGATGTTCCAGGCGGTATTAGTTGTGAAACAATTTCCACAATGTCTCAATTGTGTACCAAACTCGCAACTCAGATATTCATCTCTATGATCATATCATAGATATTTTATCCTCTTGTCACGACGATATTCAACTTCATTCTGAAATTACTTGAACCATTCAATAATTCAGACTTGTGTTTCATCAAGTAAAGATGCTCAGTATCTACTCAAATCATCTGTGAAGTAAGAGCATAACGATATCCACTGCGTGCTTCAGCACTCATTGGACTGCACACATCAAAATGTGTTACTTCCAACAAGTTGCTTTCTTGTTCCATTTTACTGAAACCGAAGCTTTTAGTCATCTTGCCCATGTGGTATGATTTGCATATCTCAAGTGATTCAAAATCAAGTGAGTCCAAACGGTCCATCTGCATGGAGTTTCTTCATGCGTATATACCAACAGACATGGTTCACATGTCTCAATCTTTTCAGAAATGAGTGAGTCCAAAGATCCATCAACATGGAACTTCTTCATGCGTTTTATACCAATATGACTTACATGGCAGTGCCACAAGTAGGTGGTACTATCATTACTATCTTATATATTTTGGCATGAACATGTGTATCACTATGATCGAGATTCAATAAACCATTCATTTTAGGTGCAAGACCATTGAAGATATTATTCAAATAAATAGAGTAACCATTATTCTCCTTAAATGAATAACCGTATTGCGATAGACATAATCCAATCATGTCTATGCTCAACGCAAACACCAAATAACAATTTTTAGGTTTAACACCAATCTTGATGGTAGAGGGAGAGTGTGATGCTTGATCATATCAACCTTGGAAGCACTTCCAACACATCTCGTCAGCTCACCTTTAGCTAGTCTCCGTTTATTCCGTAGCTTTTATTTCGAGTTACTAACACTTAGCAACCGAACCGGCATCTAATACCCTGATGCTACTAGGAGTACTAGTAAAGTACACATTCACATAATGTACATCCAATATACTTCTATCGACAGCGTTCTCATCTACCAAGTATCTAGGGTAATTCTGCTCCAGTGGTTGTTCCCCTTATTACAGAAGCACTCAGTCTCGGGTTTGGGTTCAACCTTGGGTTTCTCCACTAGAGCAGCAGTTGATTTGCCGTTTCATGAAGTATCCCTTCTTGCCCTTGTCCTTCTTGAAACTAGTGGTTTCACTAACCATCAACAATTGATGCTCCTTCTTGATTTCTACTTTCGCGGTGTCAAACATCGCGAATATTTCAAGGATCATCATATCTATCCCTGATATGTTATAGTTCATTACGAAGCTCTAGCAGCTTGGTGGCAATGACTTTGGTGAAACATCACTATCTTATCTGGAAGATCAACTCCCACTCAATTCAAGTGATTGTTGTACTCAGACAATCTGAGCACAAGCTCAACGATTGAGCTTTTCTCCCTTAGTTTGCAGGCCAAGAAAATCGTCGGAGGTCTTATACCTCTTGACGTGGGCACGAGCCTGAAATCCCAATTTTAGCTCTCGAAACATCTCATATGTTCCGCGACATATCAAAAATGTCTTCGGTGCCTCAATTCTAAACCGTTTATCATTACCGAACTATCATGTAGTCATCAAAACGTGTATGTCAGATGTTCGCAACATCCACAGACCACGTTCGAGGTCCAGCACACCGAGAAGTGCATTAAGGACATAAGCCTCGTACTGTCCGCATAATTGCTACTATCAACTTTCAACTATATTTTCTCTAGGAACATATCTAAAACAGTAGAACTAAAGCGCGAGCTTACGACATAATTTGCAAAGATCTTTTGACTATGTTCAGGATAATTAAGTTCATCTTATGAACTCCCACTCAGATAGACATCCCTCTAGTTATCTAAGTGATTACATGATCTGAGTCAACTAGGCCGTGTCCGGTCATCACGTGAGACGGACTAGTCAACATCGGTGAACATCTTCATGTTGATCGTATCTGTCATACGACTCATGCTCGACCTTTCGGTCTTCTGTGTTCCGAGGCCATGTCTGTACATGCTAGGCTCGTCAAGTCAACCTAAGTGATTCACGTGTGTAAATCTGTCTTACACCCGTTGTATGTGAACGTAAGAATCTATCACACCCGATCATCACGTGGTGCTTCGAAACGACGAACTTTCGCAACGGTGCACAGTTAGGGGGAACACTTTCTTGAAATTTTAATGAGGGATCATCTTATTTACTACCGTCGTTCTAAGCAAATAAGATGTATAAACATGATAAACATCACATGCAATCAAATAGTGACATGATATGGCCATCATCACTTTGCTCCTTTTGATCTCCATCTTCGGGGCTCCATGATCATCGTCGTCACCGGCATGACACCATGATCTCCATCATCATGATCTCCATCATCGTGTCTTCATGAAGTTGTCACGTCAACTATTACTTCTACTACTATGGCTAACGCTTTAGCAATGAAGTAAAGTAATTACATGACGTTTATGTTGACACGCAGGTCATAAATAAATTAAAGACAACTCCTATGGCTCCTGCCGGTTGTCATACTCATCGACATGCAAGTCGTGATTCCTATTACAAGAACATGATCATCTCATACATCACATATATCATACATCACATCCTTTGGCCATATCACATCACAAGGCATACCCTGCAAAAAAAAGTTAGACGCCCTCTAATTGTTGTTTGCATGTTTTACGTGGCTGCTATGGGTTTCTAGCAAGAATGTTTCTTACCTACGCAAAACCACAACGTGATATGTCAATTGCTATTTACCCTTCATAAGGACCCTTTTCATCGAATCCGATCCGACTAAAGTGAGAAAGACTGGCACCCGCTAGCCACCTTATGCAACTAGTGCATGTCAGTCGGTGGAACCTGTCTCACGTAAGTGTACGTGTAAGGTCGGTCCGGGCCGCTTTATCCCACAATGCCGCCGAATCAAGATTGACTAGTAACGGTAAGCATATTGAACAAAATCAACGCCCACAACTACTTTGTGTTCTACTCGTGCAAAGAATCTACGCAATAGACCTAGCTCATGATGCCACCGTTGGGGAACGTAGCAGAAATTCAAAATTTTCCTACGTGTCACCAAGATCTATCTATGGAGAAACCAGAAACGAGGGGAAGGAGAGTGCATCTACATACCCTTGTAGATCGCTAAGCGGAAGCGTTCAAGTGAACGGGGTTGATGGAGTCGTACTCGTCGTGATTCAGATCACCGATGATCCTAGTGCCGAACGGACAGCACCTCCGCGTTCAACACACGTACAGCCCGATGACGTCTCCCACGCCTTGATCCAGCAAGGAGAGAGGGAGAGGTTGAGGAAGACTCCATCCAGCAGCAGCACAACGGCGTGGTGGTGGTGGAGGAGCGTGGCAATCCTGCAGGGCTTCGCCAAGCACCACAAGAGAGGAGGAAGAAGAGACGCAGGGCTGCACCAACGAGAGAGAGATCGAATCACGTGTGTTATGGGCAGCCCCAGGCCTCACTATATATAGGGGAGAGGGAGGAGGGTGCGCCCCCACCTAGGGTTTCCACCCTAGGGGCGGCGGCAGCCCCAATCCCCATCTGGGGTGGCGGCCAAGTGGAGGGGAGAGGGAGGCGCACCAGGCATGGGCCTTTAGGGCCCATCTGCCCTAGGGTTTGCCCCCTCTTCTCTCCAGGCACATGGGCCTTGGTGGGGAGGCGCCCCAGCCCACCTAGGGGCTGGTCCCTTCTCACACTTGGCCCATGTATGCCTCCGAGGCCCGTGGCCCCTCCCGGTGGACCCCCGGACCCCTCCGGTGGTCCCGGTACACTACCGGTGATGCCCAGAACACTTCCGGTGGCCAAAACCATACTTCCTATATATAAATCTTTACCTCTGGACCATTCCGGAACTCCTCGTGACGTCCGGGATCTCATCCGGGACTCCGAACAACATTCGGTAACCACATACAAAACTTCCTTTATAACCCTAGCGTCATCGAACCTTAAGTGTGTAGACCCTACGGGTTCGGGAGACATGCAGACATGACCGAGACGTTCTCCGGTCGATAACCAACAGCGGGATCTGGATACCCATGTTGGCTCCCACATGTTCCACGATGATCTCATCGGATGAACCACGATGTCAAGGACTTAATCAATCCCATATACAATTCCCTTTGTCTATCGGTACGATACTTGCCCGAGATTCGATCGTCGGTATCCCGATACCTTGTTCAATCTCGTTATCGGCAAGTCTCTTTTACTCGTTCCGCAGCACATCATACCGTGATCAACTCCTTGATCACATTGTGCACATTGTGATGATGTCCTACCGAGTGGGCCCAGAGATACCTCTCCGTTTACACAGAGTGACAAATCCCAGTCTCGATTCGTGCCAACCCAACAGACACTTTCGGAGATACCTGTAGTGCACCTTTATAGCCACCCAGTTACGTTGTGACGTTTGGTACACCCAAAGCATTCCTACGGTATCCGGGGGTTGCACAATCTCATGGTCTAAGGAAATGATACTTGACATTAGAAAAGCTTCAGCATACGAACTACATGATCTTGTGCTAGGCTTAGGATTGGGTCTTGTACATCACATCATTCTCCTAATGATGTGATCCCGTTATCAATGACATCCTATGTCCATGGTCAGGAAACCGTAACCATCTATTGATCAACGAGCTAGTCAACTTGAGGCTCACTAGGGACATGGTGTTGTCTATGTATCCACACATGTATCTGAGTTTCCTATCAATACAATTCTAGCATGGATAATAAACGATTATCATGAACAAGGAAATATAATAATAACCTATTTATTATTGCCTCTAGGGCATATTTCCAACAGACTGTGCTTCTTCCAGACGGTTAGGCGTTAAGGTCTAGAGCATCCAAGAGGAATTGTGGATCGCTGAGTGACCAAGTCTGTGAAGGTTTGGAAGTCACCTGAAGACTTACCACGAGTGATTGGGCGAGGACTGTGTGTTCTTAGCTCAAGGAGAATACAGTGAGGACTGTGTGTCCGGGACTGGGTGTCCTCGAGTTTAAATACTCAGCCGCTCCAACCAGATGTACAACTGAGACAGCAGTTGGAACTGGTCTACCAAACAATTGTCTTCACCAAGCTTACTGGTTCTATTTCCTCAACTCTTTCATTTCCTCAGTAGTGTGCTGTTTGTTTATCATATCTGTGTTTGAAGACTTTGACTGACGACTTTCTCAATTTCCTCAGTTCAATTTCTTCAGTCTGTTTGTCTTCATCTTGTGTTATCCTGTGTTTACGCTTTCTGTACTCTGTGTTTGTCTTCATTTCATCATGATGACTATGCTTGAATTCTATTATGTTTTCATCTGAGTACTTATTCCGCTGCTAGTAGTTCTTCGCTAAGGAATTTCCTCACTAGAAAATCCCTCAGTGAAGAATTTCATAAAAATCGCCTATTCACCCCCCTCTAGTCGATATAGCGCACTTTCAATTGGTATCAAAGCAAGGTACTCCCTTGTTCTGTGTGATTTTGGTTTAACCGCTTGGAGTTTTAGTTATGTCGACCGTAGGTATGATCAAGGTCTCTGCTGGGTGTCCTACCTTCGATGGGACGGACTACCCCTACTTGAAGAATAAGATGCGAATGCATCTTGAGGCAATTGATAACGATCTCTGGTACGTTGTGGAAAATGGTGTTCCCTACGTCACTCCCTCACTGAACGCTACCGATGTGAAAGATTCAAGCAACTCGACTCCCAAGCGAAGAATATCATATGTGGCCATCTGAGTAAGGGTCAGTATGGTAGAGTGAGTGCTTTGGAAACTGCAAAGCTTATCTGGGATAGGCTATCCAAGGTCAATGAAGGAGTTTCAACTCAGCGTGACTCAAGAGTTGATGTTCTTCGTAATCTCTTCAATCGCTTCAAAAGACTCGACAATGAAAATGTGTAGCAAACCTTCGATCGCCTCACTGACATCTCAAATGAGTTTCAAGCACTTGGTGCCACTGACATCACCGACCATGAGGTGGTGAAGAAATTGCTGAGATCGCTTGATTCCTCATTTGACACTCCGGCACTGATGATACAAGAGTGTTGTGATTACAAGTCACTTGACCCCGCTGATATTTTCGAGAGGCTAAACACTCATGAGTTCCAGCTTGCTGAGAAGAGAGATCTCTACGGTACAAGCTATAGCAGATGACGTGCACTGAAGGCCAAGGTAGTATCTGAGTCCAAAGATGAAGACTCTGGTAGCAGCCTTGGTGATCCTGAAGAACTGAGTCGTGATCTAGCACTGCTTGTGAAGAAATTCCAGAAGTTCTCAAGACGTGGTCGCTTTGGAAAACCCTCAAGGAGCAATGATTCCTCATCCAGTGACTATAAGAAGAGGCTTTGTCACAAGTGCAAGAAACCAGGACATTACATCCAAGATTGTCCTCAGTGGGAAAAGGAATCAAAGAAGAAGAAATACAAGGATTACAGTTCTGATGATGCGAAGAAAAAGAAGAAGTCCTCAAAATCTTCATCATCAAAATCCTCAAAGTCTTCGTCTCACAAGAAGAGCAGCTCCAAGAAGGCTCGAGCATTCATTGGCAAGGAAATGGACCCTAAGGCTGAATCTGAAGAAAATGAGGAAAAGGAACAATCTGAAGATTCTGAGTCTGGTGTGGCAAGCCTAGCCCTCGCTACTGCATTCGTCAGCAAATCCATCTTCAACACTAAAGAAAGTGAACTCACCAACAAGGCTGATGAAAGCAGTGATGACAACGCTCCCACCTATTGCTTCATGGCAAAGGGTGCCAAGGTACTCAAATACGCCTCCTCTGAATCTAGCGATGACGAATCTGATGAAAAACTTAAGCCTAGCTACTCTAAACTTGCTAAGATTGCTGTGCAACAACAAAAGGCTTTTGAAAAGGTTCAAAACATGCTAGACAAAAGTGATGATATGTTGGGTGAAGAATTGGATCGCACTAAGGCCTTAACTGAAAATCTTCAGAGACTTCAGACCAGGTTTGACAACCTTCAAAATCATCATAACACTCTCTTATCTGACCATGAGAAGCTTTCTTATGAATATCTTCAAAAGAAGCAAGATCTTGAGAAGCTAAGAGAGAGTTCTGAAGATCTTGAGAAGGAGCGCGATTCATTACTTGCTCAACAAATCAGCGCTGCTCAGGAAGAATTTATTCCTCCATGTTTAAAATGCATTGAACGAGAATCTGCTAATTCCTCACCTGAATGTTCAAATGCTTCAAATGTTACAAATTCTTCACCTGCCTCTGCTATCACTAATTCCTCATCTGAGGACATTGCTAGTATTACTGATGATGCAGGACTGAAGGAATTGTACATAACAGGCATGTACAAAAGCCTCCAAGGGCATCAGACTCAATGTGATGTGCTTAAAAAGCAGATCCTCAACAGGAACCCTAGGAAAGAGGGTATTGCCTTTGAGAGGAAACTCAATGCTGATGGTACATATTGGAAGCCTGAGCAGTACCCCAAAACCTCATGGGTTGCTGCAAAGGGACCTCCAGTTGATCCATCTAATTTATCTGGCTATACATGTGAATCTTCTCATTCTTCTGATGAGTCTTTTGACTCCAACTATAAACTATTCAAAAATCAGAATGGTGAAGTATTTGCTAGATATGTTGGCACTAACTGCAGGAACGGTTCTCCTGTGAAGAAAATCTGGGTTCCCAAAAGGCGCCTTGAAAGTCTTCAGGTGAATGTCCTCATGACACCACCTGTGAGGAAAAGGAACCTCAGATCAAATTCTTCATACGGACCAAATTCCTCAAGGGGATCAAATTCCTCATATGGATCCAAGTCCTCATACGGACCAAATTCCTCAAGGGGATCAAATTCCTCACATGGATCAAAGTCCTCATATGAACATCATCGTACTAATAACTCTGTTTCGCAGGGAAGAGCCAAGGGCTATGAATATGAGCATTATTCTTCAAATTATTATGTTCATAAGTCCTCGAAGAATTTCTCTGCTTATGCATATGCTTACCCTAACCCCTCTTATGTGAAACGAAATGGTTTGGCTACTTTGCCACCATTCTCATATGGAGCTCGCAGAGTGATGAACTCTTTGCCACCCCTTCAGTTGTGGGTGGTGAAGAAAAGGAACTAATCCCTTCTGTAGGGTCAGGTCTCCAGACGTGAAATAACGTCTGAAGAATTTGCTGGGGACCTGACAAAAAGTGCCTGAAAGGACGCAGGCTAACCATGATGAAATGAACTTTCATTTCACACGTCCTCCCTCTGTCTTATCTGTCTACTACTTGATGAAATTGATCTGATGAATTGTGATATCATATTCTTCATTGTTGAAGTATATGAGGTCGTAAGTTGCACTAATTCATCTGCAGGATGATCAACCCAAAGCCACTGAATGGGTACTTGATAGTGGATGTACAAATCACATGACTGGTGACAAGAATCTATTAATGTATGCTCCCTTATCAGCGTCACACATGAAGCATATCATCTTCGCTGATAAAAGCAAAAGTCAGGTATTGGGTCTTGTTAAGGTTGCTATCACAAAGGATCGATACATGGACAAAGTCATGCTTGTTGAGTCCTTAGGATATAATCTTATGTCTGTCTCAATGCTTTGTGATCTTGATATGGTTGTTGTCTTTGGCAAGTATCGTTGTGTTGTGATTATGGAAGCTGACTATTCCAAAGTCTTCGAAGGCTTTAGGAGAGGAGACTTATATATTGTTGATTTCTCTGCAGATTCACAACCAGCTGTGTGCCTACTTGCAAAAGCTTCAGAAGGATGGCTATGGCATCGACGACTTGGTCATGCAGGCATGAGGAATTTGAATACGCTTGCGAAGAAGAAACATGTCATTGGCATTGAGAATGTCAAATTCCTCAAGGATCACTTGTGCGGTGCCTGTGAAGCTGGAAAGATGACAAAGGCCAAGCATCCAGCGAAGACTATCATGACCACTACTCATCCATTTGAAATGCTTCACATGGATCTCTTCGGTCCTAACCATTATTCCTCTGTTTCGAATGAAGCATCTCAATATGGCTTTGTTATTGTTGATGATTACTCTCGTTACACATGGGTACACCTTGTCTCTTACAAAGTGCAGGAAGTCTTCAAACGATTTTCCTCGAGGGCTTCAACCAACTTTGTTTTGAAGATTAAGCACATCAGAAGTGACAACGGCACTGAGTTCAAGAATTCAGGTCTCGATGACTACCTTGATGAACTTGGTATTACTCATGAGTTATCTGCTCCTTATACTCCTCAACAGAATGGCATCATGGAGCGCAAGAACAGGACTCTTGCTGAGATGGCTCGCACTATGCTCGATGAGTACAAAACCCCTCGTCGTTTCTGGGTTGATGCAATTGATACTGCGTGCCATATCATCAACAGAGTATATCTTCATAAATTCTTCAAGAAGACTGCATATGAACTCCTCACTGACAAGAAACCTAATGTAAGTTATTTCAAAGTATTCGGTGCTAAATGCTGGATTAGAGATCCTCATCACAACTCTAAATTTGCACCGAAAGCACATGAAGGTTTTATGCTTGGTTACGGAAAGGACTCGCACACCTATAGAGTCTTCAACAATGTTCTTCACAAGATTGTTGAAAATGTAGATGCGCGGTTCGATGAAACTAATGGCTCGCAAAGAGATCACCTACCTTCTGTGTTAGATGAACCTGCACCTGAGGATTCAATCAAGCACAAGGCTACTGAAGATGTCATTCCTACTAAAGAATCTGCTGAAGAATTCATTCCAGAACGTGAAGAACGTCGAGCTGATGCACCTGAAGAAAATGCTGAGGAAACTGATGGTGAAGAAAATGCTGATCAAATTCCTCAACGACAACCAGCTCACCCTCGCGTTGCAAAAGAAGTGCAAGTGGAGAAGATCATCGATGACATTAGAGCACCAGGTCCTCTCACACGCTCAAAAGCTTCACATCTATCTAACTTTTGTGGGCACTTTGCTTTTGTCTCTATCACAGAGCCCACTAAGGTAGATGAAGCATTTCTAGAGCCTGAGTGGATTCAGGCCATGCAAGAAGAATTACATCAGTTCAAGCTCAACAACGTATGGGAATTAGTCGATCGTCCCGATCCTCGCAAGTATAACATCATTGGCACAAAGTGGATCTACCGCAACAAGCAAGATGAAAATGGTGTTGTGGTGAGGAATAAGGCACGACTAGTAGCTCAAGGCTACACACAGGTTGAAGGAATTGATTTCGATGAAACTTTTGCACCTGTTGCTAGACTTGAGGCTATTCGCATATTGCTTGCTTATGCTAACCATCATGATATCATCTTACACCAAATGGATGTGAAAAGTGCATTCCTCAATGGTAAGCTTGAGGAAGAAGTATATGTTGCTCAACCACCAGGTTTTGAAGATCCAAAGCATCCTGACAAAGTCTTCAGACTTAACAAGGCCCTCTATGGCCTCAAGCAGGCCCCACGGGCGTGGTATGATACACTGAAGAAATTCTTCATGAAGAAAGGCTTCACACCCGGTTCACTCGATCCTACTCTCTTTACTAAATCTTATGATGGTGAACTGTTTGTGTGCCAAATATATGTTGATGATATTATCTTTGGATGTACTGACCAACGTTATAGTGATGAATTTGCCTATATGATGAGAGAAGAATATCAAATGTCTATGATGGGAGAACTGAAATTCTTCTTAGGTCTTCAAATTCGTCAACAGCGCAATGGCATATTCATATCTCAGGAGAAATACCTCAAGGATGTCTTGAAGAAATTTGGCATGCAAGATTGCAAAGGCATCAAAATTCCTATGCCCACAAATGATCAACTATGCACTGATGAAAATGGTACTGACTTCGACCATAAGGTATACCGCTCCATGATTGGTTCTTTATTGTACTTATGTGCATCTAGGCTAGATATAATGCTTAGTGTTTGCATGTGTGCATGATTTCAAGCTGCTCCGAAGGAATCACACCATAAGGTTGTGAAGCATATTCTTCGATATCTAGCTCACACACCAACACTAGGATTATGGTATCCCAAGGGCTCGGATTTTGATCTCATTGGATATTCAGATTCTGACTATGCTGGTGACCGTGTGGATCGCAAGTCAACTTCCGGTACTTGTCATTTCCTCGGACGATCCTTGGTCTGTTGGTCCTCGAAGAAACAGAACTGCGTATCACTATCTACTGCTGAAGCTGAGTACATTGCTGCTGGTTCTTGCTGTGCTCAACTACTATGGATGAAGCAAACGCTCAAGGACTATGGCATTAACGTGAAGAATGTGCCTCTCCTCTATGACAATGAGAGTGCCATCAAGATTGCTCACAACCCAGTTCAGCACTCGAAGACAAAGCAGATTCAAATTCGTCATCATTTTCTTCATGATCATGTGTTGAAGCGCGACATTTCTATTGAGCATGTGAAGACTGAAGAACAGCTAGCCGATATCTTCACTAAGTCCTTGGATGAGAAGATATTTTGCAAGTTGCGGTGTGAGCTAAATATCTTAGAATCTTCGAATGTACTTTGAAAAGGCATTCATCCTAACACTTATGCAAAATTGATGACTTAGATGTGCAACACATGAAGAAACGTTTTTCTTTGATCAATGAAGAATAACACTCTAAGTGTGAACAAATTAATGAAGAATTTGATTCTCAGAACCCTACGACAATTGTACGCGGTGTCTGAAATCATCATTCTTACACGGTGGGTCACGCCACCACAAAAGTTGAAAATCTTCAATTTGAGTTTTTCCTCAACTTTTGAAATTCTTCAAACTTTAGAAAGTCTTCACTTGTGCCGTCGTTTTTCTTCATTGGCTATATATATGGTTTTATGTCCTCAACAACATTCACTTATAGCTATTTCTTCAAGTTGGAACTTTTCTGCTAAGTGAATGTGATCGAACCCTTCCCCTCTATGCTACACTCAATCTAATCTATTCACAAATTCTTCATGTGCGTTCTATTTGAAACTCGTTCAAATTCTTCACCGTGTCCTTGTCAGCTGAAGAAATTGCGAACGGAAAGCTAAAACGAATCTTATCCAAACTTTCGGATTTGCCGCTCAAACCATTCCGCATCCCACGATGGATTACTTTATCCACCCACGATCTTACACGATCTCAACCACACAGTACGTGGGTGACACATGTCGCAAGAAGGAGAACGGCCAGGGGCACGTTCGTCCCAAATCTTCGGACAAACAGTTTTTCACTGCGGCTATAAATACCCCCCTTCGCCATCCTCACTTCTTTTACCCCGCTCGATCTCACTCCCTCGCTCGAGCTCTCCAAACCCTAGCGCCGTCGCTACTCCATCGTCACCGGTGAGGAAAAGCTTCACTGCCTCGACCTCATCGCCGTCGTACTCACGCCGACCGCGGAAATCTTCACCTCCGCCGCCGCCGTAGACGTCTTCCTCCGCCAAGTTAGGGCGTGGAAGATCTGCATCGACGAACTTCACTGTTCCAACTCCCAGTTCGTCGTGTTCTTCGTTCAGGGTAATTAAAAGCTAATTTTACTGCCCTCGTTGATTCGAAATTTTTCTACAAAATCTTCAAAGGTGTTTTATTCTTCAAATCCTCACACACAAAACACCTCACATGCTATCTGTTCTTGATTCTTTTCCCTAAGCATATATAAAGCGCTTAGTGAAATTCCTCAAGACGAATCTGGTCAAATTCCTCAACCTTGTTATTTATGCAAAAACCTCTGAGAACGCATATGACCTCTTCAAATTCCTCGCAACTATACTCTGTTCACAGGTACACATGTCTGCTGCTGAATCATTAGGTTCTCATCAACTTAACTCATTTGCAGCGTTCCTCGAAGAAAAGTTGCATACTTCTTCAGAGAGTTCAATTGTTCAAATTCCTCATCTGAAGAAAATGGCTGAAGGTAAAAGGCCACAGAAAGGAGGAAAGTAGCCTGAGGTGATGACAGCTTTTGAAATACCTGAGGATATCTATGATGAGTACTGCACGCTTGATGAAGCTAAGTTTGGCAAAGAAGATAAAAATCAGCGCAAGGTGCGAATCCAGAGGATTGAAAGGAGATGGGCACGTGAATGGAGGGAGTAAAGATATGTTACTCCAAAATACATGAAGAAATTCGCTGTAAACCCTCCATGCCAAAGACCTCCATTGGCACCTGGCCAAGTGGTTGATCCCACCAGCATCAAGCGTGGTGAGGAATTTCCTAAAGAATGGGCCAAGCGCCAAGCTAAACTGGCAAGGCAAGCCAGAGAAGCAGTGAGGAAATTCAATGAAGACTCTGTTGCTGCTGCTGCTACTGCCACTGAGGCCTCGGTCAAGCCGAAGAAAGCAATGCTAAAGAAGCCCGCTCGCAAGCCAAGTGCTTCATCTTCAATGCCCTCACGGCCAAGTTCCTCAGCTGCGCCCTCACGGCCAGAACCTTCAAAATCTTCAAAGCAAATTCCTCATGCTGCTCCTGCTCCACCAAAGTCCTCAGCACCTGTGCATCTGGCCTCATGCCAAAGGACGACTGGCATCTCTATTGCCTCTGGTGTCTCAGCTAGTTCTTCAGCTGCACCAAATTCCTCAACAAGACCCTCACTGCTGAAGAAAAAGGCTACTGCTGGACGCGTCACTCGCACAAGTCCTCAGAAGAAGCAGGTAGTCTTCACTGTGCCATCTGATGATGATGAAGCTGATGAAGAAGAACTTACTGAAATCATCAGGGACCGACAAGAACGGGCTGCTAAAGCCAAAGGCACACCTGTGCCCCTGCTATTGGATCCAAAGGCGATCCTAGATTATATTGATCTCTGGCATAAGGATCCTCACACACCTATGCCTGATTTCAAGCTGACACCTGGTCAAAGTCACATGCTGACTCACTTCATCCAAGAGGAGAAGTGGAAATATGATAAGGCCAGAGAGATCAAGAAATCACAGTACCGCAAGGAGAAGCTACTGAAGAAAAATGTTCTCTCAATGAAGCCTGAGGAACTCGTCAAGATGCAGGCTGAGATCAAAGCCCTCAGCGACAAATTTGACTCCTATTATGCTGATTGGAAAGGAGCCAAGGTCAGATTTGTGAGGCTGACTGATACCTTCACCAAGGGTGCAGCCTCAAAGCCACAAATTCCTCAAGCTGAAGCATCTGTTCAGCAAACTGAAGAACATGCTAGCACCGCTGATGAAGTTCAGGCTGCTGAAGAAAATGCTAGTTCCAAGGCGGATGACTCTGCTCCAGCCGTTGATGAAATTGCCAGGGCATCCACTAGTGGTGCACCTGAAGAAATTGAAGAAACCAGGGCAACTGCATCAGTTGCGCCTGAAGAAAATCAACCAGATTCCTCAGCTCCACCTGCGCCTACGCCAACTCCAATTCATCCATCTGCATTAGATGTGAAGAAAACAAAGGCTGCAGAACGAGCTCTGTGAAGAAAAGGAAGGCATCAAATGCTACAGAATCTTCAGCTCCCAAGAAGATGAAGCCAATGACAAGCTCGTTTGCAAATCCCATTGATGCCGTTCCTATCTCCTCCGTGCCATCAAAGGACCTTGTTCCGTTTGATGAAGATTATGAGATCCCTAGTGGATCACATGAAGAAACTCAATCTGCTGCTTTGTCAGAGCAGATTGATGAAGAAATTGAAGCAGATGCAATCCCTTCAACCCCAATGGTCTCATCACCAATGCCTCAGTTTGATGCAGAAGAGGCTGGTGTTGAAGAACTTGATGAAGATGTGGATATTGGAAGCACCACTCCAGTGATGAATGACGACTTTTGTGAAAGCCAGCATCCCAATTCCCCACTCTTCACTCCCCTGCAGCAAATTCCTCACTCCCCTTCACCAACAGTACAATTGGGCTCTGAAGAAATTCATCCCACTGCATCTGTGAATGAAGAAATTCCAGCCACTAGCGCTGAAGAAACTGTTGCTGATACAGACAAGGTGACTGCACCTGAGGAAAATCCTGAAATTCCTCAGCCTGAAGAACCTGAGATCATGATTCCTGAGGTCGTGATGCAACTCACTGACACTCCTCTGCCAAGGCCAAAGGATCCATTCTCACGAAAACAGAAATCGGCTGAAGACTTCTATGGAGAGCACGTGTTCTTCACTGAATACAATCCATATGACTCTGCTCGTATAAGGAAGAGGCGTTTCTGGACTGCCAGCCAAGCAAATTTCTATTCCTCAGTGCTTTACAACAAAGACAAAGTCTTCGATCATGCTCATATTCCTCACATGGAAATGGAGTCTTTGCCGTGCTTCACGCCAGTGCTCAGTGTTCTTCACGACGCTGGGCTGCTCAACTTCTGCACAGATATATGCGACTGGAATGAAGAGCTTATTCTTCAATTCTATGCAACATTGCACATCACCGGCAACTCTGACGATATCAATTCATGGGTTTTGGACTGGATGACTGACAACACCCACCATAAGGCCCCTGCATCTGAATTGCTTCGGGTCCTTCCTCTTAGTCCACCCACTGAAGATGCTCGCTGTGTGTACAACGAACCTGAGCTTTCAAATCATTATATGGAAGTGCTGATGAAGCCTTTGAAGCCAGGGCAGGCTCCTAGAACCAATTTCTTCGTCAAGGAATTGTTGTATGTGCCAAGGACTGTCTATAGCATTCTGACGAAGACAATGAGTCCCATCAAAGGCCACGACTCGTCTGATGAAGAAGTCGTTGGCATCATGAAGAATCTGCTTTTCAACATCATCCATGGTGTTCCCGTCAACTTCCATGATTTCTTCATGAGGACTCTGGCCAACATTGCTATGTCACCATTTGAGCTGAAGCCTTATGGACCTTGGATAATGAAACTCATCAGGATAATGTCTTCAGTCAACTACAAAGCTAAAACGCTCAACCACTGCAGCTACTTGCCTCCCATTGAAGTCCTCAAACGGACATTTTCCTCAGCTGAAGAAAAAGGCAAGGCCACTGCTGTGATACATGAAGGCATTCGTCCATTGGATGGCCAATTTTGCAAAGCTGCATCTTACTCCACCAATGATGACTCTGCCACACATGACTCTGCTGCTAACACTGCCAAGCCAAATCCTCAAGCCACAACACCCAGGGTGATGACTGACCGTGAGTTACTCCTCAGTCTTCATCAAAAGGTTGATCGCAACCACAAATGGGTCAAGCGTCAGTTTGGTTCAATTCTTCAGAACATGACTTCCACACACAATGCAGTGAACAAAAACCACTACTACCTTCATGAAACCCTCAACCGCACCTGGGTTGTTCTATCTCAAGTATACAGTGCTGAAGACTTGGAGAAAATGGGTCTCAAAGAAGATTTTGACTGGTTTGCACCTCCTCCGAAGAAATACAAGAAGGTCAAGGTTCCTTCTTTGGTGGCCAGCTCATATTCTTCATCGCGTGCGACTGATGAAAATGAAGACTTGGACGACACTGCAGCAGGCCCTACTTCAACGACCGACCCCAACAACGCTGGCGCTCCTTCTTCTACTTGAAAATCTTCAGGGGCGTTAGTCCTCAGTTTCGATCCTTTTGGTCATTTGATGACAAAGGGGGAGAAATCTGAGTTAGTCTTCAAGCGGGTCTATAATAAGGGCTTATTCGTTTTTTAAGTTACAACTCTCGTTCTTCCGAAACTTTTATTGGAGCGAGTTGTAATCTTAAGTCCGATGGTGCGCTGATACTTTTGTTGCACTATGCTCTGATACTTTTGATGCGCTATTCTGCATGCTTATTCCTCATTAATATTATTGCACACATGCTGAATTACATCAGGCACCATATCTCATCATGCATTTCAAATTCTTCATATTATATATCAAATGCGTGTATGAATTACAAGATATAGGGGGATATCTCTATGATTCAACTCTTCAAGTGTGCATTGCTTCAAATGCAAATTCCTCACTATGCACATCTTCAGGGGGAGTTCTTTTATATCTTGCAATCAAATTCCTCAATATCAGTATTTACACTTCATATATTTATCCACGTTGAAAACTTAACCTATGTTGTCATCAATCACCAAAAAGGGGGAGATTGTAAGTGCATCTAGTGCCCCTTAGTGATTTTGGTGTATTGAAGACTTATAGGTTAAGTACCTAATGTGTTTATGAGTGTACACAGGTCTATAAGTCTATGAGGAGTTTGATATTTATAGAGAAAGTCGACCCCTAAAAATGATGTTCTTCGACTGAAGACTTTGATATTCTGAAGACTTTGAAAGTGAAGAAATTGGTGTGACCTTGAAGACTTGGTATTCATTCGAGGAACATGAAGCGTGAAGAATTTTGTTTTCGTAGTTTCATTTTCTCGTTCTTGAGTCGTAGGAAACACCGTACTGTTAAAGGGGGTCGAGGAAATACTAAGGAGAAAATTTCCATGTGATGCTCAACTCAAATCCTACACCTACCAATCCCTTCGAGTGAAGCCATTGGAAATCTCATACAGTTCAGTCAATTTCTTCAGTGACAGAGACGCAGTTCTTCTGGTCACTGAGGACTTTGCTCTGACTGAGGAGTTAGGGATTCGCCAGTGCGGATTGCCTACACTGTGAGGAACATGATAGCCCTGAGGAATTTGTACCTCAAATTGCCGACCGTTGTTGTGCTACGCGCCAGCTGTCCCAAAATATCTTGTCCACCTAACGGTCATATCATTGAAGGGCATTTATGTCTTATCATGTCGGGCTGCTCCCTAGGCTATAAATAGCTGCCCCCTACAACCACTAGCTGGTTGGCTGCTCCGCGAGAACTTGACACTTGTCATTTGAGAGCAACCCATCCTCCGAGGACTTTGAGCGAAAATCATCAAGTGAGGAAAATCCAAACCCCAAACCCAAAACACCTACAAACCCAAAGTGATTGAGCATCACTGAAGAGATTGATCCTGCATGGATCCGACGCTTGTTACCTTTGAAGACTGTGCTTCCTCCAGACGGTTAGGCGTCAAGGTCTAGAGCATCCAAGAGGAATTGTGGATCACCGAGTGACCAAGTCTGTGAAGGTTTGGAAGTCACCTGAAGACTTACCACGAGTGATTGGGCGAGGACCTCTTAGCTCAAGGAGAATACGGTGAGGACTGTGTGTCCGGGACTGGGTGTCCTCGAGTTTAAATACTCAGCCGCTCCAACCAGATGTACAACTGAGACAGCAGTTGGAACTGGTCTACCAAATCATTGTCTTCACCAAGCTTACTGGTTCTATTTCCTCAACTCTTTCATTTCCTCAGTAGTGTGCTGTTTGTTTATCATATCTGTGTTTGAAGACTTTGACTGAAGACTTTCTCAATTTCCTCAGTTCAATTTCTTCAGTCTGTTTGTCTTCATCTTGTGTTATCCTGTGTTTATGCTTTCTGTACTCTGTGTTTGTCTTCATTTCATCATGATGACTATGCTTGCATTCTATTATGTTTTCATCTGAGTACTTATTCCGCTAATAGTAGTTCTTCGCTAAGGAATTTCCTCACTAGCAAATTCCTCAGTGAAGAATTTCATAAAAATCGCCTATTCACCCCCCCCCTCTAGTCGATATAACCCACTTTCAGAGACCTTCTCGCCGTGTTGGAAGCAGAGTTGCACGGCGTAGTAGAGCTTGTCTTGAGTGGGCAAATTGAGAACAACTCTATCCCCTGCACCCTGCCGTGCGAAGGCGCCATCGAAGTAGATGACCCAGCCGTCCGGTGCCTCGCTCCCCGACAAGAGGGATCAGTCCTCGCCTGCTTCTGACCCTGGAGCGTCGGTCCATTTCTCCAAAAAGTCGGCGAGTGCAGCGCCCTTGATGACCCTGGTGGTGTCGAACTCCAGTTGAAATGCTTGCAATTCGATCTTCCACTCGCTGACCCTCCCAGCAGCATTGGGGCTCTGGAGCACCCTCTCTAGTGGGTAAGCCAAGACGACCTTGATGGGGTGGCCTTAGAAGTAGTGGTGTAGCTTCCGTGAGGCGACGAGGAGCGTGAGAAAGAACTTCCGCGGCATGGGGTAGCGTGCCCGCGCGTCCCGCATTACTGTGCTGACGAAGTACACTAGGTGCTCGACGAGGGTGGAAGTGTTGGTGGAGTTCGAAACCTCCTGAGGCTGGGGGACCTCAGGAGCTTGTTCACCTGTTGGGGCAGCCGCAACCTCAGGAGCGCCGTCTTGAGGCTGCATTGTCTCAACCAATCACACGGCAGGCCCTTGGCCTAGCACTCCTCCCGAGGGCCACCAGCGCTGCGCTGGCTGAGTGAGGCATGGCAGCCAGTAAAGCACCAGGGGCTCGAGAGGACGCCACGCCACCATCATCGACAGGATGGTGAGGTATCTCTTGAGGTCTTGGAATGTTGCGCCAGCCTCCGGAGTCCACTCGAACGGGCCCTTCTTTTTCATCATCTAGAAGAATGGGAGGGCGCGCTCCCCCAGCTTAGAGATGAAGCGCCCCAGAGAGGTCACGCAACCCGCTAGCTTTTGCATCTCCTTGAGAGTCTGTGGTGGGCTCATCTCCTCTATCGCCTTGACCTTCTCTGGGTTCGCCTCGGTTCCCCTGTGTGACACAAGAAAACCCAGCAACTTACCGAAGGGGATGCCAAACACGCATTTCTCCGGGTTGAGCCGCAGGTCCACCTTGCGCAGGCTGGCAAATGTCTCCTCCAGATCCTGGATGAGGGTCCTTGCTTCCCAAGATTTCACCACGATGTCATTGATGTAGGCCTCAGCGTTCCTCCCAAGCTGCCGGCCAAGGGCGATGTGCATCAGTTGCTGGAAGGTTGCTCCAGTGTTACGCAACCCGAACGGCATGCAGGTGTAGCAATACACCCCACATGGGGTCAAGAAGGTTGTCTTCTCCACGTCTTGTACTGCCATCTTGATCTGGTGGTAGCCTGAGAAGGCATCTAAAAAACGCAGCAGGTCGCATTCGGCGGTGGAGTCGACGATCTGATCAATGCGCATGAGCGGGAATGGATCTTGAGGGCAAGCCTTGTTAAGGTTGGCGAAATTTACACACATGCGTTCCTTCCTGCCTTTCTTAGGGACAATGCCCGGGTTCGCCAGCCACTCCAGGTACCGCACCTCATGGATGGCACCAGCTTCTTGTAGTTTGCGGGTTTCCTGGACAATGAAGTATTGCTACTCCATGGACTACCATCGCGCCTTCTGCTTCATAGGGTGCACATTAGGGCACACCCTCAGGTGATGCTCGATTATCCCCCTCGGGACTCCAACCAGATACTTGGGCTCCCAGGCAAACACCTCCTTATTCCTGCACAGGAAGTTCACCAACGCCTCTTCTTGGTCCGGGGCGAGGTTGGCGCCTATGGTGAAAGTGGCTCCTGATGCCCCATCCTTGTCAACCGGCACCTGCTTCATCTTAGCCTGATCTTGAGAGAACAACTTCTTCTTTGTGGCCGGCTTCTGGCCGAGTGGCAGCCGCGGCCCTAAAGGCGAGCTTGAGAGCCGTGTTGTGGGAGTAAGTCTGATAGTAGAATAGGGGATACGTAGGAGGAGGCAAGATCCTAGCTACGGTGAGGCTGTGCACGCAAGGTTTACGAGTTCAGACCCTTCTCGGAGGAAGTAATAACCCTACGTCTATGTGCCTAGAGGCTTGGTCGACTGGATTATGCGTGATAGTTACAGGGGGTGCGAACCCTTGTGCCAGTGGAGGGGGTGGCCTATATAGAGTGCGCGAGGACCCCAGCCAGCCCATGTTACAAAGGGTTCAATGTACATTAAGACAGGGCGTTACTGGTAAAGCCGTTAATAAAGAGGTATAAATGATCTTTAACACTACCGAATGAATGCCCGACCGTTCCCATCCTGAGTGACGTTAGGTCTTCTATGCTCCGAGTGGTTTCTTGTTTAGTCGAGTGACTTTATTTTTGTCGAATGGAATTGGGGTATCCGAGTGAGGTTGAAGGTCGAGTGGATTGCTCTCCTCGATGAACTCAGTCGGTTTCTCTTCTTGTCTTTTGAATGTCTTTGACACTAGGGCAGTGTCCTTGGGTAGAGCGTCCAGGTCAGGCTTATGACCCTACCCTAGGTACATATCATCATCATTAGCCCCCGAATGGATTGAGGTCCGAGTGAAGAAAGAGCTCGAAGTTGACTCCGACTCGATTCCATACCTTGGAGGTATTTCATCTGAGTCTGTGAATCATGTTGAAGCTTCGATCTTGTTTCCGTCGCCTCTATCGATTCAGAGGTCGTCGTGTGAACTCAACTGATAATCTCAAAGTGTTGATATGGTACGAAATCTTTGGCGCGATTGGTTACTCTGCGGTTCTCGGATCTCATGGGATTCAAAATTTTGAGGAAGCGCGCGGGACGAGGCATTCCGCAGTAAATAGAGTGGATAGACAGAGGTGCCTCGATTCCTGCATCACCTTTTTCGCCACGTATCCAGCGCACGACTGTTGTGGGATTTGACGGGATCACTTGGGGACACAAGTCAGCCACTTGGAAGCAGGCCCATAAAAGGTGTCGAAGCCGATGAGTTTGCACAGTGCGCCTCTCCACCACGTCCGCCTCCACTCTTGACGCTGCTGCCCTACCCGTGCGTAGTCTGCCGTGATGGGAAAGGACAAGATGGCGGCCCTGGAGCGTGCGGAGAAGGAGATGGCGACGACGAAGGGCAAGAAGACGAGTCGGGGGGGTCGTCGTTGAGGTCCGGTCTGCTACCTGGCTGGATCCAGGGAGACTGGATTCGGTCTACGATCTAGAAGGGGGGTCTGGAGGATCTGGCCGACGGAGGCGTGATCGCCCACGGATCTTGGAGGCTGCCGAGTAACAAGACCGAGCCCAGACTGCAGGAGGGTGAGTGTGTTCTCCTTGCCACCCACGTCGACCGGGGTTTCACTCTGCCTCCACATCCTTTCTTCCAGGGTTTTTTGAACTTCTTTGCTGCCCAACTCCACCACTTCTCCCCCAACACAATCACATACCTTGCTACATACGTCTCTCTGTGCGAAAACTTCTTGGGCTATCGACCGCATTGTGTTTTTTTCAAGCACATCTTTACTTTCCGCTCTCAGTCTGTGAAGAAAGCAAATCCGAATGATGAAAAGATGCACGTGATCCAAATGTGCGAGGGTTTAGCGATTCAGACAAGGGGTAGGAGTAGTTTTCCACCTATGACTCTTCCCGATTCAGTTAGAGGGTGGCAGTCAACCTTGTTCTACTGCCAAGATGTTCTGACTCCTGGTCAGTCGACCGGTCTTCCTCCCTTCACTATGGATTAGGTCCGCCAACCCTCCTCGCTGATCGTAACCCAAGAGGAGAAGGTAGAGGTGTCCTTGTTAGTCGACCGGGTAGTCCAATTGGTCCGTGATGGTGTGACTGGCATGGATTTGTTAGAGGTGTTTCTCAGCAGACGCATCCAGCCTCTCCAAGCTCATGACAATCCGATGTGGATGTACTTGGGACCGAATGACACCGCTCGGGTCAACCCAGAGGAATTCACCGAGGAGACGGTGGAGCAGTGGCTGCGGAGTATCACTGGAAACAAGGACAACCCTAGGGGGTCCAGGAGGGTTTCCGAGTGTATTTTTATGCTGAAAACGATCCAAACAAGGCCCGTCCTTTGTTTCTGAGTGTATTTTTATTCTGACTTACGAATGTACTTGAATCCGATTGATGCCTGATCAACTTCTTGCCTTGCAGATTTATACTAAGATGTACTCGATGCCGATTGGGGAGTAGGTCCAGGAGGGAACGGAGAGTGCTGACTGGCAGTCCCCCGATGACCATGAAGACGAGAATGATGACTTGGACGGTGGTGAGGAAGTCGACTCACCGCCTCGTTCTGAAAGATGATCCAAGCAGACACACGACCCAGCAGGTGAACGTGGCAAAGTGGTTGCGTCGAGTACGCATGCATTAAAGTGCACTCGGATATCCACCCCCGGTGTGACAGAGAAGGCACCGAAGCAACCCAATATTGTGCCTACAAAGTCTCAGAAGACCTTACCTAAGATCAAGGTGGACGTTCCCGTTGCTTCCGCGTAAGTACTTCTCCTCCCTACTTTTCTTTTGCTCGAGAACTCCTATGTTTGTTGCCGACCCACTTGCCTGCTTGACTGAGTGAATTCTGAAATTTCCAGTGCTGCTACTTCTTTGACCTCCGTGGAAATTTACCAAGATGACGAGGAGATTAAGGATGCGGCCACTTCCAAAGCGGTTACAACTCTACAACCTTGTCCTCAATTTGCCACTTGAACTGTCGGTTGACTGAATTCTTACGGTCGAGCCTTTTGCAGCACCACAAAATATCATTGAACTTCCAGAGGATGATGAACACATGCCTCAGAAGACCACGGGAAGAAAGGGTAGAACTTAGAGCCGGAGGGCGCCTGTCGGCAAGGTACCTCAGCCGACAGCAGCGCCAGAAGCTGTGATCCAGCCATCCGAAGATCCAATTCAGGCTTTCGTTTCTTTCGCTGTCCCTGTGTCGACTGATCATCCTTTGGCGTCGACCGCTCAAGTCCCTGCCCTGTCTGTGCGACTCCATGCTTCAAATCCTCTGGCTGACTCGACCGTTCCACCAGCTCCACTCTTCATCACCCATCATGTCCCAGAGGACCAGGTGAGCGCTGCTAAAGAAGATATACACCAGGCAGGCCTTATGATGGCGTATATGAAGGTGGTGCATGAGGCCAGCCAGGCTGCTTACGATGCTAGCTCAGCTCTTCAGACCAACGTTCAGGTTAGTTGACTTCCGACTGATCTTTATCTTGACGCTTGTTCTGTTAGGATATGGTACTCGAAAACTGCTACTTTATTAGTCGCAAGATTTCCGTGGATGAGCATTTTGAAACCTTTAATGTGCATCTATCATGAGTCTGCATCTTGCATCTGTACACCCACTGGGTGCTTCAACTTTTGCTGAGTTGTTTTTCCACTTGAATCGACTAGGTTTCGTCGAGTGTATCTTTGAATTAGTGGGGGCACGCAGAGTGCACCCACTGGGTGTAGTCTCCGAGGCCGCCACCGAATGTTTGATTTGGTGGGGGTCTTTATCAAAATGTCTCTTTACAGTTCTTCCACTAGGTCTAGACAGGTCGTGTCGAGTGGAAAGTCAAACCAGTGGGGGCACACTGAGTGCACCCACTGGGTGTAGTCCCCGAGACCGTGGTCGACTGCGGGTAGTCGGCGGTGGTCTGAGAATAAGTGTTGCTCCTCTTTCTTTTTTTCTTTTTTTCGACTGGGCGGACCATGTCGAGTGGAAAGTCGAACCACTGGGGCACGCTGAGTGCACCCACTGGGTGTAGTCCCCAAGACTATTGTTGAATGTTAGATTCAGAAGTAGTCTTAGAACTCTTTTGCTGTAATGACCTGAATTTGTATCTTATCGCTCAGAAGCAATCGCTCTTTGTTCCCGTTGACTGATGTGTTATATTTGTTGACTGCAGATAACTTGTGAGCTCGGGGCCCAATTTGTTGAATTGGAGCGGAAACAGATCCAGCTCAACCTTGATCTGGAACTGGCCAAGCAGAATTTGCAGAAAGCCAAGGATGAAGCAGCTGCCATGGGTGGTAACAACTTGTTGACTGTTTTTTTGCCAGCTTTACTCTTCGCCTTTTGAACCGAGTGACTCCACTCGAACAAATGTGCATAGTGAAAAACAGACAACTCCAAGCTCATCTTAAGAATGTTATTTCTTTAGACAAAATGAAGCAGGCACTGGAGCAGAAGAACCTTGACCTTGCCGCAGCTCAGAAGACGGCGCGGGAAAGAACTGAACTTGCCGACAAGAAGCTGGCTTCAGTCGGCATGTTGGAAGAAGAAAATGCCAAATTGAAGACTGCCAACAATGAAGCCAATAAAGAAGTCGTGCAGCTGAAGAAGGACAAGGTGGCTCTGATCGACAAAGTTGGAGATCTCACTTGGAAGAGGGACGAACTGGAGGTTTATCTGGGAGGACTCACCAAGAAGCTGTTCCTTATGCTTGAAGGTACTTTCTCTTGTCCTACTGATTTTCCACTTTCGACTCTTCATACAACTGTCGACTCATTGTTTTTCTGTGTGTGCAAAATTCTGTCAAAACTTCGAGGAAGAGACTGGGCGGATTGAGATGGATCTGGACCCCATAAATCTCCCATCAACGATGAAGCTATGATGAATGTGCTGCGACTGGAGTCCCGTCTCGCTAGAGTCACTAATTATCTTGCTCGACTGAAGGTAGCAGTATCACGGTCGACACGGAGCTCTGGCCGAAAGAGACATTCCAGAATGACCTCGAGTCTCTGATGACTCAACTGAACGAAATCCCTGGTCGAGTGCAGGCGTGGAAGAAGTCCTCTGCTCGGTGCGGTGCAGATGTAGCTCTGTCTCTGGTCTATGTCCATTGCAAAGATGTTAGAGAAGAGAAGCTGGCGGCAATCAAGGTCGCAAGCACCAAGAGGCTTCAATTCCAGTCCTTCATGGAGACCTTCATCGACGCTGCTACTCGAATCGCTGACGGAATCGACCTTGATGAGTTCATCGAGCCGGCTAGCCCTCCTCCTACCGAGTGAACAAACTTTATGCCTCGCTTTTATTTGCCTCGGAATGCCGAGTGATTTTGTAATCGTTATACTCCTCCGGGCCTGATGCCCGAGTACTTTCGTTCATGGTTCTGGACCTCGCTGAATTTATCCGAACTTGGTTTTTCTTTGAATATGGTAGCTTTGTCTTTACCACTTTTAGACCTCTTAACTCCGAGTGAAGCTTGTTTTTTCACTCGGAACAGACATTGTACTTGTGGTGCAGCTCTGAAGAGAGGGCCGAGGACATGAGCATTAGATGCTATACACGACCTGTACCTTGTCATCCTTGCGGATCGGGATGGAGTGCACATTGTACTTGTGACACAGCTCCGTCGAGAGGGCCGTGGGTATGAGCACTAGGTGCCACACATGACCTGCATCTCGTCGTCCTTACGGATCGGGATCGAGTGGGAGTATTGCTCTCCACTCGGAGTAGTTTTTGAAACTTGGGCGAGTACGGGGTCGCAGCTAAGCCCCCGAGTGGGAGGATTGCTCTCCACTCGAAGTAGTTTTGCAACTTAGGCGAGTACAGTGTCGCAGCTAAGCCCCCAATTGGGAGGATTGCTCTCCACTCGGAGTAGGTTTGTAACTTAGGCGAGTACGGGGTTGCAGCTAAGCCCCCGAGTGGGAGGATTGCTCTCCACTCAGAGTAGTTTTTGAAACTTAGGCGAGTATGGGGTCGCAGCTAAGCCCCCGAGTGGGAGGATTGCTCTCCACCCGGAGTAGTTTTGTAACTTAGGCGAGTATGGGGTCGCAGCTAAGCCCCCGACTGGGATGATTGCTCTCCACTCAGACTAGTTTTGTAACTTAGGCGAGTACGGGGTCACAGCTAAGCCCCCGAGTGGGGGGATTGCTCTCCACTCGGAGTAGTTTTTGAAACTTAGGCGAGTACGGGATCGCAACTAAGCCCCCGAGTGGGAGGATTGCTCTCCACTCGGAGTAGTTTTGAAACCTAGGCGAGTACAGGGTCGCAGCTAAGCCCCCGAGTGAGAGGATTGGTCTCCACTCTGAGTAGTCTTGTAACTTAGGCGAGTACGGGGGTCGCAGCTAAGCCCCCGAGTGGGAGGATTGCTCCCCACTCGGAGTAGTTTTTGAGACTTAGGCAAATCAGATTCACGGATAAGCCACCCACTGGGGGATTCAGACACATGTGTTTATGGGATAACAACCATTAAGATACTGCAAAAATCTTGTCTTTGATAAGCAAACTGAAGGATTTTTATTAGAACTTGTCGATCCGAGTGTTTAGGTATAGAAACGGCAGAGCAGCTCAACATTCCACGAGCGTGGCTTGTCTACTTTCTTGGCTACATTGTAGAGGTGATACGACCCGTTGTGGAGCACCTTGGTGATGATGAAGGGACCTTCCCAGGCCGGAGCCAGCTTGTGAGGTCGTTTCTGATGCACTCGGAGCACAAGGTCTCCCTCTTGGAGCGCTCAACCTCTGATATTACGGGCATGTAATTGACACAAGTCTTGCTGATAGATGGTTGACCTGATCAGAGCCATCTCATGTTCTTCTTCCAGGAGATCAACTGCATCTTGGTGCGCTTGTTCTGCTTCAGCTTCTGAGAGAAGTTCCACTCGGGGTGCGTTGTGCAACAAGTCACTCAGAAGCACAGCTTCAGCGCCGTACACCATGAAGAAAGGAGTTCGGTCAGTCAACCGGTTGGGACTTGTTCTCAATCCCCATAGGACGGACGGTAGTGCTGTCACCCGTGCCCCAGCAGCATGCTTGAGGTCGCGCACCAGCCGGGGCTTCAAGCCTTGTAGGATCAAGCCATTCACCCTTTCTGCCTGCCCATTCGACTGCGGTTGCACCACGGATGCGTAGTCAACCCGAGTGCCTTGGGAAGCACAAAACGCCCTGAACTCATCAGAATCAAAGTTGGAGCCATTATCTGCGATAATGCTATGAGGGACTCCATATCTGAATATTAGCTCTGTGATGAAGTTGATGGAAGTGCTCGAATCAAGGTGCTCGATAAGCTTGGCTTCAATGCATTTGGTGAATTTGTCGACTGCCACGAGAAAATGAGTGAAACCACTTCTGCCAGTCTTGAAGGGTCCAACCATATCCAACCCCCAGACTGCAAACGACCAGACAAAAGGAATAGCCTTCAGGGCAGATGCTGGCTTGTGTGACATGTTTGAGTAGAACTGGCAGCCTTCGCACTTGTCAACTATATATTTTGCCGTCTCATTTGCAGGCGGCCAGTAGAATCCCGCTCGGTATGCTTTGGCTACTATGGTCCGAGAGGACGCGTGGTGACCACAGGTCCCCGAGTGGATATCATTTAGAATCATCCGACCTTCTTCTGGCATGATACATTGCTGAGCGACTTCAGTAACACTCTCTCTGTAAAGCTGCCACTACTGCAAGATGCTGCTAACGCAAAACTACGTTCAAAGACCCTTCGACGAAACTCTATCCGATGCAATAATCGCAAACGGTGGTGTAAAAAACCGTCAAAAAAGGCGCAAACCGTTTGCGATGACAGATGCATCAAACATGGTTCAGATTTTAGTTGCGTGTGCGATTCAGGGCATACGGTTCAGTTCAATTAACCATTTTCGATGAGTAGGAACAAAAGGAACAGGCATCCAGATGAAGGTGTGTGTGCAATGTACAACATACGGTTCACTAGGATGAACTATTTGTGATTATGCAACACAAAATAAACGGTCAGCCAGATCAAGGTGTGTGCGATGTACAACATACAGTTCACTCGGATGAACTGTTTGTGATTAGGCAACACAAAAGAAACGGTCAGCCAGATCAAGGTGTGTGCGATGTACGACATGCGGTTCACCCAGATGAACTGTTTGCGTTGAGACAAGAGAACATAAACGGTTCAATATAACAAATACCATAAATATTGCAAGGTTCAAATTCAAAGATTACAACGCCCAAATTCAAACATTGCAAGCTGCGTCATTTCTGAAAAGGGATCAGCCGCTGACAAGTCATGTATGGGTTTGACACAATGATTTCCAATTGCTTTTCCATATGTTCTTCCCATATGAACTTTGGCATTTTTGGAGGCACTTCCATTCAACAGCACCAGCCGGATCTGCTGATCATACCATTGATCTTTCCTAATTAAATGCGTGTTCAACCTCAGTACACTCAGCACCTTTGCTGTGGCAAGAAAGAACCTGGCGAGTGTAATCTCCAGTGGGGGTCCCTCTGTAGGAGTTCAAAGTAATATGATCTAGGCATTCGATGTGATTGTCGTTATAAAGATCATCATCGGGCCTAATATGCACTACAAAAGAAGAGAACGTGTTAGTGCCTACATGCAGTTTTGAACACTGCTACACGCCCATTTGGTTTGCAGGATTGGTAAAATGCACCCACATGCCATCTTCGATCTGGCATGATTAACATGGGCATTTGATTACAATCTAGAAACATGTAGCCTTCTTCACAAGAGGTTGGATTGGATGAAAAATTCCCTAAGAAAACTAGTACAGATGAATCCAAAGGAGAAATTCTTATGGACGATTGTAACCATATGAATGAAGGAACCAGTATGGGGTGGGGGTGTATGTCCTAAAATCCTCCAAAGTTCCTTCAGAAATAGTAGTACATTGTCATTGTGAACTTGGGTAAAGGTGCAAAAATTGAACTCCCTTATGGTTAACATTTAACAGGAAAGGAACATCACCTCGATATACAGCTTCTTCAGGCACAGAAAGCATCTTAGGCAACTGAAAACTTGGTCCAAGTTGGGGACGACAGATTCTAGTGCCAAGACCTTCACTGTGCCCAGAGTCTGGGTGAAGCTTCGCTGGATGACAGACGATCATACATCTTCAAAACTAGTTATAATGTTGATATCAAGAAGGAGAGGTATATAAGGCGACTGTTGTACATTAAAGTTGTAGTATTTGATAGACGAGTAGCCCACCACTTTCAATTTCGGCGCAGAAATGACATTGATTATTGTTGGACCTTGTTGATCAACTACAAGTAATCTCTCAAGTGAAGGTGTGTCCTGGATGACCATATTGTGGTCCACCTTTTGTGATCTCTTATTGCAGCACCAGCAACACACATAAATAGTGTGGAGAGTCCTGGAGGTGATATGCAAGGTACTCGACCAATTCATTGCCTGAAGACGAAGGAACCCGAGTGCAGTACAGCCGCGGAGCTGGTGCTCCATGTCATCCTTTGGGATGCAGACGGCAACGAGCTCGAGGTGCTTTAGTCATGGTAGAAAAAGAGCGGGCGCATCATTAAAGGGGGGGATGGCAGTTCATGAACTAGGCGAGGCGCAGCATGGGCGCGAAGCGGAGCGTGGATGTTGGCGGCAAGCTCATATACCCATCATTATAACTTAGCTTCTCAAGCTGATCTATGGCGCGGGATCGGAACCACTCGTCAAGCTTGCCTCGCTCCATGCCATTGGAACCGAACTTTCCAGCGATAAGGCCTTTGATTGGGCCATAGTGACTGCCGAGGATCTGGGAAATGCATCCAAGCTTTGGTGATAGCCATGGCAGAGCTGGTGGGTGTGGAGGAGGTCGACAGGGGTGCAGAGCCATAGGGTGCGCCACCGCCGGGAAACGGTGGCTGTCCTCGCTCGATTTCTTATTGGGAGGAGGGATATGATGACTATTAACTTACCATCAGGGAGGTTGTTGATGAAGTGTAGGCTTGCTGGAGTTGCTTGCGGTTCTTTCTCGACCCGCCTCCGCTTATTGGCAGCCTTGTTCTCCACCTCGTCGGCGGCGACGAGAACCTCTGTCTCCATATTCATGGCGTGCTCCGGTGCTTCAGCAGCCCAGGCATCGCCACTCCCTCCGATGCGGCGCTTCAGCGGCATCCTCGTACACTGATGGCTTTGAGGACTCAGAGCGGCGTCGAGGATGCGGGCAGAGAGAGAGAGAGAGAGAGAGGAATCGTGTGTGTGGCGAGGATGGGGGGTGCGGCTGCTTGGTGGCGCCATTAATATAGACTAGTGGGAACGAGGCGGGCGGTGGTCCAAGGCTGTCTCGCTTCCCGGTGAGAACGACTGCTTAATCTCTAGTATGAATGAAATATATGCTTAATTACTAAATTTTGGTTGCAAAAAATAGATGGTGATATTGATTTTTAGCTGCATATTTTGACAAATCGCAGTGTCTCTTGGCTTAGCGCCGAAGTCTGGCTTTAATTTGCATACCGTCATCTGAACAGTTTGCATTGAAGAGATGCACAGATCCTGCGTTGAATAGCTTGTACGCTTCCCGATGAGCCTGTGCACCGGACTGCAGTCGCACGCCTCTCGTTCAGTCAACAGCTATCCAAACAACACATCCTATAGCCATTAAAACCAATACACATGGCGTCACGTGAATGGTTAACCGAACGCACACGGTTTGAATTATACAAACGTTTGAGATATTGAAGTGGCAGCTATTTTTTTTTCAAAATGCCTTTGTTGGCTGTCATTATTCGAGTGCGCCTTCTCTCAAAATATGGACACGGAAAATACAACACCATGTCGGGTGCCCTTCCATGATAGCCTGCCAAGTTTCATGAATTTCAGACGAGTTTTGGATTACTAGAATTTAAAAAATAGGTATCTCACTGTTTTGCCAGCAATCAACAGTGCCCTGGTGTTTGAAATTCATTCCCATTTCTTGCATGGGACCTAAGCATGCACCCAAGGACATAAATTTGATTTTTCCACGAATTTATATGCACTGGAGCATGCACATGTAGTTCAAATTTGAATTATGAACATAAATGCATTGAAAACTCAATTTAATGCATAAAAATGTCCAAACGAACCCCGAAAAATCACAAAAATTCACACAACACTCCTGTTGTTCTATGGTGACATGAGAAAAAAAAACTTGAAAGGAATAAGAGGCAATGGATATCGTTTTGTCCCCAAAGGTGGGACGTTCCCTACCGAAAACCGTCATGCTTGTTGTGAGAAGGTCCGGTTTGTGAGGAGCATATACCCAAACCTGCCTCAAATGGGACAAAATTTGTACCACGGCATGTTGATGCCGCTCCATGATAGCATGCCAAGTTTCATGAATTTTAGATGAGTTTTGGATCTACTAGAATTTAAAATTCCAGGCATCTCACTATTTTGCCGGCAATCAACGCTGCCCTGGTGTTTGAAATTCATTCCCATTTCTTGCATGGGACCTAAGCATGCACCCAAGGACACAAATTTTATTTTTCAACGAATTTATATGCACTAGAGCATGCGCATGTAGTTCAAACTTGAATTATGCACATAAATGCATTGAAAACTCAGTTAATGCATAAAAATATCCAAACGAACCCCGAAAAATCACAAAAATTCACACAACACTCCAGTTGTTCTATGTTGACACGAGAAAAAACTTGAAAGCAATAAGAGGAAATGGATATCATTTTTTCCCCAAAGGTGGGACGTTCCCTACCGAAAACCATCATGCTTGTTGTGAGAAGGTCTGGTTTGTGAGAAGCATATACCCAAACCTGCCCCAAATGGGACAAAATTTGTACCACGACATGTTGATGCCGCTCCATGATAGCATGCCAAGTTTCATGAATTTCAGACAAGTTATCGATTTACTAGAATAAAAAAACCAGGCATCTCACTGTTTTGCCGACAATCAACAGTGCCCTGGTGTTTGAAATTCATTCTAATTTCTTGCATGGGACCTAAGCATGCACCCAAGGACACAGATTTGTTTTTTCAACGAATTTATATGCACTGGAGCATGCGCATGTAGTTTGAATTTGAATTATGCACATAAATGCATTAAAAACTCAGTTAATGCATAAAAATGTCCAAACGAACCCCGAAAAATCACAAAAATTCACACAACGTTTCCTTATGTTAACACTTGTGTGATAAAATAACATGTGGCACCGGATACAGTATTCAGGTTGTGTGTGTGCTCCACTTACTCTTGCCGTGCTCCAGCGAATGCTTCCCGCGCTCCAGCAAATGCTTCCCGCGCTCCACATGGATGAATTGTAAAATCCAGGCCTATTCCCTTGCCTGTTTCCCGCCACCAGCTAACGGCTTGTTGCATATAACCCAGGCAGCAACACACCACCGCGACACTCTGCGAAGATCTAGTCCTCACCCATCTACCATTAATTATTCCAAGCATGCCAGGCAACGACCAAAACTTCGACGTCGACGCCTACCTGCGTTACATCTTCAGCAAGGAGAACGCGCCGTAGCAGGTCGGGGAGCAAGAGCTTCATCGGCCGGTGCAGGCACCATGGCCCATCGGCAGGGTTATCAGTGTCACAGTCCTTGGGAGCACAATCGACATATTGCAGAGGAGGTGTGATGAGAAGTTTGCCATCCATCATGCAAAAGATCGAGAGCTGCTCGGCGACATGATTGACGACCCACCCGAAGAGCCGCCATCACCAGTGCTCATCGAGAGCCTGATGCCCCACAAGGAATGGGCATAGGACCTCTGCGATTCAGTCAAGACAAAGGCAGCCTACGGCTTCATCATTGCCCGCGGCGGCCGTGTCAACCTCGATCCCGATGATGTGGTGGCCAGGCTCGAGCGCATCCTTGGCGGAGTTGACGTCTCCGACGGAGTAGAACATCGCCAATGTGATATCTTGAGGATGTAGGTGATCGACGAAATTTGCTACCAGGCCAAAGACATGGAAATGGAGCGGTTTCATGGAGTTGTCATGCCCGCGATTGCACACTGTCAAGCTCTTCTGGAAGAGGCCGAGCAGCCCCAAGAGCCTCCCACCGCCAGCAGCTCCGTAGGCGGAGGCGGGTCGGGACACTCGAAGTGAACGGCCGCAAGGGTGCTATGTTGATCATGGAGTCCGAGAAGACCACCGTCAGAAGGCCGCCAGCTCAGCCTTTTAGCTTATATTTTATTATAATTGTATGCATATGCAGGTCGTGAGTGTTCTGGGCCTTGCTGCATTTGGCATTTTAAATTATCATGAATATGTAAGACAATTATTAAGAATTATTAACAGTTGCCATTGTAACTTTGCCTCAACGGCGAGCAGAGTGCGCGCAGGGACGCCAGAGCGGAGCGCGCCGCGGCCGCCTCAACGGCGAGCAACCACGTGGTCAACCTTCTGCCATCAATAAATTTTTACTTTATTTCTCATCACATTGCTGATTATAATGCAATAAGTATAATTGCAAATATGTTCACACCTATCAAACTAATATGTGTTCACACTTAGCACCGGGCTATAAAAACTACCCACTCGGAAATTACTTCACAGTTCCTCTCCTCATCACCCACAAAACTAGTTTTCTCTGTCTAGTAGTTCCGCCATGACGGTAGGAGGAGTTTAGGGTGGACATATAACCAGGCAACAAAGACCAAGGCTGCGGAAGCACTAGAGAGGTCCCGCCGCGAAGCCGCAACCGCAACAAAGATGTCCTGGCGCATCGAGGAGCCCTCGAACGAGATCTCACGGGCACGCGAGGGCTCTCACAAGCGCATTCGCGTCATCGGCCATCGCGACGAGCCGGTGTTCCTTAAGTCCTTCGCCGGCGACGACGACATTCTCGCTGGCGTCACTATGCAGCAGGAGCTGGTCGACGGCTTGATGAACCTGCTCAAGATTAGTGATGCCTCGGTTGACAAGGCGACCGGCCTCGTCGAGCAACTCATGAATGACAATGCGAAGCTCCTCAAGTTGGTCGCCGAGAAGGAGGAGGAGGCCGCCGGCTGGAAGATGCTGCATGAGCAGAGCAGTGCCTCGGAGATGACGCTGAAAGCGGTCGTCGAGGAAGTGATGGTTTGCTTGAGGAAGCTCCGGATGGAGCGCGAGCAGGAGGTGGAGGAATCCATGGTTGCATTCAAGCAAAGTCGTGAGGAATTGAAGAAGGAGCTGCACGATTTTGCCGCCCGGCGATCGATCGACGAGAAGAGACAGTAGCGACCCAGATCGTTGTTTGCAATTTCCTTCTTCTCTTGCCCCGTGTCTTCCGGGCTTTGCCGCATGTGGCATTTTAAATTATCCGGAATATGTAAGACAATTATTATGTGCGCCATTGTAAATTTGTTGTCGTATTATCCGTTGCCCTATGTGGCAATTTAAATTAGGGCGGAATACTAGTTGAAAACAAAAACAAAGCAAATGCTGCCATGGGATCACAAGCAAACACCCTCCCTCCAGGTGCTTTAATTAACCCATTAATGGAGAAGTTGTGAGCGAGGCGTGCGGCGGCTGGTACATGGAGGTCAAAGAGCTCGCTTCCCGGTGAGAATGGGTGCCTTGCTGCTCGCACGTGTCCCATCGAGCCTGCGAGGTGGACAGGATGCACGCGTCCCATCAAGCCTGCGCGGCGGACTGCTCGCACGCGTCCCGTTGATCCTGCACGGTGGACTTTTCGCGCTCGTCCCTTCTAATCAAACAGCTGCACGCACGCCACCGAGTATGGTTAAATTTCGAGACGGTAAATATAATACAACCGTTTGCAATATTAACGTGTCAGCTTTTTGTTTCAAAAAGAACTTTGTTGGCTACTAATGTGTGCGCCTCTTCTCAAATTGGATGATTTTTTTACCACGGCATATATGTGCCATGTCATGAAACCATTCCAAGTTTCATGTTTTTTGGGTGACTTTTTTATTTACTGGGATTTAAAAACCGAGATTCTCATTGTTTCAGGACGACGATAAGTTTGTAATTCATTCTCATTCCTTAAACGAGACCTAAACATGCACCCAATGACACATGTACGATTTCCCACCCATTTTGCTTCACTGGAGCATGTGGTTGTAGTTCAAATTTGAATTATGGACTACATTAAATGCATAGAAAACTTAGTAATTTAAAAACAAGGCAAGAAGAGGCATCGATTATCGTTTCGCCCACAAGAGGGGCATGTTTCCCTACCGGAACCACGAGGGTTGCGACAGGCTCCGGTTTGTAAAAGGCTTGTAATATAGCTTCGCCCAAATTGGACAATTATATATACCATGTATTGACACCATGCCATGTTTCATGATTTCCTGGTGAGTTTTGGATTTACAGACATTTAAAAACCAAGATTCGCAATGTTTGTGGCCCGGCCAGGACGGCGAGACGGTTGAATTCGTTCCCATTCGTTCCATGGGACCTAAACATGCACCCCAAGGAAACATGTACATTGTTTCTAGCCATTTTGGTGCACTGGAGCATGTATTTGTAGTTCGGATTTGAATGATGGACATTAAATGCCTAGGAAACTCAATCAGTGTATAAAAAGGTCAAACGAACCCTGAATAAGTTTAAATTTCAACACGGATATCCCATGGTTCCATGTTGCCCGTGGAAGAAAATACAAGGTGAAAAGAGGCAGTGATTATGTTTCGCCCACAAGGGGAACACGTTTCCCTATCAGAACCACGAGGGTTCGTAAGAGGTTTGTAATAAAGCTTGGCCCAAATTGGCAATGTTTTTACCACGACATATATGTGCCATTACATGACACCTTGCCACCTTTGATGACTTTCTGGTGACTTTAGGATTTATGGGGACTTTAATACCGAGATTCAAAATGTTTGAGGAAGAGCCAGGACACCGGTACGGTTGTAATTAGTTCCCATTCCTGGCATGAGACCTAAACATGCACCTAAGGACACATGTATAATTTTTCTAGCCATTTTGGTGACCTGGAGCATGTATTTGTAGTTTAGATTTGAATTATGGACATTAAATGCCTAGGAAACTCAATTAGTGTATAAAAAGGCCAAACGAATCCTGAATAAGTTTAAATTTTAGCACAGATATCCCGTGGTTCCATGTTGCCCGTATAAGAAAATACAAGGCAAAAAGAGGCAGTGATTACGTTTCGCCCACAAGGGGAACACATTTCCCTATCAGAACCACGAGGATTCTTTCAGAGAAGATCCAGTTTTTGTAAGAGGTTTGTAATAAAGCTTGGCCCAAATTAGACAATGTTTTTACCATGACATATGTGCCATGACATGACACCATGCCACCTTTGATGACTTTCTGGTGAGTTTAGGATTTACGGGGACATAAAAACCAAGATTCGAAATGTTTGAGTATGAGCCATGACACTAGTATGGTTGTAATTTGTTCCCATTCCTGGCATGGGACCTAAACATGCACCCAAGGACACATGTATAATTTTTCTAGCCATTTTGGTGAACTGGAGCATGTATTTGTAGTTCATATTTGAATGATGGACATTAAATGCCTAGGGAAATCAATTAGTGTATAAAAAGGCCAAACGAACCCTGAATAAGTTTAAATTTCAGCACGAATATCCTATCATTCCATATTGCCCGTAGAAGAAAATACAAGGTGAAAAGAGGTAGTGATTACGTTTTGCCCACAAGGGGGACACGTTTCCCTATCAGAACCATGAGGCTTCTTTGAGGGAAGCTCCGGTTTGTAAGAGGCTTGTAATAAAACTTGCGCCACAATGGACGAAAAAAATTCCTTGACATATAAGTGTGATGCCGTGACACCATGGCAGGTTTCACGATTTTCAGCTTAGTTTTGGATTTACGGGGATTTAAAAACCGATATTCTTCTCACGAAATGTTTTCAAATAGCACACGGTTCACTCACGAAAGCCGATATTCAATCAAAACTTTGTGAAACCATATTTTAAAGTTTCATAAAAATCTGAAAAAATTGTGGGATGTTAAAAAGCTGATGTTTTATTGCGACGCAAAATTTCAAGTTGAAAACGTTACGACATGTGAGCTATGAGAAAGACAAATTCCGCCCTGAATAGTGACATTACTATTCGGCACTATTCAACACTGATTTTGTCTTTTTCATAGCTCACATCTCTTAATGTGTTTCAACTTGAAATTTTGTGTGCCAATAAAAAATCATCCTCTTATCATCCCACATTTTTTTTGAAATTTTTTGAAACTTCAAAACATCTTTTTCTCGTGGTTTTCACCGGTTTCCACCGAATGTTGGTTTCCGTATGATATCCCCCCTGCTAGGCGCGCGATCTGAGTGCTGTGTTCTGAATGGCCAGATCCCAAACCCCACGGATCGTACGTGTGAATCATTGGATGCTCCCAGATCGAACGACAACCCTGAGCCCTTTTGACAGCACATGCAGTACATGGGTAAGCACTGTGTGCATGCATCGTGTAGCTCACGCTTCCTTCTCTACTAGTAGGTTTTCATTCAAAACAGGCTACCGTTTCTCACCACTCCTCTCATCGGTTCCCACGTCTTCTCCCAGATATGCATGATGTAGATGTTCGTTTAATTCTTATAGTTCATCTCATCCAAAATCAATTAGTTTTGTAATAAAACTATTTTAAGATTCACGGAATTGTGCATTGTAAAGGTAAAAACAAAAAGTGACAATTCATTTAGAAAAAAGGGTTTGGGCAATAAAGTTATGAAAGATTCTAGAGAACAAAGGAGAAGTGCTTGTGTTTTGAGGTGTGTGCATTATGCTTAAGTTCAACCATGGAGTCTTCTAGATTGTACATGTGGCAGAAACTGGTGGAATGTAGATGATATCCAACGGCCAGTAGTGCTCGGATTTCCCATCTCTGTACCGTCGGATTGGCTTCATCCAACGAGCAACTTTCATAGTTATTCGCACACTATATATGTGTGTCTATATATATATATATATATATATATATATATTTGTGTGTGTGTGTGTGTGTGTGTGTGTGTGTGTGTGTGGTGTCCCATGCTAGACAAAATAAAGTTTGAGCGCATGCGTGGGACACCCCCCCCCCCTCCCCGCTGCTGCCTCGAAGTTGGGACACTGACATCATAGGTATTGAACCAGGCTTGGTGTCGGGTATGGTGTTCGGTTTGTAATGTACTTGGCGTGGCCCATCGAAGTTGTGTATTTGGGATTTAAACACATCATACACCATTGTACCCACACATATTTTGTATACGGGGTCTTCTGATCGACCACATCTCCCTTGTGCGGTTTTTTGTGACGACACTGATATCTGTGGGCTACCCGAGTGTATATATATATATCATCCCTTTGACCGATAATGAGGGGTATGTGTTGGCCATAAATGTATTCCTCCTAGTTCATGTTAGGTCCAGTCACCGTCAAATGTCGGTCAACCAAAGCTCAAGCTCATGCGTTGTCAGGATTCCCTCCCAGATGCGCAGATTGCTGGGTTCGACCTACATCAAACCATGCGTACGTATCTCGTCCTTAACTACCTTGCCTTCATGGTTGTTGTCTGTATCGAGAGGTAGGCACCACATCTAAATTGTAAATTATTCTATATTGAAAACACACGTCACCCCTTCCCAACGTACATCATTTTGGTCCGCATGCAAGAGGTGTTGGTTTTGTGGTCCCTCTCGTGCGATGTTTATGATGGTTCAATCTATTGGCCCAAGCGGTTTATCGACAACAACAACTATCATTTGACCAAACGAAAGATTCATCGGTCCGTCTTATGGTAGGTCATGGTGACATGCATGTATGACCAAAGTATCTATCATTACGTGCATCCGCCCTGCTGACACAAAGTGGGAGGTGGTGGGCCAAGCATCCTAGCTAGGTACGACATTATGTCATTATATATATCCTAGGTAGGTGGTTGTTAGGGTGCTTTCGGGTTTGCGAGGCAGGTGCCACCAAAGTTATGCATTGTGTATTTAAAGTTTTAAACATCCCCAATATTCGTACATATATTTGGCCACTTCCAGCTGGTTCTTCACTTCTGGCCCCTCTCATGGATCTTCAATGACGCGCCCAAACGTGGGCCCGCGGGGTCAAAGTTGTGCATTGGAATTTTGAACATCACATACCATCCTTTTCACTCATATATATTTGGGCCACATGCTGGTGTGGCTATCTTTTGACCCTCCCTAACGTTATTTTTTGCTGCAAAGACTTTGATGATCCTCAATGGACACGGGGTATAATATCTTAACCGTGTGCTATACAAGTGCGATGTTAATCACCATGACCGCGCAAGCGCGAGAAAATTAAGGTGGAGGTACTGGCTCAACCGTGTGCGATGCAAGTGTGCTGAAATCACCACGACTGCGCAAGGGCGAGCAAGGGGTGGAGGTACTGACTCAACCGTGTGCGATGCAAGTGCGCTGAAATCACCATGACCGTGCAAGCACGAGCAACGGGTGGAGGCACTGGCTTAACCGTGTGCGATGCAAGTGAGATGTAAAACCATCACCTGTGGAAGCTAAAGGCGGGTAAGTTTATTTGGAAATTAGGACGAACAGTGTGCGATAGACCAGCTAGCTAGAAATATAAAAAACAAACCACCCGCCTTGAGCGTTGCAAAAATCGAAGGATCCGCGCCACTTTTCCTTATTATCATACACGCATATTGTTATTGGACCATGCGCAATCTTGGGCACTGCCGTCCCGCATCAATTCCTTTACCCAAATTTTTGTAGCCGCCGTACTTCAACGGTCGCCCACACTCCTCCAGCACCGACCCTTTATTAAAATTGCAGTAGCCGAGGCATTTGAACCGTCGCCCTCCCTCGTCCACCACCATCTCCACCCACCATTACTAAAATTTTCAGTAGCCGTGGCGTATCCTCAAACACCCCCCCTCCACAGTCCCCCACCCGCCCCCTCCCCCTTCAAACCCTAGCTCGCGGCTGCCGCCGGCGCCACCGCCAACCCTGCCGGTCTGCCCGTTCCTCCTAGATTAGATAATAAAGTTCAGGTTATCCAGCGATTCCCATACCGTCGCCCCACTCCCCTGAGTTTTTAGATGAGGCCTGCGATGACCCTCCCCACCAAATCCACATCCCATGCTCCAGAATGTCGCAGCGTAAGCTCGACCACGTATCCTGTCGTGGAATTGTCACGGCAGATATCCTTAGTGTCAGGAGTTAGTCGCGAGCCAACGCATCTATGCGGTAGCTTAAGAGGGGTTGATCGGGATGAGAGACGCAACACAAGACAAGGATTTAGACAGCTTCGGGCCCCGGGAAACATCATCCGGTAACAGCCCTACATGCTGTTTGTGGCTAGGTCTCATTATCATCACGAGGGAGACGCCGTAAACCAACTCTTTGTGTCTAGCCCTAGAGATTTCCCTTCTTGCCCGTCCCTCTTTGGGGAGCCCTGCCCCTCCTTATATAAGTTGAAGGGGCGGTTTACATGACTAGTCCTAGTTGGATTAGGATTACTCTATTACAAGTGGAGTCCTAGTCTTGCTTCCTTTGTAGGAGAATATTCCTTGTGCTTTCTTCATAAACCGGCACACAATTAACATGAACCGGCCTTCTGGGCCTTGTCATCCGTCTGACCCGCCCGCCGGGTCACTAGTGAGTCATAATGACCAGGCGGGTTGCTTGTAATCCGCCAGGTCAGGGCGGGTCGCCAGTGAATCGCCAAGTATCAACCGGGTCTCAAGTAAAGCGCCAAGTCTGGCCGGGTTATACTTTCGGCCGGTTTATGCCGCGGGCTATATCACCGACATTAGCCCCCAGTTTAATTTGGAATCCATGTTAATTTGATCCTGTAAAACAAACACAAGAACAATTTTAACAGATTATGCTCCGGGTTAAGAATTCTTTGTATACCGGAACCTGATCATCCTTAATTCCTTGACATTTCCTTCTTCTAGAAAATCGAGGTCAACAAGCCAGCTTCATACTCAATTTGCTGACATTGGTTTCTCACAGAGAAATATTGTGAAGAATAATCCACTTGAGTCGGCTTCCAAAGCGCCGGCTTAAGAAATATTGGTCTTGAAATACTCATCTGATATTCAGCCGGTTTGAAGATCTAAAACTTGTCGTTTTAATATTACCAAAATTGCCAATTTGTAAATATGGATGGCACCGAGTCATAATTTACCGACGTCGGGCCATAATTGTTGCAGACACCGGGTCAATCTGGTTTGCTCAGAACTGAGAATTTGAAGATGTTCCTCCTTTATATGCACATTACCTGTAGCCCCCAAGTCTTAAGAGGAGAACATAGTGATAGCTTAAGACTTGTTTCAATATAAATGTTGCAACCTTGAAGAAATCCAAATTGTTCAAAGTAACTAGTCACAACTGAATATTCCACATATGTAGCCCCCAAAGTGCCGGGTTGTTATGCTAGTAGCAACCTGGGACTTGTAATTGCCTTATACTCATAAAAACTTCAACCAATGTAGCCCCCAAGGTCCGGGTCAAATAAGATAATATTGAGCTGGGACTTTATATATACTTCATTGAAAATATCATCATATAGTGTAACCCCCATCATGGGGCTTGAACCCACGTCCACAAGGTTAAGAGTTTTGTGCTTTACCAACTGAGCAATAAACCTTTCAATATAATGGAATAAAGCTTGTGTACCTTAAATTTTTTGACAGAAGCAATTGGTAGCCCCCAAGGGCCGGGTCATTACGATATGATGAGCCGGGTCTTTAATAAGGCCAGTAAGAATGACTTTGCATTAGCCCCCAAGTGTCATGGTGCATGCTTGCAGCGACATGAGACTTGCATATCTGATGTAATCTCAACTTGAATAATGTAGCCCCCAAGTGCCGGGTCGTAAGCCTGCAGCTACTCGGGACTATTCCTTCAATTGTAGAATAAATCATATCCATTGATAATATAATAGCCATTGCGCTAAAGCGACTTTGAAAACCTTAATCATAACACTAGTTAGTGATAACCATAATAAAATCCAGCCATGTTGGCTATTTGAAGATTTGAATAATATAATCCAATGACTTATAAGCGCATGATTCGGATAGTGCAATCCCAGTATATACTGGCAACTTATAGTCCAAAGCCAGGCCGGGTTAATAAACACCGGATAATTTCTCATCATACACTGGCGACTTATCGTCTTAAAGCCAGGCCAGGTTAATAAACACCGGTGATTTATAATTATGCTTTATTCAACCTATTTCTGCATACAACAAGTTTAAAGTGTCCTAGCGGTTTACCGCCGGACGGGTCATAATGCCCAACATATAACCTGGGTTGATAACCAAGGCTGCACTTAAGAATAATCAAATATGAAATATATCATACCTGTGACATTGAATCACATCGTTGGTTGGCCAACTTTATTGTACTAAAGGTGATAACCCCAATCTTGATTACTGATAACTCCTTCCATATTGTGCCGGTTTATGATAAAACCATACCGGGTTGTGATAAACACTTGTTTAACCATATATAATACTGGCGACTTATAGTCGAAACCAGACCAGGTTAAAAAGCGCCGGATTATAATTGATCATGTACTGACAACTTGTAGTTGAAAGTCAAGCCAATTTAATGAACACCGGTATATCAAAACATTATAAATGTCACCAAGAGAGAAAAAACGTGGCAAACAAAAGCATATGAAAAACTTGTAGTCGAGGCTTTTCACGGGCTGCCAGGCCCCAAATTTGAGGTTTTCATGGGCTGCCAAGCCACTGAGTTAAACCTTTTCGCAAAGCCTTTTAAGATGGTCCTCAATCCTTAACCAATCGTCGTTTTAACTTGACAAGTTCAGGGTCTTATCAGAGTAACACTACAAAAAAATACACTTCTGTGATGATACGTGTTTGTCACAGTAGGTCGCGTTTTTTGTCATGCATGTACATCCGTGATGATTTTATGACAGAATCAAGATAGTCATACATGTGCTATCGTAGAAGTGTTCCATGACATTACCAAAATTATCATCACGGAAGTGTAGGCTTCCATGACGATAAATCGCGCGTCACAGAAGTGCTTTCGTCAAGGGTGACCGACACGTGGCATCCACCATAACGAAACGCCGTTAAGCTATAGGGTCGGGTTTTGGATCCGATAAACCGTTAACAGCCCCGACCAATGGGGATTTTCCACATGTAAAATCATCATTGGCTGGAGGAAACACGTGTTGGCTCACTGTTGGGACAGATGTCATCCGCTCATTGGACCGAAGGCGCCTATGATACGGCGACACGTGGCACGGCCCAACAGAGGCCCATTCCTGTGAAAAGGTCGGCCCGTTTGACTTGGTCAAAAGGTGGCGGGCCAGCGCACGGAAAGCCTGTTAACGGTCTGTTCGCATATAGCCCATTTACAGCCCGCTAACCTAGGGCCCGTTACGCCCTATCCGAATTAGGCCCAGTAGCGTCATCTAGGCCGTCCAATATGATACAACCCATTTTAACTTCCGGCCCATGTGTGGCCCATGACTTCTTTCGGCCCATATGAGGACCTTTGTAACTATTGGCCCATTAACGGCCCGTGGTGAAACTGGCCCGTAATGAACAGTGTATCAGTTTATACCCATTAACGGCCCGTTATTCCATTGGAACGTTTGTAGCCCAAGTTATCTTTCGGCCTTCTCAGGGCCCATTGATTCTTGCGCTCATTTGCAGCATTCGGTTACATACAGCCCGTTACAGTGATTTTCTGCTTGTGGGCCAAATTCAGCCCGTCGTTACAGTCGGCCCGTTTGCGGACCGTTAATACGTTGGGCCGTTTTCATGTAAAAAAACCCGTTGGGCTGTTTTCATAGAGTTATCAAATACGGCCTATTATCGGCCCGTTATGGTCCACGAATAGTACGACCGATGATTGGCGAAATGATGATACGCCCCGTAGAAGGCCCATGGATCCTACGGCCCGTATGAGGCCCATGGATAGTACGACCCGTAGAAGGCCCATGGATCGTACGGCCCGTAGAAGGCCCATGGACCCTACGGCCCGTAGAAGGCCCATGGACCCTAACGCCCGTATAGAAGGCCGATGGATCCTACGGCCGGACAAAGGCCCATGGATCATACGGCCTGCAGGAGGCCCATGGTTACAACAGTCCGTGTGTTGCCTTGATTATTTTGGCCTAGTTATGAAAAATAGGCTACTGTGGCCACTAGAAAAAAACAGAAAAAGAACTGCAATGACTACAAGCAAACAACTAAACAAGACAATAAGAAAATAAATAAGCAAGCAATTAACGCTAGCCTATTAACGCTATTACACATATTACATCCACTGGGCATCAAAGTTCACCACCAGTGCAAATATAGGGAACAAAGCAGCACATTACATACACTGGCGGTCAAAATTGGCCACCAGTGCAAATAAACGCGGCAGCAAAACAAGAGCATAACTGAAACAGCTTCAGAAGAGCTCAAGAAACGTTATCCTGGGTATCCACCATGCTGGCAATAAGCTTAGCAAGCTGATTAGCTTTGTCCTGTTTGGTGCTAAAATCCTCCAACGCTTGCTGTTGCACTAGAAGGTATGCATCTGAATGCTCCAGGGACTTACGCAGTCCTTCCGCTTCTTGTCGCAGCATAGTTGATCGATGTCTTTCAGCTTGTAGTTGAGACTCAAGAAACTGAACTGATTCAGACAGTGAGTTTGAATAGCTTGTGCAAGCAGTAGTGGTCAGTAACTCGAACACTAAACAAAGACAAGACTTTGGGTTGTCTCGCTGTCTTCAAGGTAGTCTTCCTTAGCTATTTTATCAGCTTTGTTGGAGACCAACAAGGATGTGTCACTATGCTGAACCTTATCTGCATTACTTCCTTTACCATTGCTTAATAAGGCACTCTTCCCCAATACTCTGTCAGCATTCTAAAAGAAGAAACAAGCAGACACATAACAAGTTTAGCATGTACTAGTATATGAAACTCATTTCGGTGAACCAGTTCATTAGTAAGGTTGACAGGATTAAACTACCAAGCCTTCTATTGCCAAGTACTAGTACATAATAAAAGCATCAAACAAACATATATCTATGTCCTATGGTCACTGCATTGTCTTGCCAAATCAAAATAGAGACACGGTTCAAATCATATCAGTTCAAGACAAAGCAGCAGTGAAAGAATACAAAGCGTGGGAAACTACACGGCACAACAAGATTTCAGACGGGTACCACGGGTCTACATGTACAACAACACTATTGGCTCTGTTTTGATGCTAGTACTGTGCATGATATGAAAGTCAACTGGATACACAATTGAAATTGAAATCAACAGAGCTATTGATAAGAGCAAACCTGTTAAAGAAACATGCGTGAACATACCTGTTGTGCCATTGGAGTTTCGATTGGATCCTTTAATTTAAAAACAAGTTTGTATGAGTAAATACAGTGATACAAGAGCAAAGCAATCATAGTTAAAAAAGGCGCGCCTAAGAGAGCGCTTAAGCGTGCCTAGGCTCTAGGCGTTGGCAAAACGCATTGCGCATAACTATGCATAATCTGTGCATAACTGCGCATAAGCATGCGCTTTGGTTAGTAAAGCACAAGGCGGTGGCAAAACGCACAATTAACGCCTAGCGCTTTTTTGAACTATGATAGCAATGGAATCTTAAATTAGAACAGTTGTTCTTCAGGTTTAGGCACTTGTTCTGCATGAGCAGAGTACAGTAAGATGCAAGAATATAATACTTAAAAATAGAAAATGAGCTCATAGACCTTACCACATTCTTGGTTCGGGACCAGTACAGAACAAGGCATTCCCAGTCATCATCCAGTAAATGTGTCTCAGGAGAACGTAAGGGAATTTGATGAGTTTCTTTGCCGATGAAGTACGTTTTCTTCAAGTAATTCCGATCTTGCCACCAAGCATTCTTGAAGATAGCAGAGGTATTTGCACAAGTTACCTCATCCTGAGTTTCCAAATCGGTCCTTCTCTATAGAGAAAAATGGGAAAATTTGTTGTATTATAACCATCATGGAGGTAGGATGTACTGGACGAAGCAAAGTAATTGCCATGAATAACATTACTTACACATAACTCTTGGACAAACACCTGCCACTAGCGTTTTCCTTCATCTTCAGTATAATATTTCCAAGATGGGAAGATACGCACATACGATTTAACAACATCAAGTGCGATAGATGCTAAACTACGACTAGCTGGTTGTGCTTCTTCCACAGGAATAGGCGTACTAACTGGTGGAGTTGGGGTTCGCCGTGATAGTACTGGCCCTTTGGGCACTGGAGCTGCCTTACTAACTGCTCTTGTTTGGGAGTTCTATGGTGTAGATGGTGCTGTGTCAACAGGAACTGGGTTACTATCGGCTGGGGTTGGGGTTAGATTGGGTGAAGCTGGTTCTCTGTCCATCGCAGTAGGGGTACAATCTGCGAGAGTTTGGGTTATGTGTGGTAGGGCTGGTTCTTGTGCATGTACAACCGGGGTACTATCTCCACCAAGAGGTAGCACTGTTTTATTTGAAGACCGTGTTTTTAGTCCGCTAGATACTGGCATCACTCGCTCCAATTCAAATGGCTGATAAACAGGAAACATAGTTGAATGTACAGACATTGTATGAGAGACAGATGCAATAGATAGTGTGGAAAAAAGAGGGCATGAAATATTTGACATGTATATTGTTTAACTAAAACGGATAGCATGACATAATTTCACATATATGATGTCTATCTAAACTGGACAGCATAGCACAACATAATTCAAAGATATGATGAATAACTAAACAGGATCGCATGACATAATTCACCTACATGTTATCTAAGTAATCAGGATCGCATCATTTAATTCACATATGTGATTTATATGCTAAACAAAGGGCATTCGATATGATATCTGAACTAAGAACATGGTGTTGAATATTGTGTATATGATGTCTAAACTATGCAATGCATGACGACGTATGCATGATATGAGCAGTATAATCGTGCCAAGTTAGAGCATACACCTCACTTGGGGAATAGGACTGGTCATTTGTCTCTGAATCCATCTCTGAGGAGCTATCGGGACCCAACAAGAGATCTGCTTCGACATGTAGCATTGTCTGCTCTGTTGGCCTTGTTTTCACTCCAGATTTTTCCATCTCCCACCCAAATGGCTGATTCACAGGAAGAGTAGTTTAATGTACAAACATTGTCGACAAAGGGAAATGTAATGAAGAAAAGGATGGGCAAGATATCATTCCAATTGTGATGCCTGGTTAAACAGGCTGGCATTACACATTTCACATATATTATGGCTGGCTAAAAGACATGAGACTGCATAATTCCCATATATGATATATAAACTAAACAGGTGGCATTACAAAACATGTTTAAACTAAGCAGATGGCATATATGATGTCAAAAGTAGGCACTGCAAGGCAACGTATGCATGATATGACTAACAACATCATGCCAAGGTAGAGCAAACACCTTGGGGGGTAAATAGGAGTGGTCAGCGGCGTCTGAATCCGCCTCACAACAGATATCTTCCTCTAGATTACAATCTAGAGAGGGGTGGGGAGGGTTTTCCATTGAACCTACCATGGAGCAATGTATGTATGACATTGTATTGCTGCGCAAAACTCTTCTCTTTTTCTCTACATGTTCAGCATGACTGTGTACAATATCTGACATGCATACGAAAAAAATATGGTGATATTATGTAAGGAGAGCATGCAGAAATTTAGAGTGATGGTAACAACCAGTGGATCGACGTTCTTCCGTTGAACCAAAATAGCCCTAATGGATTGACGTGAATGTATAGTAATAAGGGATGCAACAAGTGTACAACCTCTTTGCCGTAGCCGTGTCGAACTCAGCATCATTGGGTTGGTCGCTGAAGCAGTTGAGGCAGAGGTGGCTGTCGGAGGTGTGGAGGAAGATCTAAAGAATCTGTAGACGACGTCCAGGGCACTGCTCTGTTGTAATGGATCGTTCTGTTGTTGGAGCAGCTCCGATGAGCCGCTGAAGCAGCACAAGACAGGCATCGTCAATCTCAAGTGGGATTCTAATAGCATCTCCAATAGATGATGTAAAATGGATGTAAAATTAACACACCAAAAACCACATGACTACAACAGATGAGGTAAAAACTGTTGACTCTGAACTTAACTGTCGAAACTGAAATCTACTGTGGAATCTGAATGCTACTGTCAAAACTGAACGCAATGGTAGCAGAGAGGCACTTGACATGTAGTTTAGGGAGGGCTTGCAGTTCATCTTCAACCTGCACCCCCCTGAGCCACCAGCAACCACCGGCCGAACCGCTGGCCCCAGTGCCGCCTTGCCGCCCCGAAACAACTCGCCACCGCCGCCCCGGCCAGCCCTCTAGGCCCCCTGCTCCCCACCCTGAACCCTAAGATAGATAGTGGGGTACTTCTCCGGCGAGCCCCCGTCCCTGCTGCGGGTGGTTCTTCCTTAACTCCGGCGAGCCCCCCAACCCCTAAAAATCGACAGACCCAAAAGTCGATTCAGTCGACTGAAGTGTGGCTTAATCGGAGCAGAGCAGCAACACAAGCGAGGGGGAGAGCAGCAGCAGCAGCTGGGCGAGTGAGCGATCGAGCGAGAGTCGGAGCAGCAGCAGCAACGCGAGCGAGAGCCGGAGCAGCAGCAGCAGATCCGGCTGGTATGGACGCCGCCGCCGAAGGGGCTCGCACCGGGGAAGAGCCGCCGTGGAGATGTCGCCCGTGGCGCCGGCTTCAAGGTAGCCACTCCATGGGGGTGCGGGATGGAGTACCGTCAGCGCCGGGAGGTCGAGTTAAGGAGAAGGTGTGATGCGATGAGTGTACAACCTCTTTGGTGGCGCCGAGTAGGCCTCGACTTTGTCCGAGTAGTCGGTGAGGATGCTGCGGTTTCGGTGGAGCAGGTTAAGGCGGCGCTGTGGGGATGGAGCAGCCACGATAGACGAGGCGATTGTCGGAGCAGCTCCTTGGAGGTGGAGGACGGGGTGGCTGAACCGGCGGGACGGCGAGATGGACGAAGAATCCTCATCCGAGGAGGTGGACGAGGGACGTCGAGCTATTGCGGTGGACAACGTCATCGGGGAAGAGGCTCCGGCTGGGCAGCAGTGACGTGGCAGACGAAGGAGGGTGGGGTTTCGCGGCTGGAGCAGAGAGGTTATGTCGGCCTGGGATTTTGAATGGCGAAAAGGGGGTGATGGGAGGGGGTGAAGCATGACTTTGGGACGCGCTTGTCCAAAATGTAGGGTGTGTTACAAACGTACCCCCACCGATTTGAACTAGCAGCCCTTTCGGCTCAGGGTTAGAAGGGGGATTTCGCGTGTCGGGATTTGGCAGCTGGAGGGAGTTTTCCCGCGTGTTGTAATTTTGGGATAGCAAGGCGCGGGTTATGAAGGCGCCAGTTTTGGGAGCACGATATCTGAATTTTCGGGATATAACAAGACGCGGGTTGAATTTTAGGGACAAGCCTAACGTGTAGTAATATTGTACTTGTACGTACCAAATGAATTCGCACTTCCCTCAACAAAAAAGAAAATAAAAAATATAAAACTATTCACACCACACAAAGAGAGGGTCTTGCCCCGTTTTACTATACAAATGCTATTCAAAGCTACTCCCTCCTTCCATCTATATAGGGCCTAATGCGTTTTTCAATGCTAACTTTGACCAAATATTAGAGCAATGATATATGACATGCAACTTACACAAAGCACACCGTTAATTTCGTCTGTTGAAGGTTCTTTCAATGATATAATTTTCACATTGTACTATTAATCTTGTCAATAGTCATAGGCGGTCTTAAAAATCTCATTATGCCCTATATAGATGGAAGGAGGGAGTATGAATCCATGTTATGTCCGATTAAATTTTTTCGCTTGCTGTATAATGCATGTAACCTACTCATACCAACATTTTAGTGCATTCCAAATGTCTATACTACCGCTGCAATTCAAAATAAATTTGACTTCGTTTCTCTATTTCAATAAGAATCTACAATCATGATTGTTGCCAACTTCAACCATCATAGTTTCCTTGCTATCCGCCAGATATAAATCGGACGGCCTATAATGCACGATGGCAGGCACACCATCATCAACACACTACTAGGGAAAAGCCTAGCAGCAGCGCGGGTTTTGGGCCTATTAGCAGCGCGGGTGCCCGCGCTACTAATAAGGCGCTACAGCTAACGTATAGCAGCAGCGCGGGTGCCACCCGCGCTATAGCTAATGTATAGCAGCAGCGCGGGTAAAAACCTGCGCTACTACTAACCCGCGGAATTTTTTTCCGAATATTTTGCCTGAATTTTAAAATTTCTGAATTATTTTAACCTCTAATCTCTAATCACCCTCATCGCTGCTCAATTTAATCTCTAATCACCCCTCATCATTCCAAATCATCTAACTTATCGGACGGTTACCCATCCTCTCACTACTCCAGCCTGAGCACGCTTAACTTCCGGGTTCTATTCTCCCTCGATTTCAAGTCTGCACTTGTTGTTTTCCTGACAATAGTAAGATGTCGATCCTATTAACCCTCGGGAGTTTAGCTTGAGCATGAAGTCACACATTTCACTGCTTGAGTTTAAAACTATTGTTCTAAAAAACAATAATTATTTATTAATAGTAATATTTCTTGAATAACTAGTTTGACCATAGTTTGACCACAGTTTGACCAGATTTTGACCAGATTTGACCAAAATTCAAAAAAACTGAAATAATTATTTAGTAACACTAATATTCTTGAATAATTAGTTTGACCACAGTTTGACCAGATTTAACAAAAATTAAAGAAAAAGCTGAAATTTGATGAATTTTTTTTGCCTCCAGATCTTAAAAGCCCCGTAATTTTTTTTTCTGTTAGGTTTTTGAGGATCTTAAAAGCCCCGTAACTTTTCGAGTAGATGATTTTTCATATAAAAAACTTTTTCATCCGAGTTAGTATGCAAAAGTTATGCCCATTTTTACAAATTCTCGAGAGATTTTGCAAATGAAGTCGAAATTCATATTTGCAAATTTTCCCAACAACTAGACCACATATCACATGGGAAACTTATTTTCTTTTATTTTTTTTACATTTTCATTATTTTCTTTTATTTTTTTTAAACTGAAAAGGCGATCCACCAGGGGGGTAGAGTTTGAAAATGGGACCACACCCCGCGCTACTGCTATGGCAGACGATTAGTAGTAGCGAGCGGTAAAAACCCGCGCTACTACTATCAACTTAGTAGTAGCGCGGGTTTATAACCATCGCTACTACTATGGCATGGTCCAGGGAAGGGTAGAGACCACTTAGTAGTAGCGAGGGTTAAAAACCAACGCTGCTGCTATCAACTTAGTAGTAGCGAGGGTTAAAAACCCGCGCTACTACTATGGCATGTCCCGGGGGCACGGTACAGACCTCTTAGTAGTAGCGAGGGTTAAAAACCCGCGCTACTGCTATCAACTTAGTAGTAGCGAGGTTTAAAAACCCGCGCTGCTTGTAAGTAGCAGTAGCGTGGGTTTTTAACCCTCGCTGCTGCTAAGATTCTGTGTATAGGCTTTTCCCTAGTAGTGACAACTCCGTTGTTTTATAAGAGTAGAGATAAAATATATTAAATGTAGTATAACATGTTCATAACCACACCATGTGTATCACCGTTATATATATTCACACATGCGCCGGTTTGAAACACTATGATAAATTCTTCAAAAATCCGAATTCGCTTTTTATAATGAAGTGTATATGATCTCTATTCGTCTTTTACACCCACACAACCCTCTTATCTTTGTAGCTAGCGCTAACTTTCTCTTGTGCATGCACACGCCCGCATCCCTCTCACCCTCCCTCAACATTCTATAGCTCCATCGCGCAAAATATCTTTTCACTTTAGGTCGTTCACCCACGGTGTGTGTAGGCCCCCCAGCTCCTTCTTTACGGCACACATCGATCGATATGCCTCTCTAGCCAGGTGTGCCTAGCACACACACAAGCTTCCCCTCTTCTCTTGTCACGGTCCATGCCTCACTCCCACCACTCTTTTCATCGTTCTCATACTCGCACACTCCTCCCCCTCGATATAGTATGCCTCTCGTACCACCTCCTACATGCATCCCTCTCTCTCTCTATCCTTCTCCTCGTGCCTCATTTGCTTCTAACACACACATGCATGTATAACGATCGATCTCCCAACATATACCTAGATCAACTTTAACTACGCCCATCATCGATCGACGTACCTCACAAGTTATGTCTCTCCTTTCTCTAACAAAGGGAGATTGATCTTCCTATGTAGTTACGTCTTGTTACCACAACCACATCGCCCCCCCTCATCATTCGTGCATGCCTCCTGACCCGTCTCTCACACGCACGTGCACAGACAACAAGCAACCATCTCCTCTCTTATTGGTATTGCGGGCGTGCCCTCCGTTTGTCTAGCAAGCCTATCCCACCATTTGTTAGAAGCAACTCCACTACCACCCCCCCCCACACTCTAGCTCTATCTCTCTCCCAACCTTATTCCTCTCCTGCACATATGCATGGATGCCGATCGATCTCCCTTAATACATGAAGCAGATCGATCTCCTTAATACATGAGGTAGGCCTCTCTCCTCCTCCACACATATACCAGCCATTGTACCTCTATAGTTAATTGGGCCTCCCTCTTCCCCCACCACACACCGATAGTCGAGCACTGCAGGTAGGTATCCATGCCACAGAGACAAACTGCACATGTCCCATCTCACGTTCCAGTAGGCCAACCACTCTATATCTTTGACGTGGGCACACACAAATTCGATGGCACTCTTTGTCGATTGCGCGCGCGCGCACACACACACACACATCATCCCTCTCTTCGATTCTATGGACACCTCAAGCCGATGATACCTCCACTCTCTTCTCGTGGATTGCCCCCTCTATATATATGTTATATCCAGGACTCTATTTCACACACATTGCATATGTTACATTTTTTGATTGACCCCCCCCCCCCAAAAAAACTCTCAAGAACCCACACACTATATCTCTCTAGGTTTGTATCTCTCTCACACAACCCCACGTAGGTGGTGTATGTATACAAGAAGAGAATAGGTGCACCGTGCACGTACTCACACTTCGTGCCCAGCCACACCCGCGCGGGTACACGGTGGAGCTCATTTCTTTACGAAATGGCAGCCCACGTGCTAATTTGAACGCATGTAGCGGTTGTTTACCTAGGGAGGTCGTGTACCACGCGTGCACGAAACAAAGTTCGACTTGACGCGTTGCCGCATTATTTTTAAATAAAGTTTTAGCGCTCAATGGCACACACACAGAATATAAATCGATTTTTATGGAGAAAAAGGTAGTCCGCTCACTATATACAATGGAGCCTGCCTGCCTGGTTTGTCGCTCTTCAGAGTGTCTCACACAAGGCTGTGGTGGCCTCTCTCTCTCACACACTGTTGGTCACTGATCTGGCCGCATCCCGTCCGCCGGGGTAAAGGGAGTGCGGTGGCCTCTCTCTCTCTCTCTCTCTCTCTCTCTCTCACCATTGGTCACTGATCCGGCCGCATCCCGTCCACCGGGGGAAAGGGAGGAAGTGCATCGTTTCTCTATTCGATGGTGCCGAGGCAGCACGTCCCAATCTGCGGTACACGACGTTCTCTCTGACCAAGCTCCGGCGCGGCAGGGCCTACGCCACCTGCTCGCAGATTCCGCCCACCGCCGCTCACCTAGTTACATCCCGACGACCTCCAGGTATCCCCTCCGGCCTTGCTCCACTGCCCGTCTTCCCACATCGCTGCATGTGGATTTTCCATAGTTCTTTGCCCAAAATGTAGCTCGTCCGGCGTACTTTCCATATTGCATTCTCGTCCTCACACCGTTTTAGACAAACACAACCGTGTTCTTATCTTCCCTTAGGACAAGGAATATGCTTCTTTTTTGTCGTCGCATGTGTCATCAACTGCTATTGGCTAGTAATTGTTTCCTTTCTACCTCTTTTTTACAAACAGGGATATCCATTTCACCTCGTTGCTATTGCGACCTTTTGGTGAACTGCACAAATCACTTTTTTCTTAAGAGTGTTTTGTGCAGTTGTACTAAAATGTCACACGGGCAATGTCTCTACATTTCAGTGCGACTGCACAAAGGGAGATTGGTTTTGCTCTATCCTCCTCATCCAACGCCGAGCCTAATCTTCTCCAACTAGTTAGTCTTAAGAGAGACTGCAAAGGTGACCGGCTTCTATTTATGTGTTTATTGTTTCATCAGCAGTCCTCTATTATCATAATCACACTTAATATCTTTGGAACAGGGACGCTCAACTCTATATTAGTGGAACTGCACAAAATGATCGGAATGTTGCATGCTCCAGACAGCTACTTTTTTCCAAAGATGCCTTGTTGATTTAGACAGAGCTGGGGGGACTTTGCTGCCAATGAAAGCATGGATCAATTTTAATTTAACACCTTCTCACAACTCTGTCTTCATTTGTGATGTAATTATTAGCTCTGATCTGCTAATAATTGACATGTATTAGCAAGGAAGTTAGTTTTTTATTGTTTCCGAAAGAGCATCGATGGCAAGACACGCGAAACAAAAGCTGAAAGCTCACACCATTGTACAATTTCATGTCGCTGGAACATTATTTGTATAGTACGTCAATTATGTAAACAAATGATGGAAGCTTGATAGTATTGCCAGAAGCCTCTTCATCATCCAGGTCCATGTGCCATGCACAAAATTATACTCCTTCGTTCCTAAATATTTGTCTTTTTACAAATTTCAAATGGGCATATTTTAGAGTGTAGATTCACTCATTTTGCTTCGTATGTGTACTCCCTCCATTCCTAAATATTCTATTCGTCTTTCTAGAGATTTCAACAAGTGACTACATACGGAGCAAAATGAGTGAATCTACACTCTAAAATATGTCTATATACATCCGTATGTGCTAGTCCATTTGAAATCTCTAAAAAGACAAATATTTGAGTAGTCACTCGTTGAATTCTCTAGAAAGACAAATACTCTGGAGTATATTTAAGAACCGAGGGGGTAGTGCACAACCGCATGGGAGACTCAGCCCGGTCGTTGCACCACATTAATAGTGAGTAATGAGCAGTCAAATCATAAGCCCCACCTTTCCCACCGTAAGTTGCTCTGAAGAAGCAGCCATCAATACGCAATTCTTTGAATCCGCTCATACTACTCCATTCGTCACTGTTTATACACCGCGCTTCAGAAAAAAAAATGTGGACCAAGGCGACTAGCGATCGGCCTGAAAAATAGCATTGGTAGTTATAGCACGACGTCTACTACTAGAGGGAATAATGCGTACACACATGCATGCAGTGCTTCCACCCTGGGTACACACATGCATGTACTTACTCCACTCCGTAGTAGTACAGTACATGGAGAGAAAATTGTGGACTTGATTGCGGTTACCACGCCCTATGTGACGCCCGGATAATTAGCCTACAGTAACCCTCCGCTAATGATGCCATGTCACCTCGATTACAGTGGCTAATCTCGCATTAGTTCGAAAACGATTCAAATTCAAATTCTAAATCAAACAAACAATAAAATTTTTCGAATGATAAAACTAAAATGTTCGGTGCGAGCCAAATAATTCATAAGTAAATCCGTTGAAGAAAAGCACATTGTTATAAAATGCTTAAATGCTTAAAATAAATAAAACAGCAGCAAAACAATTATTAAAAGCCTCTTATAATTTATAAATTGTTAAACTATTTTTCTGTTGGGGTACCCAAATTGTAGTGGCAGGATTATATTTAGTAATGCTAACTTAGAGACTATTTTTATAGTTTATAATACTAAACATAAAAGAAACTGGAATTAAAACAGAAGTAGAAAAATACAAAAGGAATGAAAAGAAAGAAAAGGCCCCCCCTCTCCCCGGGCCGTTTGGCCCAGCAAGCCAATACGCGCGCCGGCCCAGCCTTGGCCTATATCCCCCACCCCCTGAGACCTAACCCTAGCGACCTCCCCACTCCTCCCACTTGACCCCCTCACTCCCCTCGCCATCCCTCGCGCCGCCGCACGCCCAGAGGCGAATCGCCTCATGCCCGACACCCCCTCGCACGCCTCTCCTCCCTCCATTCGCTCCCGCTCCGCCCGTCTTTGCCGCCACTACGCGCCAGAGCACTTCCCTGCTGGTGCCTCGCCGCCCCCAATCACACCGCCTCCCTCCCGCACACACAAGACACACTCATGCTCAAGGAGGGCAGCGCATCGCCCCGTCTGCCTCCTACCTCCCGTCGCCGGCGCTCACCACCACCACCTTCGACACCACTGGACCGCGCCGCCGGAGCCCTTCACCGTCTTCGCCGGATCGGCCACCGCCCCGTCGCCCTCGAGTCCTCCCTGCCGGACTGCCTCCTCGTCACCGCGTCGCCGGATCTCGCGTCCCCGTCCTCCTCCACAACGACGTCCACAAGCCACGCTGATCCCCCTTCTCAGCAACATTGTGAGCCGCCCCTGTTTCCATCCTCTTTCCCCTCGTTCATCGCGTCGCTCGCCGTACCCCTGCACCGCACGCACAGCCACCGCCACGCACGGACAACTGTTGCTGCTGTTGCGCCCCACCGGCGCCCGCTCGCGTACCCGCCTCACTGCGGCCCCCGCCCGACCTCCTCGCCCGACCGCCGTGGCCACGTTCCGGCACGCCCTGCCGCACCACCACCTTCCCTCGCCGGCCTGCCCCGCCGTCAGTGCCCTAACGGCCTCGTCCCCCTTTGCGGGCGAGTACCCGGTCGGTGCGCCCACACCCGGCGCCCGTGAACCGCCACACCCGCTATGGCCCCTAGGGCCTATGACAGATGGGCCCCACGCCCAGAACGTTTTTGTAAAAAAAGAATTAAAATAATAATAATAAACAAAAAAGTAATAAAATTAATTAATTAATTAATTAATAACTAATTAATTAACTTAATTAATTCTGATTAAATTAACCAAATAAGATTAACTAACCTAATGATTAGTTAACCTAATTAACTACTGTTATTTAGCTAATTAATTAGTATGACAGTGGGGCCCACCCACTAATTAATCTTGATTAATTTAATTAATCTGTTTGATTAAAATGTGTCACTGACCAGTGGGGCGCACTGGTCAGGTTGACCAGTCAACCCTGTTGACTGCAGACGCCAGCATGACATCATGCTGATGTCATTAAACCATTTTCGAATTAATTAAATAATTAATTAAATTCTAGAAATTAATAAAATCTTTAGAAAATCATATATTTTAATCCGTAACTCGGATTAAAATATTTTCAACATGAAGTTGCTCAGAACGACGAGACGAATCCGGATACGCAACCCGTTCGTCCGCCACACACACCTAACATATCAAACTCGCAACTTTCCCCCTCCGGCTACTCTACCCGAAAACGCGAAACATCGGGGATACTTTCCCAGATGTTTTACCCCTTCACCGGTATCACCTCATACCGTGTTAGGGCACCTCTAGCACCGATATTTGTCATGTCATGCATCGCTAAGCATCTGTTTGCTTAAATATTTATTGTTTCTCCCCCCTCTTCTCTCGCTAGACACCGAGACCGACGCCGCTGCTACCCAGTACGACTACGGAGTTGACGACCCCTCTTTCTTGCAGAGCAATCAGGCAAGCCCCCGCCCTTGATCACCAGATATCGCCTATTCTTCTCTACTGCTTGCATTAGAGTAGCATAGCATGTTACTGCTTTCAGTTAATCCTATACTGCTGCATAGCCTGTCATTGCTACTATTGTTGTTACCTTTACCTGCTATCCTACTGCTTAGTATAGAATGCTAGTGTTCCATCAGTGGCCCTACACTCTTGTCCGTTTGCCAGGCTATACTACTGGGTCGTGATCACTTCGGGAAGTGATCGCGGGCATATACTATCTTTACACTGTTATATTACCTGTGATACTGTTCGAAGATGGGGGCTGAAGGGGCAGGTGGTTCCACCCAGGTAGTGGTGGGCCTGGGTTCCCGACGGCCCCCGACTGTTACTTTGTGGCTGAGCGACAGGGCAGGTTGAGGTCACCTAGGAGAGAGGTGGGCCTGGCCCTGTCGGCGTTCGCGGATACTTAACACACTTAACGAGATCTGGGTATTTGATCTGAGTCTGGCCATTTGGTCTATACGCACTAACCAGCTACGTAGGAAAGATATGGGCACTCAGCGTCGTGGTATCAGCCGAAGCCTTCGGGACGTCAGCGACTGAGTGGCGCGTGCCGGATTGGACTGGAACGCCTGCTAGGCTAGGTCTGCTTCCGGCCACGTTCGCAACGTGCAGGTGTGCTCAGGGCGATGGGCCCAGACCCCTGCGCGCTTAGGTTTAGACCGGCGTGCTGACCTCTCTGTTGTGCCTAGGTGGGGCTGTGACGTGTTGATCTTCTGAGGCCGGGCATGACCCAGGAAAGTGTGTCCGGCCAAATGGGAACAAGCATGTTGGGTTATGTGGTGCACCCCTGCAGGGAAGTTTATCTATTCGAATAGCCGTGTCCCTCGGTAAAAGGACGACCCGAAGTTGTACCTTGCCCTTATGACAACTAAAACCGGATACTTAATAAAAACACACCCTTCCAAGTGCCAGATACAACCCGGTGATCGCTCTCTAACAGGGCATCGAGGAGGAGATTGCCGGTTAGGATTATGCTATGCGATGCTACTTGGAGGACTTCAGTCTACTCTCTGCTATATGCTGCAAGACGAAGGCTGCCAGAAGCGTAGTCTTCGACAGGATTAGCTATCCCCCTCTTATTCTGGCATTCTGTAGTTCAGTCCACTGATATGGCCCTTTACACATATATCCATGCATATGTAGTGTAGCTCCTTGCTTGCGAGTACTTTGGATGAGTACTCACGGTTGCCTTGTTCCCCCTTTTCCCATTTCTCTACCCACTTGCTGCGACCAGACGATGGAGCCTAGGATCCAGACGTCACCTTCGACGAAGACTCCTACTACACTGGAGGTGCCTACTACTATGAGCAGCCCGCTGACGATGACCAGGAGTAGTTTAGGAGGATCCCAGGCAGGAGGCCTGCGCCTCGTTCGATCTGTATCTCCAGTTCGTGCTAGCCATCTTATGGAAACTTGTTTAACTTATGTCTGTACTCAGATATTGTTGCTTCCGCTGACTCGTTTATGATCGAGCACTTGTATTCGAGCCCTCGAGACCCCTCGCTTGTATTATGATGCTTGTATGACTTATTTAAGTTTTAGAGTTGTGTTGTGATATCTTCCCGTGAGTCCCTGATCTTGATCGTACACATTTACGTGCATGATTAGTGTACGATTGAATCGGGGGCGTCACAAGTTGGTATCAGAGCCGACTGCCTGTAGGAATCCCCTTTCCACACTCCTTGGTCGAAGTCGAGTCTAGACATTGAAAAAGTTTTTACTAACATGGCTATGCGGCTTACGGGCCCACGTCGCCATTGGGTGGTATTAGGATCAATTATTCCTCGGCCTATACTCTGGGACTCTGACCTCTCTTCTATTCGGGTGAAATGATTTTGCTAACTCTAACTCTAGGTTCTCGTAACTACTTCCTCCCGAAGAGCCCCTCACTCCAGATGATTGCTTGGTGCACCGAAAGATTTCGAAGATACTATCCGGTGTTCTCGAGACTTTGTGCTCGTTGCTTTTGCAATTCCCTACCACTGATTTATCCCTATGGGTAAGTACTTACACCCGTCATTCTTAATTTTATTCCAAGTTGATCTTGTTAATACAAGATGCCCCAAACCGCTCTCCGTTGTTCCAAGAATCCTTTAAGCTTACTGCTTTATAGTTCTTGCCTCATGAATACTCTTACGGATAATTCCTTGCACGTATCGAGTATCCGCTCTTTCCTAGTTGTTCATGTGTTTCACAATTTTTTTTGAAATACCATTCGATCTTCCAAAAATCTTGAGCATCCTCTTGATCTTGAAATTCTTGCTTGCTTGCATTATGGTTAATTCCATAAGTCTCATAATCTTATTGGCATCTCTTGTCATTATCATTTTGAGTCCGTTGATTCAATTTGTTGCGAATGCTCGCAATCCTCAATCAGATCTTAGAATTCATCCTTCCGGCTCAGACGTCATTTAAAACGCGAGCTGGTTCTCGCCAATCACATTGTTGTCGATTGTGCCCCTATGTCTATTGAACTTATTCATTTTCAATCAGAACGATTGCTTCCGATCCCTTGATTTGGAAATGATAAAATTTTCTTCGCATTAAGCTATGAATTAGCCAATTGTTTCAATAGTCTGATGCCTTGGCATTCCTTCTTCCTCTGATTGTGTGCTGATGTTCGCATCATCTTCGTTATGGACCGACAAATCCTTTGTTGGATTTTGTCCGACAGCGCCCTTCATATTTAATCACTTTGGAAGTTCTTTCCCTGATACTTAATGCTTTCGGTAAGTTGTATCCTCTCGTTTTGTCACCCATGCTCTACTATCGAGCTTGTATTATTTACTCCTGAAATTCGTGGTATATGTTCTAAGAAGCCCTGATGGCTTGAACCTATGCCCTCCTTAATATGTGTGAACCCGAAAGTTTTCACGAGTCATACTCTTCTTGTATTTTTTCAGATAAACTTTCAACACTACAACTCCATCGAACGCGAGAAGTAAATGAAAGGTTATGCATTGGAGAAGTGGGAGTCGACCTTGAACTCTGTGTTCATGCCCATGGACCCGATGTGGAACTTATCATGGAAGCTTCTTACCAAATATTTACTCATTCGAGTAATTCTTTCGGTGTCATTAAATTGGACCCCTTGTAGTTATGGTTTCGACCATATTGTTCTTCTTTGATCCCATTTCTCGGGCAAGTTTAAACATTTGTCTTCTGCGGATCAATACCCCAACCCAACCTTTACTTTGATCGTCCATCAAGTATTACACTCTGGGATCTCGAGAATATCTAAGAACTGTGTCGCATCTTATGAGTCTTCATCAGCTATTATTTCTCACTTGTTCCAATTTTTCATGGGTTCTGAGTTGTTAGTCGCTCAAGAACACCGGTAAGTGAACCGAGTCCGCACTACGGTTCATCAACTCTTAGTAATCTTCTTTAAGTACAAGTTTGTACCCGATCACGCCATTCCTGGTCTGTTTGGCTATATCATTGTCGTGCTAATTTTTAACTATGCTACATGGTCCTTCTTCCCGGAGCACAATTTTTTCACGATGAGCTAAGCTTACGTCGATCTTCCTCATCATATCTTTTCGCTTTGGACAACAAGCTTTGTTTGGAGTTGTATCGTACCCTTGGTTCCATTAACCTTTCGCTTCACCATTCCTTTGACTTGATGTCATCGCCGATCGATTACATCTTGAAATCTCTCGACTGATATGTCGTGATCGTCATCAGCATTCAGAGCTCTGCCAGGATATCAATTGAAATTATGTTGAGAAAGACCATCCTTGCCCTTGATGATTAGTGTTATCATCGACCACTCTACTGCCTTCCCTCCAACACAAACTTGTTTGTGTTTTGTGTTATACCTTGAGTTCCTCGCTATCCAACTTATGTTATGTTCTACCACGGAGTATTACCATCTTTGATGTCAAGAATGTTGTGAGGATTGCTCCACCTCTTAAGAATTCTTGCTATAGTGATACTTCTCATAATCACCATTCTTTCTTGGTCCTCGCGTTGATTCCAACCAGGGTACCAACTAGTGAGCGGTGCTGTTTGGATTCCGCCCTTCTAGCAACCCTATTGCTTTGAAGTTAATGATCGATCGTTCATTTGTAGACTATTGATTATTGAATCACCATTCCAATGTTGGCCGTGCAACCTGGCCCATATTCGGGTGCACATTTCAACCAATGTTTAATTGTTTATGCTTTCCTCGAGCATACATCATTATACCATTTGATCTGACAAATGCTATCTCCTTGTTCACATAATTGTGGAAATCCATCCTTTGGAAATCTCGATGGTTTGTCGCTGAGTCCATCAACCACCTCCTCATCCTCTCCTTGGTTTAGTGATGAAATCTTGTTTCGGAACTCGGTTCCATAGTTCATTTCCCGAGAATCTTGCAATGTCTTCTCGTCATTTTGTCGCACCTTGTCTTCTCAGGCATCCTGAGCCTGAGGTATCCTCACACCAATCAGATCTGAATCTCGGTCAGATATGATGGTTGGAACATATTTTCAAGAGTTATAACATTGGTCCTCTTATGACTCGGTAAGGTGATGTCATGCCTAGCACACCTGGCCGGAGGACCTAGTGTTATAGTTTCCTTTTTAGCAAGGTTATCTATTCTTCCATGAGGAAATTGTAAGACTTATTCTATAAGTTGTTCCTGATGAATCCTTCGTGTATCCAGAGTCTGACCTTTTGCTTGAAGACCATGTCAATGCTAACCTAAAGCATGTCTGTGGTAATCCGATTTTCAACCAGAACATTTGAAGCCCAATGCTAAATGTTTCTCGCTCAGTTATCCAAACACCATTGTATGGGTAATGTCCTGAAATTTCTCTCACCTTACCTAAAGGGTTTTCTACATTATATCTTGTCCTGGATATCATGCTCTGCTTGTCCTTGGGAAGGATATATCCTTTAAATATGTGTTTGAACACATTTTTTTCCTTTCCATTGTTCTGTTTAACCGATGATCACATTTTCCTTTCCATTGGTTTGTTTGACCTTTCTGGTGATCTATATAGCCTAAGCAGTAATAATTCTCTTCTTATGTAAACACCTCGCTGTACAACTCTGCCAGTGAGACCCTGTTACTTTTGTTGATGACATTTCGGTAACCATCGATGGACGAGAACTTTGCCTACTGGTCCGCCTCGTTCAATGAGTAGGAAAATGTTTCTCTTCGTCCCTCGCCCTTGGTACCGATGTTGTTGCCGACATAACTGACAGGCTATCCTCTGACATGTCTTGCTTACATGATCGTGCGAGACATTACAACCCTTTCTACTTTTAACCCACATGGTGGGCCCATAACCCACAGTTCCCAGGATCGAAAACTGACTCTCCTGTACACCCCGGGTTTCCAAAGTTATTCCTCGTGCGTGGACTCGTATGAAATTCATGAGCCACCTACCGATGAGATCATCAATTCTGGCATCAGACACAATAATTATTTCGTTGCTTTGATCCCCTTTCATGCCCGGTAACAGGCATCGAACGATTGCCTACCCGCTTGAAACTTCTCGTGGTACTTTCTTACTTTGCTCTCGATATTTCGTTAAGTTTCAATTCGAGAGTTACTTTCCACCACCTTCCCCTATCTTATCGACCAGATAGTTAACCTTGCAGAGGTCTGTTCTCCCTGTATGCCCACCCTTTGTTCTTTCGTAAATACGATGGAGTTCCCTAAGAAAGGATGCCGACTTCATCATGATGACCTGAAGCAGAGAAATGAAGACATCAATGTATTGGACCGGCCTCTTCGAGAAGAGCAAGCCAGAATGAGAAGACCCGCTAGATTTTTTAACAAACCTTTCCCCCTTTCACTACCTCTTAAATCTCGGGACGAGATTTCTTGTAGTGGAGGAGAATTGTGATGCCCGGATAATTAGCCTACAGTAACCCTCCGCTAATGATGCCATGTCACCTTGATTACTGTGGCTAATCTCGCATTAGTTCGAAACCGATTCAAATTCAAATTCTAAATCAAACAAACAATACAAGTTTTCGAATGATCAAACTAAAATGTTCGGTGCGAGCCAAATAATTCATAAGTAAATCTATTGAAGAAAACCACATTGTTATAAAATGCTTAAATGCTTTAAAATAAATAAAACAGCAGCAAAACAATTATTAAAAGCCTCTTCTAATTTATAAAGTGTTAAACTATTTTTCTGTTGGGGTACCCAAATTGTAGTGGCAGGATTATATTTAGTAATGCCAACTTAGAGACTATTTTTATAGTTTATAATACTAAACATAAAAGAAACTAGAATTAAAACAGCAGTAGAAAAATACAAAAGGAATGAAAAAAAAGAAAAGGCCCCCCTCTCCCCGGGCCGTTTGGCCCAGCAAGCCAATACGCGCGTCGGCCCAACCATGGCCTATATGGCCCCCACCCCCCTGAGACCTAACCCCAGCGACCTCCCCACTCCTCCCACTCGACCCCCTCACTCCCCTTGCCATCCCTCGCGCCGCCGCACGCCCAGAGGCGAATCGCCTCGTGCCTGACACCCCCTCGCGCGCCTCTTCTCCCTCCGTTCACTCCCGCTCCGCCCGTCTTCGCCACCACTACGCGCCGGAGCACTTCCCTGCTGGTGCCTCGCCGCCCCCAATCACACCGGCTCCCTCCCGCACACACAAGACACACTCATGCTCTAGCAGGGCAGCGCATCGCCCCGTCTGCCTCCTACCTCCCGTTGCCGGCGCTCACCACCACCACCTTCAACACCACTGGACCGCGCCGCCGGAGCCCTTCACCGTCTCCGCCGGATCGGCCACCGTGCCCCATCACCCTTGAGTCCTCCCCGCCGGACTGCCTCCCCGTCACCGCGTCGCCGGATCTCGCGTCCCCGTCCTCCTCCACAACGACGTCCATAAGCCACGCCGACCCCCCTTCTCAGCAACGCTGTGAGCCGCCCCCGTTTCCATCCTCTTTCCCCGCGTTCATCGCGTCGCTCGCCGTACCCATGCAACGCAAGCACAGCCACCGCCACGCACGGCCAGCTGTTGTTGCTGCTGCGCCCCACCGGCGCTCGCTCGCGTACCCGCCTCACTGCGGCCCCCGCCTGACCTCCTCGCCCGACCGCCATGGCCACGTTCCGGCACGCCCTGCCACACCACCACCTCCCCTCGCCGGCCTGCCCCGCCGTCAGTGCCCTGACGGCCTCGTCCCCCTTTGCGGGCGAGTGCCCGGTCGGTGCGCCCACACCCGGCGCCTGTCGCCCGTGAACCCCCACACCCGCTATGCCCCCTGGGGCCTATGACAGATGGGCCTAATGCCCACAACGTTTTTGTAAAAAAAAGAATTAAAAAATAATAATAAACAAAAAAATAATGAAATGAATTAATTAACTAATTAGTTAACTTAATTAATTCTGATTAAATTAACCAAATAAGATTAATTAACCTAATAATTAGTTAACCTAATTAACTACTATTAATTAGCTAATTAATTAGTATGACAGTGGGGCCCACCCACTAATTAATCTTGATTAATTTAATTAATCTGTTTGATTAAAATGTGTCACTGACCAGTGGGGCCCACTGGTCAGGTTAACCAGTCAACCCTGTTAATTCATTAATTCATTAATTAAATAATTAACCAGGCTGATGTCATTAATTCATTTTCGAATTAATTAAATAATTAATTAAATTCCAGAAATTAATAAAATCTTTAGAAAATCATATCTTTTAATCCGTAACTCGGATTAAAATATTTTCAACAATAAAGTTGCTCACAACAACGAGACGAATCCGGATACGCAACCCTATCGTCCACCACACACCCCTAACATATCGAGCTCGCAACTTTCCCCCTCCGGCCCCTCTGCACGAAAACGCGAAACATCAGGGATACCTTCCCGGATGTTTTCCCCCTTCACCGGTATCACCTCATACCATGTTAGGGCACCTCTAACACCGATATTTGTCATGTCATGCATCGCTATGCATTTGTTTGCTTAAATATTTATTGTTTCTCCCCCCTCTTCTCTCACTAGACACCGAGACCGACGCCGCTGCTACCCAGTACGACTACAGAGTTGACGACCCCTCTCTCTTGCCAGAGCAATCAGGCAAGCCCCCCCTTGATCACCAGATATCGCCTATTCTTCTCTACTGCTTGCATTAGAGTAGCGTAGCATGTTACTGCTTTCAGTTAATCCTATACTGCTGCATAGCCTGTCCTTGCTACTACTGTTGTTACCTTTTCCTGCTATCCTACTGCTTAGTATAGGATGCTAGTGTTCCATCAGTGGCCCTACACTCTTGTTAGTTTGCCATGCTATACTACTGGGCCGTGATCACTTCGGGAAGTGATCGCGGGCATATACTATATACTTTACACTGTTACATTACCTGTGATACTGTTCGAAGATGGGGGCGAAGGGGCAGGTGGTTCCACCCAGGTAGTGGTGGGCCTGGGTTCCCGACGGCCCCCGACTGTTACTTTGTGGCTGAGCAACAGGGCAGGTTGAGGTCACCTAGGAGAGAGGTGGGCCTGGCCCTGTCGGCGTTCGCGGATACTTAACACGCTTAACGAGATCTGGGTATTTGATCTGAGTCTGGCCATTTGGTCTATACGCACTAACCAGCTACGCAGGAAAGATATGGGCACTCGGCGTCGTGGTATCAGCCGAAGCCTTCGTGACGTCAGCGACTGAGTGGCGCGCGCCGGATTGGACTGGAACGCCTGCTAGGCTAGGTCTGCTTCCGGCCGCTTTCGCAACGTGCAGGTGTGCTCTGGGCGATGGGCCCAGACCCTTGCGCGCTTAGGTTTAGACCGGCGTGCTGACCTCTCTATTGTGCCTAGGTGGGTGTGCGACGTGTTGATCTTCCGAGGCCGGGCATGACCCATGAAAGTGTGTCCGGCCAAATGGGATCAAGCGTGTTGGGTTATGTGGTGCACCCCTGCAGGGAAGTTTATCTATCCGAATAGCCGTGTCCCTCGGTAAAAGGATGGCCCGGAGTTGTACCTTGACCTTATGACAACTAAAACCGGATACTTAATAAAACACACCCTTCCAAGTGCCAGATACAACCCGGTGATCGCTCTCTAACAGGGCATCGAGGAGGGGTTTGCCGGGTAGGATTATGTTATGCGATGCTACTTGGAGGACTTCAGTCTACTCGCTGCTATATGCTGCAAGACGGAGGCTGCCAGAAGCATAGTCTTCGACAGGATTAGCTATCCCCCTCTTATTCTGGCATTCTGCAGTTCAGTCCACTGATATGGTCCTTTACACATATGTCCATGCATATGTAGTGTAGCTCCTTTCTTGCGAGTACTTTGGATGAGTACTCACGGTTGCCTTGTTCCCCCTTTTCCCATTTATCTACCCGCTTGCTGCGACCAGACGATGGAGCCCAGGATCCGGACGCCACCTTCGACGAAGACTCCTACTACACTGGAGGTGCCTACTACTACGAGCAGCCCGCTGACGACGACCAGGAGTAGTTTAGGAGGATCCCAGGCAGGAGGTCTGCTCCTCGTTCGATCTGTATCCCCAATTTGTGCTAGCCATCTTATGGCAACTTGTTTAACTTATGTCTATTTACTCAGATATTGTTGCTTCCGCTGACTCGTCTATGATCGAGCACTTGTATTCGAGCCCTCGAGCCCCCTGGCTTGTATTATGATGCTTGTATGACTTATTTATGTTTTAGAGTTGTGTTGTGATATCTTCCCGTGAGTCCCTGATCTTGATCGTACACATTTGCATGCATGATTAGTGTACGATTGAATCGGGGGCGTCGCACCATAATTAATTGAGCATTAAACCAAACGCGTCTAAAGTCTCTCTGGTGGTGGAAATGCATTGGGAGAAATGCATCATAATGAAGCGCGCCCTGTAAACTGTGACGGAGGGAGGAGTAGTATGAAGGTGCAAAACCAAGTACGTGTATGGCCAGTCGGTCAACAGGAGTGTGAGCAAACCGAGCTCAATTGACGGCAAAGAGTCAACCCTCCGTTCCTTGAGAGAGACGAGGAGCGAGAACACACAGACGGGCTCGCACGCAGGCCAAGA